>CANSGD010000173.1:0-424583 GCA_947645195.1 Patellifolia procumbens | reverse complement strand
TATCTTATTTATTTGAATATTCGACTTTTAGTTGTGTTTTCAATGATAGAATAATGATATTTATATTAATTTTGGGAGTAAATAGTTTCAATGACAAATTACTTTAAAAGGATAGTAAACGCACTTTTATTTATATTATTTATTAGAATATCTTAGCAACCTAAAACTCTAAATTAAATAAGAAAGTATAATTATATTATAGTTTATCATGGATTCACATGACGGATTTGAATCGTGAATCTAGAATGAATTATTAATAAGTCTTTTAACTCGTAACTAGATTAAAAGGAAAGGATGTTACAGCCTCCCCGGTAATCAAGAATATTAAGCAGGAAACGAGGTAATGTCTACTGCTAACACTTGCAATCACCTTCCAACTATGTTTTATGATAATGTTTTGTTTTGATGACGGTATTGATGGATCGCGGGATATGAATGTTATTACGTAAAGGATGTTATAAATGTTTTCTGTAAATGGTTTGATCATAATAAGATATGAAACATGATAAAGAAAAGTGAAAGATGCTTCTTGGCAGTATTCTGTTATGTTGGTCGTGCATGCTCCATTCTGGCGGCTCTGTCACCTTCTGATGGGGGAAAAAGAATCTCCTGTGACATCCGTACCCTGCTATTACATATATATGCCACCTTCTATTGGGGGATAATAATCTCCTGTGGCATGCCACCTTCTGTTGAAGTACTTTGTGTTCTCTGTGACCTATGTTCTATAATACTTGCCAAGTTACCAATATGAATGATATATGTTAATAACTCTGATAATGAAGATGATATGAAATGATATTTCTGGAATGAATTATTTCTGTATCGGTTTTCGATTTTCAAATGGATTTACGCTATTTCTCTTCCCTCTATTTTACAAATAAAATGAATTGAAATGAATTTACGATGTTAGAGTAGTATGTTACTGAGCCTCGGCTCATGACGTTTTGTTTTCCTGTTTTAGGTATTGATGGGGATGACGGCATCGCGTAGAAGAGAGGAATATGTTTATTCTTTAAATTACATAATTATTATGGTTATGTTATCTAACTACTTAATGGTCAAACTACTAATTCTCAGTTAAACACTTTTATGTATTATTAAGTACGTTGTTTTAATATTAGAAATGTTTATGTTTTATGTCGCCTTGTATTTTCCAACTGGAGAGTACGACGGTAACGCACCGATTATCTACGACTTCTGCTGATAATATTATACTATTAATTAACCTAATAATTATGATTAGAAGTCGGGGCGTTATAGATCGTATCAGAGCCAATGGTTCTGAAAACCCAAGTAAAACCTTACAGGTTTTATATTACAGAAACATTAGATGTCAATAGGTAAGTAAAATATAAAACTATTTCTAGTACTTGAATTAGAAATTAAATGAGTCAATTAAAAAATGAATTTTAACACGAAGCTTAAATAGGAATAAAAATTAATAACCAAGTTAAAATAAATTATGAAATGAAATATGAGTGTGAGCGTTAGGATCGGGATGGGGAGCATCTTAATTTCGAGTTTATTGTTTTAATGAATATGTGATGAAGTGTTTAATGTGTTAGAAGATAGCCTCAAGTCAAAGCGAGCCTACCAATGGCGGAATCGGAAACAAAAACCAACAATCTGAAGTCTCCCTCGAAGAAATGAGAGCCAGGTTGGATGCTTTACAGAATGATCCCGTCTTCGAAACTGCTCCTCCTGGTGGAAACGGAAATGGAAATGAGAACGGTATTCAAACAGATTTTATGAAAACTTATGGTGGAACTGTTGCAAGGGAACCACCCAAAGCCGAAGACTGACCACGAAGAATGCTTGGACATGTTTAAACGATTCTCTACACATCACGCCCCTACATATGATGGAAAGCCGGACCCCACTAAGTTTGAAGAATGGCTTAGTAGCATGGAAAAGTTGTTTGACGCATTAAGTGCCCCTATAAGTGGAAGGTTAACTTTGCAGTCTATTACTTAAAAGGGCAAGCTAACTTGTGGTGGAAGATGGCGAAGGATATGCAAAAGGAGCCTGAATTTGGATGGACATAATTAAAAGAGGCTATGCAAAACCAGTTCTATCTGCATTCCTTGCAACTCCAAATAGAGTCAAAGCTTCTCCATTTGAGGCAAAGGAATATGACAGTGTTGGAGTATGCGGTAAAGTTTAATGAGCTTGCACGTTTTGCCCCTGATCTAGTGAGTACCGATCGTCAAAGGATGAATCGTTTCGAAGGGGGTTTGAACTTCGACATCCACGAAACGCTTGCAGCAAACATGAGTACAACGTATTAGGAGTTGTATGATAGAGCCATAAATGTGGACAGAAAAATGAGGCTAACGAAGAGGTATACGAGAATGGGAAGAGAAAAGGGAAGCCCTAAGAAGGACAATCAAGAAACAACTTCAACAAAAATCAAAATATTAGTTACACGGGGGAAAACCGTAGTTAGAGACCAATTCCTCGCTGCAGCAAGTGCTATAAACTTGGTCACTGGGATAGAGAGTACAAAAGGGGAACTAACTAATGCTACTGGTGCGGAAAGGGCGATCACTTGGTACGAGACTGCACAAAGAAGCGAATACAAAGCTTCAACAACTACGGCCCTCTAAAGGATCAAAGAAGAGGTCCGAACCCCAGCTACAAGGGTACCACAAGCAACGCTCAGAGAAACCCTCCAAGAGGACCTCCGCAGACTGGAAGAGTTTCATGATGAAGAAAGAAGAAGCTGAAGCAGATGACACCGTCATCACCGGTACCTTCTTTGTCAACTCTGTACCTACTTATGTTCTTTTCGATTCTGGAGCTTCCCACTCATTTATTTCTATGTCATTTGCTGCAAAGTTAAATTTGAAATCATGTTCTAAATTCCGTGCTATGAGTGTGGCCGTTCCAAATGGCGAATATGAGTGTGACCGTTCCAAATGGCGAATCTATCACGTGCCATTAACTGTAAAAGAATTGCTCTATTCTTATAGGAGGCTCTGAATTTCTTGTGGACCTAGTCAAATTTGAATTGATGGAATTTGACGTGATTTTGGGAATGGATTGGTTATCTAAGTACAAAGCCGACATCAACTGCCTTAACCAACGAATAACCCTAAGAAGTCAAGACGCGTCCAAGGTCTCTTATCAAAGTAGAAAAGTCAAACCAAAAACCATTTCTACCTTAAAAGCCTTCAAACTACTCGCTAAAGGTTGCCATGGTTACCTGTGCAATATAGTTGACTTAACCACCACTGAACCCTCCCTCTCTGACATTCCTGTAGTACGTGAGTACCCTGATGTATTTCCGGAAGAAATGTCCGAAATACCACCACAACGAGAAGTAGATTTTAGAGTGGCGCCAGCTGTCTCAAAGGCTGAAACTGTCTCAAAGGCTCCCTATAGAATGGCGCCAGCTGAATTACATGAGTTAAAAAAGCAACTAGATGAATTGATTGAAAAAGGGTATATTCTGCCTAGTGTCTCACTTTGGAGTGCACCAGTCCTGTTTGTGAAAAAGAAAGATCGAAGCATGAGATTATGCATCGACTACCGAGAACTGAACAAGATCACCGTTAAAAACAAATATCCACTACCCCGCATCGATGACCTGTTTGACCAGCTTCCAGGTGTAACCACCTTTTGCAAAATTTATTTGAGATCCGGATACCATCAACTCTGCATCAAACCTGAAGACATCTAAAAAACCGCCTTTAGAACCCGATATGGTAATTGTGAGTTTACAGTAATGCCATCCGGATTAACCAATGCTCCTGCTGTCTTTATGGATTTGGTGAACCGAGTTTTTAAACCCTACCTCGAAAAGTTTATTGTGGTGTTCCTTGATGATATCTTGGTGTTTTCAAAAAGCCCGAGAGAACATGAGGAACATTTAAGGAAGGTGTTGGACATATTAAGGGAGAACCAACTGTATGCAAAGTTGAAGAAATGTGAGTTCTGGCTAAAAGAAGTTGCCTTTCTAGGGCATATCTCGGAGGATGGAGTCTCTGTTGATCTTCAAAAGATAAAAGCTATAATGGTGTGGCCTAGACCCACCAACGTTAGTGAAGTTCGGCGTTTTATGGGCTTAGCAGGCTACTATCGAAGGTTCGTCCAAGATTTCTCCAAGATAGCCTTACCAATAACCCGCTTGGTGAAAAAGTCTTTAAAGTTGTGACAGGCTAAAGTCGTATCACCTAATCAAAGATAAATCCTAAGTCCTCTAACATTGGTAGTCAAGGGAAGTAGGGTCGAATCCACAGAGAGACAGAGTTTCTGACACGGTCATTCCACGTGCCAAATTAATAACCTAAATTAGCCTAATATAGGGCAAGAAAGGGTCGAATCCACGGGGAAGCAAGGATTAGTCAAAATTTTAAAGCGATTTAGCGAGCTAAGCCTAGTTTTGAGGGTTTTTGAGATTAATGATCAACTAAGAAAATAGGAACTAAGTAACTAGCAAATATAATCATGATACTAGTGAACAACCAAACATGATCAATAAAATACTATCAGACTTCAACTCTTAAAATAAGACTTGACTACAAGACATACAACATGACAAATATTTAGTAAATTGAATAAACAATGGATCAGTTGTCCAACCAAAAACCAGTCTTCAAAATGAAAGACCGAGTTACGGGCGCGACTCCGTAACCCCTTGACCAACGATATCGAGGAACCTTTAGAAATAAAAAATAGGGTACGGTGATCAAACCGACCCCAAGAAAAGCCATGGGCTACCACAATGTACTCCAACTCATACTAGTCCAGAGCTTCAGACGTGCACTAGTCTTAAGCTATTTTTAATCACTTCCACTTTAAGTGTTAGTAAGTTATTCGATGTTGGACTATAAACAGACAACCAAAACATAACATGAATACAATAATAACCATAACCAATAATAATCCAACTTACCCACAAAGTTCTTGGCCTTTGAAAAGTAATAAAATGTTCACTAAGGAAAACAATACCAAAATTCATAATCCAATAATAAAATATTAATCCCTCATGTGAATTAATAAATAAACGTCCCTTTCCAAACATGGTTGAATCAAACATCCATTTAATCATGTAATAAAACATAAAGGCAATTAGCATGCTCAACAACACGTAATTCCAATCCAATAGCCATGTATGAACCATAAAAGACTTCCCTATACATGATACAATAAACAATCCTAATCCTTAGGACATGATACTAGTATAACTCATAAGGACATGTACGTACCTTGTGTAGACACAGTCAGAGGCCACTTTAGAATTCTATAAGTTGCCTAAAGTAAATTCTCCGCCTACCAAAATAATACTACCTCCGTTTCTTTTTGTTTCTCCTACTTTCCGTTTTTATTCATTTCTTTTTGTTTCCTTTTATGGGAATTTTTTTAATCCATGTACCCCTAATTTATCACTTTTTGGTCCTACATGTACATTAAAATTTTCTCTCACCTACACATTTACTAAAAAATAAGTGAACTCCTTAATTGTTGTCCCCACCCACATGCCTATGACATCATCCACAATGGCATTTGAAGCTACAGTAAATGGGACAAACAAGAAGAAACGGAGGGAGTAATACAACAATGAATTAATATTCTAATTAATTCACAGCAATATAATTTATTTTAAAATGCTTCAAAACCCGTTTTAAAATACTTTAAATACATTAAAGTTCCAACCTTTAACAGCTTTTAATATAATACTCATAACCTATAATTTAAAACCTCAAAAATTATTAATTTAATACTTAAAACTCAGTTTAAACCAATAATAATAAATCTGAAATTATATTTTATATTCATAATAAATAAAAATCAGATTTTTAATAATTCGAACAATAAAGTTTTCAACTTTATTATAAAAACATATAAAACTAATAAAAACTATACCTTTAACATCAAGCTATAATTAAATATTAAAATAGAGGATAAGGGTTAAGAAATAACCGAAAGGAAAATACGAAAACCGGAAAACAACAAAGATGAAACACGCGGGTGGCTCGTGGAACAACAGCAGCGGCGACGCGTGTGGTGCGGCGCTGCTCGTTGCTGCGGCTGGGCTCGATAGACGAGTGAAGGGGAGGGTGGCTTGCGGTGTTGCTGCGGCGGCAACAAGGCGAGAGCGAAGGAGTGGATGACGGTGTGGGTGTGCGGCCGGAGACGAGACAAGGGTGGTGCGGTGGTTAGTCCGACGCACGCAGTTCGAGGGAGAAGAGGGAGAGGGGGCGAACGAGTGAGGAGAGAAAAATGAGAGAGAAAATAAGAGTGTGCAAAGCTGGGGTTTTGGTGGTTATTTATAGGTTTTGCCTAAAAACCTATGGCACTTAGGTTTGGGCTCAAGTTGATCATGAAACTTAAATAAAATGGTTAGGCTCCTCAACCCAACATTTAAAATTATTTTAAACACGAACCAAAACCTTTAAATAAAATATTCAATACTTAAATGCAACTAAATAAATATTAATGATTATTTAAAATATTTAAACAATCATTTGACTTTCAAAATAGTAAATACTTAAATAATTAAATAAAATAAGTATGAAAAGGATTATAAATATACTATAAACATATTTATAAAATTAATAAAATTACGGGGGATTACAGTCTACCCGTCTTAAAAGAAGTTTCGTCCCGAAACTTGGCAAGAAAAACTAAATCGTTTGGAAAAATTTTATACTTAAACTTTTCAAAACTGAAAACTCGGAAAAGCTTGTGTCACACATGTGCACAATTTACCAACCCAATCTCAAATGTGTCACTCATGGGCACGTCATTTTGAACCAACATGTGCAAATCGCAAAAATAAGCATAAAACTACTATAAAATACGTAAAAAGCGCAAAATTCTATCGCATTCTACCCCTTTTAAAGAAAATGAGTTACGCCCTCGTAACTCACGTCAATAAACAAATCAGGAAAATTCTTCCTCATATTCTCCTCGGCTTCCCATGTTACCTCCTCGGACTCATGGTTAGACCAAAGTACCTTGACGATACTCACATCCTTATTGCGTGTACTACACACCTTCTTGTCCAAAATCTTCACAGGTCTTTCCTCATACGTGAGGCTACTATCAATCTGAACTCTTTCGGGTTCTAGAACATGGTTCTCATCAGGAATATACCTCTTAAGTTGCGAGATATGAAACACATCGTGCATTTTCTCGAATTCCATCGGTAAAGCCAACTTGTAGGCTACCTTACCAACTCGTTACTAAATCTTATACAGACCCACATACTTGGCACTCAACTTGTCTTTCTTACCAAATCTCATAACACCTTTAGTCGGTGAAACTTTCAAAAATACTTTATTTCCAACGGCGGACCCATCTTCACGCCTCTTCAAATCAACATAACTCTTTTGCCTATCCTAGGCAGCTTGATTCTAGATTGAATCAATTTCACATTCTTTACGGTCTCTTCAATGAATTCAGTGCCTAGGACTATATTCTCACTAAAGTCATTCCAACAGATAGAACTTCCACACTTCCGTCCATACAAAGCTTCAAATGGTGCCATTTTTATACTCGCATGGTAACTATTGTTGTATGAAAACTCAATCAAATCTAATTGGTCTTCCCAACTTCCTTGAAAATCAATCGCACATGCCCTCAACATGTCCTCCATAGTCTGATTGGTCCTCTCAGTCTGACCATTTGTCGCAGGGTGAAAAGCAGTACTCATCTTCAACGTAGTTCCAAGATTCAGCTGAACTTTATGCCAAACTTCGAGAGAAATCTCGAATCACGATCTGAAATAATATCCTTCGCCACACCATGGAGTCTCACGACGTGCTTACTATAAGTCTTCGCAAGTTGCTTCTTCTTCCATGTCTCTTTGATCGGAATAAAGACGACAGATTTAGTCAAACGATCCACGATCACCCAAATTGTATCATTGCCAGTCTTGGTCTTCGGCAATGCTGTCACGAAATCCATAGAAATCGAATCCCACTTCCATCTAGGGACTTCTAACGATTAGACCTCTCCCATAGGTCTCTTGTGATCTATCTTCACTTTCTGGCAAGTCAAACACTTGGATACGAACTCAGCAACTTCTCGCTTCATATTCGTCCACCAATAATTCTCCTTAAGGTCTTTATACAACTTATCACCTCCAGGGTGTACAGAATACAAAGTATTGTGACCTTCCTCCATAAGGTTCCTCTTAAGCTCTTCACACTTCTATGGTATACACCACCTTCCTTTGAATCTCAGGCTTCCATCCTCATGGATCTTAAAATCAACTTCTTTTCCTTTCTTCATCTTTTCCTTAATCTTGTCGAGATGTTCATCTCCAATTTGACTCTCCAAGATTTCATCGAAAAGCGACGATCCTAACGACAAAGCATTCAATCTTGCTTCTATCTCTCCAGGATTCAAAATCTCAAGGTTAAGGCTTTGCATATCTCGATACAACTCTTTGGAAACTACCAACGCATTCACGCTATGGCTCGTCTTCCTACTCAAAGCATCAGCGACTACATTCGCCTTCCCTTCATGATACTGGATATGTAAGTCATAATCCTTGATCAACTCTAACCATCTCCTTTGTCTCATATTGAGATCCTTCTAAGTGAAAATATACTTCAAACTCTTATGGTCGGTGAATATCTTCACAGTCGTTCCGTAGAGATAATGTCTCCAAATCTTCAATGCAAACACAATAGAAGCTAACTGTAAGTCATGGGTAGGGTAATTAGACTCATACGGCTTCATCTGACGCGATGCATACGCAATCACCTTCACATTCTGGTATAACACACATCCCAGACCATTCCTCGAAGCATCACTATATACTTCAAATCCATCATTCCCATCGGGCAGAGTCAAAACAGGTGCAGAGGTTAAACGATCCTTCAAAATTTGAAAGGCTTCCTCACACTTCTCATTCCACTCAAACTTCGACTCTTTCTTCATCAAAGTAGTCATGGGTCTCGCTATCCTCGAGAAATCTTTCACAAACCTTCTATAATAACTAGCCAATCCCATAAAACTTCTTATGTCAGACACATTCTTCGGTCTAGGCCACTCACTGATGGCTTGTATCTTCGCAGGATCCACAGTAACTCCTTCCTTAGACACATAATGACCCAAAAATGCAACTTTCTCCAAACGGAACTCACACTTAGAGAACTTGGCAAACAATTGGTTTATCCTAAGCGTATCCAAAATAATCCTCAAATGCTTATCATGTTCTTCTTCATTCTCCGAGTCGATCAAAATATCGTCAATGAATACTACGACAAACTTGTCCAAGAACTCGTGGAAAATCCTATTCGTCAAGTCCATATATTGCAGGTGCATTGGTCAACCCAAATGGCATCACAGTAAACTCATAGTGACCATATCTCGTTCTAAAAGCAGTCTTAGGTATATCCTTATCGGCTACCTTTAATTGGTGATACCCTGAACGCAAATCAATCTTCGAGAAAATACTAGCTCCATTCAACTGATTGAAAAGATCATCTATCCTAGGAAAGGGATACTTGTTCTTAATAGTCACATTATTCAACTCACGATAATCAATACACAACCTCATACTACCATCTTTCTTCTTCAAAAATAACCCTGGTGCTCCCCAAGGTGACGCACTAGGTCTAATATAACCTTTCTCCAACAATTCTTGCAATTGAGTCTTCAATTCACTCATTTCAGGAGGTGCCATCCTGTAAGGTGCTTTCGAAATAGGTGCAATTCCATGAACTAAGTCTATGGTAAACTCAACGACTCTCTTAGGGGGCATTCCAGAAATTTCACTTGGAAACACATCTAAGAGTTCTTTCACAATAGGTACATCCTCAATTTTCAACTCAACTTCTTTGCTTACATCTCGCACACTACACAAGAATACTTCACAACCTTTCCTTATCATCTTCTCAGCTTGCATAGCAGAAATGATCCCAAAACTCTTAGGTTTCCCAAAACGTCGGTATGAAATCGACTTCCCCGAAGGACTCTTCAAAACTACCCTCTGAACTTCACAATCTATCTTGGCTTTATAAGAACTAAGCCAATCCATTCCTAGAATAACTTCTAGGTCTCCCAAATTGAATTCTATGAGATTAGAGGGAAAAGTACAACCTCCTATCTTCAAAGGTAAGTTTCTAAACATATTAGTATACTTCACAACTTCTCCAGTAGGGATACTAATGGGAAAATCAACGACTTCAAAGTCTACTAGATCTAAACTCTTAACAACAGACGACGAAACAAAAGAATAGTTCACTCCAGAATCAAATAACGCTTTAAATAAAGTGTAGTTGATAGAGAAAGTACCAGAAACTACATCAGCGGACTTTTCAGCTTCAGTACGACTCATCACGAACAGCTTCCCCGGAGCTTTACTTTGGTTGTTGTTGTTGTTTCTCCCATTCACAGGCTTAGTGTAGCTTCCATGACCATTCTGCGACCCCGAAGGTTTCAGTCCTTGGTTGCTAGCTTGGTTATAATCAGATCTCGCCTTACCATTGCCTCCATAGGAATTCTGTTCACGTTTCTGCTTCGTGAAACACTCGAACTCCCTATGTCCCTTCTTCTAACAATAATTGCACGTAACCAAGTCTCCCTTACATTCTTTACCAGGGTGGTTCTTGTTACATCTCTTACAATAGTAAGTCCTCTTAGGCTTGGCCCCATCACTAGACCCTTGACCATTCATATTCTAGAAATTTCCATTTCCATTCCTGTTCCTCTTGTAACTACCTTGACTTCCTCCAGCTTGGAAATCTTTCCTCTTATCTGCTAGGGCAATGTTCTTCTTGTCACGCGTAGTCTGCAATCCATAAATATGAGCGGTTCGCCCATACACAATATCTAGGGATGTAAAGGTTTCACCTCCTAGTCCCAATTGAATTTCCTCAGTCAAACCTGGCTCAAATCTCTGAGCTTTCAACTCCTCAGTGGCAACTACCTCAGGTGCAAATCTAGACAAAGCTATGAACTTGATATAGTATTCAGAAATAGTCATATTCCCCATCCTAAGGTTAATGAAATCTTGGGCCTTTTCCTTCCTCATGAAAGCAGGGTAAAACTTCCCTCTAAGAGCAGTGGTAAAGGAATCCCGATTGAAATCAATCTCGGCACTAATCCTAGTCCCGTTTTCCTTTCACCAAAGATCAGCCTCATCTTTCACATACATCACGACCTGATCTACCTTCATTGCCTCAGGGCAATTCACAGCTCCAAATATCTTGTTGAACTCCCTAATCCAACTCTCCAAGAAAGTAGGGTCAGTCTGTCCCTTAAAATAAGGCGACTTAACTTTAGCCAGCTTCTCGAACATATCGCCTGTAGTGTCAGGACGCTCAGTTCTCTCTTGGGTCAACCTCTCTGCCAAAAGACGAATGGCAGAGGCTAGGGCGACATCGTTGTTGGCCATCCTACTGCGTAACCTACGAAAAACACATACAATTCAGGTCACGATTCATAACTAATTGCCATTCTACGAAGGCATCGAAAAGAAAAATGATCATACAAGATCATCTAAAGAAAATAGGTTCATCGAAGTTTTACTTGGAATAAATCCGATTTACAGAAAATTTATTTGGAACAAATCCAAGCACTAACGAATTTATTTGGAGTACATCCAATCTCCAATAATTTATTTGGAATGCATCCAAGCACAAATAATTCACCATTACTTGCACAATCATGCAAGAATTAAATAATCAACCATGAGAAGTAAAATAAAAAAAATAATAAGTCCCATTCGCGTACTAAATAAATATTGCTCAACTCATATAACCAAAAGAATATTTTATTTCTCCCAAAATCATAGCAATAGATATGTCCTCAATTCATAACAAGAATTCACTATATATAATTCCTCAAATGAAAAGTACTAAAATAAATAACTAGTGTAGCGTAGCTACCTTAAAAGAAATGCTAAAATAAATAAATAAAATGACATCAAAATAAATCTAAGGACTAACATCATGATTCCTATCCTTATTTTCCTTGTACTTCTCAGGAGTGAATACGTCGTCTTCGAAACTATCCATATCCTTAATCACACATTTATAATTTGGCTCTTCAGCTCTAGTTGTCCTCCTAATAAGTTTAGGTGAAGGTTCATCAGTGTCCTCAATCTCATCTTCACTATAAATATCATCATTAAGTATGTCAGCCAGAAAAGCATCATAAATATCCTTGTGGGTTTGATCTCTAGCTCGGTCGAACTCTTGTAACATCTCATTACACTCTCAGTAGCAACTCTCAAAATACGGCATAATCCAACCTCAAGACTAGTATAGCTCTCAAGCACAGACTCGGTGTCGGACTCGTCATCACTAAGTACAATAGGATTGTAAAAACTTCCAACTCGATCGACTTCACTATCAGACATGCCTAAAGGTCCATCTACTGTTGAGAAAGACATCGTTGTTCATTCTTAACGTTCATGCCCAACAATAAGTAAATAAATAAATAACCACAAAGTAAATCAACAACCAATCATTTAAGAAACATGTACTCAACACGTAACATGATTCAAAACTCCAGACAATCATAAGTCAGACACTCAGACAAAGATGACTGAACTAGTGTACAGACTAAAAATAGCTGAACAAACTAAAAGTAGCTGAACAGACAAAAACAGTTGAACAAACTAGAAAAGCTGAACAGACTACAAATACCAAACTAACTGAACAGACTAGCAGACATAGAGCAGCTGAACAGATTAGCAGATACAAAATAAACTAAACACAACAAAATAATGCAGACATATGATATTTCTATCCTATATGCCCATCCTAAACTATCCATCTCACTCAAATAAAATAAATAAGCAAGATAAAATAATTTTCAAAACTCTTAAAATTTTCGAAAAATACTCATTAATACCGAAAAATTAATCAAAATTTTCGGACAAATCAAAATAAAAATTTCAGACCAAATCCGAAAATTTCAAAATAATAAAAGGAAATATTTAATTAAAATTTACGGAGATTCTATAAAATACCAAAAAAATATATATATATATATAATTGAAAAAAAAAGTTCGAAATTAAAACTTCGAAATAAAAAATTTCCATCAAATTAAGATTCAAACCTTTTTAAAAAAAAAACCTCAAATTCTTCAAAATAAATTTAAGAAATGAATAAGTAGGAGCTTACTTTATAAAATAACTTTGAAAATAGCTAGGCTAGTTTTAGTTTTAGTTAGGCGCCTAAAAATTGTTTTGGCACGAAGGGCCAATAAAACCTTAAGCTCCAAGATACCATTTTGTAACACCCCGAAAATTCTTTCTATATAAAACATATATTTTCCCAACTAAAATAGAGAATTATCAAGGCATTATCGCCCGTGTGAAAACATATCGGCTTACTCGGAGTATTGCAGTGGAAAAAACATTAAATATACTTTAATAAATACTTATATAATTGTCAAACTAATATTCAAACCTCGAAAGTAATTCAAAACCAATCAAAATATTTAAAATTAAATAATCCATAAAACAACTTATTTAAAATAACGTGAAGGTAGGAGACAATAAAATAATAAAACGATCTCCCAACAATGCTCCTTAGTCCCAAACGAATACTGAGATGATGCATCATGCCTTCAAACCTAATCATGATACTAGTGAACAACCAAACATGATCAATAAAATACTATTAGATTTCAACTCTTAAAATAAGACTTGACTACAAGACATACAACATGATAAATATTTGGTAAATTGAATAGACAATGGATCTAGTTGTCCAACCAAAAACCAGTCTTCAAAATGAAAGACCGAGTTACGGGAGCGACTCCGTAACCCCTTGACCAACGATATCGAGGAACCTTTAGAAATAAAAAATAGGGTACGGTGATCAAACCGACCCTGAGAAAAGCCATGGGCTACCAGGCCTACCACCATGTACTTCAACTCATACTAGTCTAGAACTTTAGACGTGCACTAGTCTAAAGCTATTGCTATTCACTTCCACTTTAAGTATTAGTAAGTTATTCGATGTTGGACTCTAAACAGACAACCAACACATAACATGAATACAACAAAATATTCCTCTTTTATCTTAGGATTAAATTAAGTGATCAAACAATTCTAATTGACCAAGAATTAATCCTCCAAATTTTATTTGTTGACTTAAATCAACAATCGAATGTCCAATGACAATAAATATAGATACCCTACAAAGCCCTCGGTCTTTGCAAAGTAGTAAAATAACCATAACCGACAATAATCCAACTTACCACAAAGTCCTCGGCCTTTGAAAAGTAATAAAATGTCCACTAAGGGAAACAATACCAAAATTCATAATCCAATAATAAAATATTAATCCCTCATGTGAATTAATAAATAAATGTCCCTTCCCAAACATGATTGAATCAAACATCCATTTAATCATGTAATAAAACATAAAGGCAATTAGCATGCTCAACAACACGTAATTCCAATCCAATAGCCACGTATGAACCATAAAAGGGTTCCCTATACATGATACTATAAACAATCTTAATCCTTAGGACATGATACTAGTCTAACACATAAGGACATTTACGTAACTTGTATAGACAAAGTGAGAGGCCACTTTAGAATTCTAGAAGTCGCCTAAAGTAAATTCTGCGCCTACCAAAATAATAATACAACAATGAATTAATATTCTAATTAATTCACAGCAATATAATTTATTTTAAAACACTTCAAAACTCGTTTTAAAATACTTTAAGTACATTAAAGTTCCAACCTTTAACAACTTTTAATATAATACTCATAACCTATACTTTAAAACCTCAAAAATCATTAATTTAATACTTAAAACTCACTTTAAACCAATAATAATAAATCTGAAATTATAATTTATATTCATAATAAATAAAAATTAGATTTTTAATAATTTGAATAATAAAGTTTTCAACTTTATTATAAAAACATTTAAAACTCACACTTTATGTCAAATCGTTGCAATCTTTTAGTTACGGAGGTAGTATAACTTTAACATTAAACTATAATTAAATATTAAAGTAGAGGATAAGGGTTAAGAAATAACCGAAAGGGAAACACGAAAACCGAAAAATAACGAAGAGGAAACGCGCGGGTGGCGCGTGGGAGAGCAGTAGCGACGACGCGTGTGGTGCGGCGCTGCTCATTGCTGCGGCTAGGCTCGACAGACGAGCGAAGGGGAGGGCGGCTTGTGGTGTTGCTGCTGCGGCAGCAAGGTGAGAGGGAAAGAGTGAGTGACGGTGTGGGTGTGCGGCCGGAGATGAGACGAGGGTGGTGCAGTGGTTGTGTTCGGCGCAAGCAGTTCGAGGGAGAAGAGGGAGAGGGGGCGGACGAGTGAGGAGAGAAAAGTGAGAGAGAAAATAAGTGTGCAAAATTTGGGTTTTGGTGGGTATTTATAGGTTTTGCGTAAAAACCTAGGGCACTTAGGTTGGGCTTAGGTTTGGGCTCAAGTTGATCATGAAACTTAAACAAATTGGTTGGGTTCCTCAACCCAACATTTAAAATTATTTTAAACATGACCCAAAACCTTTAAATAAAATATTCAATACTTAAATGCAACTAAATAAATATTAATGATTATTTAAAACGTTTAAACAATCATTTGACTTTCAAAATAGTCAATACTTTAATAGTTAAATAAAATAAGTATGAAAATGATTATAAATATACTTTAAATATATTTATAAAATTCATAAACTACGGGGGATTACAGTAACTAGCAGAACCTAGGTCAAGAATCGACAGATTAGAGCACGTGTCAAGCTGTGGTTAAGTCTCAACGCCCATAATACAACATACGCCGCATGTTCACTAACGTAATCAAAAATACTGATGTGTACTAGGCCTCTAAAAGTAGGACGGATTTGTGCAAACAATTATTAACCTCAAGCAATCATTGAAACTGCGTAATAACATTAATTACTCAATAAGAACAAATCACACCATAACCAATCTAATCAAACTCTAGATCTAATAGTAATTCAAAATAATCAAGGTATAAACATGGCTTTCCTCCCTAAATCCCTAGAAATTGGACTACTCAGACACAATCGAATGAACAATAATAAAACTAATGTGAAACCCTAATAATTGCATCATGGATGAATTAAATAATCAAACTAAGCAACAAAGATTAAATAAAGAGATTAAAAGAGAAGAACAATACCGATTGACGGAAAGCAATAACCTTTATTGAAATAAATCCAAAGTTCAATCACCTTTAGAACTAATCTAAGTGTTTAAACTAATAAAACTCTCTAAAAACTAAACTAATAACAATGGAAAATAATAAGAATCAAGATGTCCCTAAAATAATGAAAATTAACTATTTATATTAGCCTCCAAAACTAATTAAAAATGGAAATAAAAAGATAGAAATCCACTTCCGCGTGCTCGACACCCGATCGGGCAATGGTCACCCAATCGGGTCAATTTAAAAATCAGCCCAACATGGTTTCTTGATAAATCAGCAGCCAGCGACAAGATAAAGGCGAATTTTAGCCCACCTGATTGGATCGGGCCCATTGTGCCCGATCGGGTGCATAATAGTATAGCCCAAATGCTTCCTTTCTCACGTACGCAGCAGCAGGCCTTGGGCCACCACCCGATTTCATCGGGTATACTGTGCCCTATCGGGCCGCATGACTCCTAGCCCAGCACCTTGCTTCTTGTAATGCATAGCATCAGCAGCTACAAACACATATTTTTAGGCCTGCCCGATCGGGTTGGTGCAACAAAGCCACCCTTTTCTACGCAGGATCTCTCACCCGATCGGGTCGGGTTAGGTTCGCCCGATCATATAATCTTCGCCCGTTCGGGCCATATTTTACCCGATCAGGTTACGGGGCAACTCATTTTGGCTCTTTGACTCTCAATTCTTCACATTTAGAGGTCTCGGGACCTCGTAAACCGTCTTAGGGCTTGTGATGACTTCTGCATGCCTCATAATAAGTCGCAAAGATGTTGTTGCTTCCAAATAGCTCAGAAATAAGGAGAAAACTCCCTAAGGCCTGCGATTCAACACTAAAATACAAAACCACAATTATATACGATAATTAGTATAAAATAGCTTCGAAGAGCTCAAATGACGCACGAATTAGCTCATAAATAAGGAGAAAACTCTATATAAATACGTGATATCAAACTCCCCCAAGCTAAACTTTTGTTTGTCCTCAAGCAAATAAAACATGAACATGGAATAAATTGCCTCACCCCATAGAAAAACATTCAAAGCTCAAAAAAAAGTTTTAAGACTAAGAATCGTTCAAGCAAGAAAAATTCAAGTTAAGCTATTCAAATCCATCCAACCACCAATCATCCAAGAAAACCATCAAATTCAACTCATCTACATGGCATACAAATCCTGAAAAAGGCGCTCACAAAGGTGTCACTCCTCTCAATTTTATGGCAGGCAAAGAATATGCCCGAACACTCACCGGTGTTTAAGAAGGTAAAATGACGCTCCTTCTAGCCAAGTCGACTCAATTAGTAGACATACTCTTTAACTTTGACAAACTGACTCGAAATCAATCCAATAAACAATGAAGACACGAGCCCAAGAGGACTTTATAGGGTTGTAATGGGGCTTATGCAAGAGGTAGGGGATATTTTTAGGAAATGTGGTGGAAAAACCAAGAATGGGGGAGCAAAACGCACTCAAAACAAGGCCGAAGATGGATGAAACAACTCCTAATAACACCATATGACCACAAAATACATCCCTACACTTATGAATCAATGAAAACTCACAACAAACCCAATTTTCAAGCAATAAAGCATATTTTTTTATTTATAAACATACGTGAATGAAGGAACTTTGAATTCTTTTGAACTTTTATTTCTTTTTCTTTCATTCTTCGAAATAAGCATTCACGCAACTCAAACTTTGCCTTTTCTTTTCTTTTTCTCACACTCAAACCATATCAAATACACTTTAATTCTCCAAAAACCAAACCGAACCATAAAACCAATCTCAAACTCAACCTATACAAAACCTCCTCCAAGCTAGGCTTGGAAATAGTATCGAAATAAAGACCATGGGCTACAAAAACAGACTGGATATCATATGAATCCAATAGGCTACAATGAGGCCTCACAGTTTAACCAATTCAGGCATGCAGCACAATGTAGTGTATATTAATCAAAATTCGCTCGAAATCATAGCAATCAAACATCAAATCATAGCCTCAAGATCACAAATGCCCAGCTATCCAGAAAATAGAGTCAAATCATTTTCAATTAGAGCACAACAAGGGGCATAGAGAGGCAACTAAACCAATCATGTGACTCATATTTTTTTTTGCTTATTTCAACATTTTTTCGAAAGCAATAAATCTATCCTAAAATGCAGTAAAAGAGATAAAGAATACAAACAGAAATCCTCCCCCAAGCTAAACTAGGCAGTGTCCTCAATGCCAAAAGGTGAACAAAGGACGAAGCTAAGAGAAAAACAACGTTAGTCTTCTCTCACTCTCTCTCACTATAAAAATAAAAATAAAAATAAAAAGAAAGAGGAATAAGGGGAAATTATAGGTTGCCTCCCGCACAGCATTGGTTTATAAAGGTCCCGCACGACCATAATACCTCCATGTGTCAAATTGGAGGGGCTTGGCACTGAGTGCCACCCTCATCAAAGATCTTCCTTCTCCAAATGTTCTTGATAATACCTCCAGACCGTGAGGCAACCTTAGGTGCAATTTTCACCTTTTCTACCCCCACCTCATCCAAAATCTCAGCCCTGCAACATGATTCCTCAAGCATTGGTGCCTCAACAACATTGGTTAGTTTATAAATCACTTTATCATCACCAACACTCAGAGTTAAAGACCCAGACTTAACATCAATTACAGCACCAACAACACCAACAGTACACAAAAACGGTCTACCAAAAATAATGGGAATCTGGGCATCCTTATCCATATCAAGCACCAAAAAAACAACAAGAATGTAGAATTTCCCGACCCTAA
This sequence comes from Patellifolia procumbens, assembly GCA_947645195.1. NCBI lineage: Eukaryota > Viridiplantae > Streptophyta > Magnoliopsida > Caryophyllales > Amaranthaceae > Patellifolia > Patellifolia procumbens. The sequence goes on along the minus strand of CANSGD010000173.1, from coordinate 405,688 downwards.
CAGGAACGTCCTCTAAACACCTAGGGGGTATCTTATAGAACGATCAGTCATCTGTAAAGTGATTTGTGTGCATTTAAGTGCTCCCATGTTCAGTTTCTTATAAACAGATAAAGGTATAACAGAAACAGAAGCACCTAAATCACACAACGCTTTATCAATAAAAATAGGTCCAAGATGGCAGGGAATAGAAAAACTATCAGGATCTTTCAACTTAGGTGGGGTTTATTCTGAATTAAAGCACTACACTCTTCAGTAAGAGCGACACATTCTACCCCACTAAAGTCTCTTTTCTTAATGATCATGTCTTTCAGAAATTTGGCATACACAGGGACTTGGGTAATTAAATCAGTTAATGGAATCGTTACCACAAGGTTCTTGACCATAGCCAAGAACTTACCAAATTGCTAATAGACCTTTGATTGCTGCATCCTGTGAGGAAAAGGTAACCTTGGTGTAAAAGACGCTTTGAAAACCTTCTCCTTCTTCTTCCATGTCTGCTCAGCTTCCTCAGATAATTCGACCTCAGACGTCGAACTCTTCCCTTTTCCTTTATCTACCACCTTCTTCCCCTTAGTCGGGAGAGCATCATCAGTGGGCAATGGAGGAGCATCATAAGCAAGGCCACTACGAAGAGTAATGGCATTTACGTGCTCCCTCTGAATGGGTTGCCCAGGCAATTGTCCCTGCTGCCTCTGAGCATTGTTGCCTGCCAATTGCTCAATCTAAGTCTCGAGAAGTTTGATGTGCTTCTCTTGAGCTCTTTGTGCCTCCTCATTAGCTCTCTGTATAGCCAACATATGCTTCTCTTGAGCTCCTTGTCACTCCTCATTAGTTTTCTGCATGCTCAGCATAAGCTTCATCAATTCAAATGTGGTAGGCTCTTTTGGGTTTATTTGTGGAGGTGGGGTTTGGAAATTTTGTGTAGGTTGAAAATTATTAGGGTGATGGAAGTTTTGTGGTGGGGATATCTGGAAACCAGGGGTTTTGGTAGAATGATGATTTCGGGTGGAGGGGGAAATTTTTGTGGTCTCTGTTGGAAGACATTTGCCTGCTCCATCTGATGTTGACTGAACTAACAGTCGTGTGCAAAATAACCCTGAACACCGCATACCTCGCAGTAAGATGAGGTAATGGGTGCCACGACAAATATAACATTAATACTCAAGGGAGGGGGTGTCGTGGCAGAGGATCTCAAGGTGTCAATCTTCTGGTTTAGCTTCGCCATTTGCAAAGTCAGCAATGCAAGAGCGTCTACCTCCAATACCTTCTTTGTGAGGCTTTGGGAAGTGGAATGATCATTGGCCATAAGGTTAGACAAGAAGTCATAGCCTACATCCACTTTCTTATCCAAAAAAAATCCTCCAGCAGACGAGTCAACAATACTTCTCGTCTGAGGTCGCAGACCATTGTAAAATGTCTGCGTCAAGAACCATTTGTCCATGTTGTGATGTGGACACTCTCTCTGCAAGTCTCAAAACCTATCCCATGCTTCCCGGACGTATTCATCAGGCTCTTGGGAAAACGTGGCTAGTTTGTTTCTGAAATCTGCTGTCTTTGTAGGTGGGTAATACTCTTTGAGGAACGAGCAAAAATCTCCGACCATTCAGACACTTTGAAGTCGTTGAACCACTTTGAGCTCTGTCTCGGAGTGAAAACTCGAATAAATGTCCTTCAATTGCTCATGTGTGACTCCTTGATGCTTTACAGTTCGACAGAGTGGCTGAAATCTCTGCAAATGATTGGCCGGATCTTTAGTGGGATGCCCACGAAACTGATTTTGCTGAACCATGTTGATGAGCCCAGGCTTAATCTCGAAATTGTTAGCTGCGATGGTGGGCATTGGTGGGTAAGTGGGAATGCCTTTAGAATTAGACACCCCATATAAATTCAACGATTTGGCCATAGCTGAACTCGAAGTGTCTGCTTCAGAGTTGTTCAGCTGAACAAACTGCTTTTCTTTCTGAATCTTCTTTCGAAGTTGCCTGATTGTCCTTGTGAGATTGGGATCCGCTGGGATGGGGGAACGTATTCTTTGAGACCTGGGCATACAAAAGAAACAAAGAGAAGCAGTAAAAAGTATCACAATTGGAACAATGAAGTTCCAATGAGGCACAAAGAAGTAGACCAAATAACCAAACAAAAACTTAGAAAACTAGCCGTCTCCCCGGCAACGGTACCAAAATTTGACAGGCTAAAGTCATATCACCTAATCAAAGATAAATCATAATTCCTCTTACAATGGTAGTCAAGGGAAGTAGGGTCGAATCCACACAAAGATAGAGTTTCTTAATCAATATCCAGCTAAACAACTACTTTAGACAAGATCAGATAGAAATCAGCTGAACTACTAATTTGACTAAACAAAGCAAGATAAAGATGGGATTTAAACTATGAAATAAAGGTCTAGGGAATTAGTTCGGTCCACCATGCTTATACCAATCAAGGGATCAAACAACTATAAGAACCTATGTCAAGAATCGACATATTAGAGCACGTGTCAAGCTATGGTTAAGTCTCAACGCCCATAATTCAACATACGCCGCATGTTCACTAACGTAATCAGAATTACTGATGTATAAGGCCTCTAAAATTAGGACGGATCCGTGTAAACAATTATTAACCTCAAGCAATCAATGAAACTGCGCAATAACATTAATTACTCAATAAGAATAAATCACACCATAACCAATCTAATCAAACCCTAGAAACTAATAGCAATTCAAAATAATCAAGGTATAAACATGGCTTGCCTCCCTAAATCCCTAGAAATTAGACTTACTCAAACATAATCGAATGAACAAAAATAAACTAATGTGAAACCCTAACAATTGCATTATGGATGAATTAAATAATCAAACTAAGCAACAAAGATTAAATAAAGAGATTAAAAGAGAAGAACAATACCGAATGATGGAAAGCAATAACCTTTATTGAAACCAATCCAAGGTTCAATCACCTTTAGAACTAATCTAAGTGTTTAAACTAATAAAACTCTCTAAAAACTAAACTAAGAACAATGGGAAATAATAAGAATCAAGATGTCCCGAAAATAATGAAACTTAGCTATTTATATTAGCCTCCATAACTAATAAAAACGGAAATAAAAAGATAGAAATTCACTTCCGCGTGCTCGACACCCCATCGGGCAAAGGTCACCCGATCGGGTCAATAAAAAATCAGCCCGACATAGTTTCTTGATAAATCAGCAGCCAACAACACGATAAAGGCGAACTTCAGCCCACCCGATTGGATCGGGCGCACTGTGCTCGATCGGGTGCATAATAGTATAGCCCAACTGCTTTCTTTCTCACAAACGCAGCAGTAGCAGGCCTTGGACTACCACCCGATTGCATCGGGTATACTGTGCCCGATCGGGCCGCGTGACTCCTAGCCCAGAACCTTGCTTGTAATGCATAGCAGCAGCAGCTACAAACACATATTTTTGGGCCTGCCTGATTGAGTTGGGCTTGCCCGATCAGGTTGGTGCAACAAAGCCACCCTTTTCTACGTAAGATCTCTTAGTTGAACGGGTCGAGTAACGTTCGCCAGATCGGGCCCAAAACCCTACCACCCCATCACATAATCTTCGCCCGATCGGCCAATATTTTACCCGTCAGGGTATGAGGCAGCTCCTTTTGGCTCTTTGACTCTCAATTCTTCACGTTTAGAGGTCTCGGGAGCTTTTAAACCGTCTGTAGGGCTCGTGATGACTTCTATGTGCCTCATAATAAGTCGCAAATCCGTGGTTGCTTCCAAATAGCTTGGAAATAAGTAGAAAACTCCCTAAGGCCTGCAATTCAACACTAAAACACAAAAACACGACTATATACGATAATTAGTATAAAATAGCTCCAAAGAGCTCAAATGATGCATGCATTAGCTCATAAATAAGGGAGAAAACTCTATATAAATACGTGATATCAAGTTCGAGTGGAGTGATAAGTGTGAATCAACGTTCCAAGAGTTGAAGAAACAACTCACCTCTTCCCTGTTGACACTCTACCATCCAAGTCTGATGGGTACATTGTGTATAGTGATGCCTCCAAGCTTGGCTTGGGATGTTTTCTGATGCAGAATGAGAGAGTCATAGCTTATGCCTCCTGTTAGCTCAAACCCCATGAACAAAACTATCCAACCCATGCCTGGAGTTAGCCCCTGTCGTTTTGCCCTCAAAATTTGGCGACACTATCTTTATGGTGTCCTGTGAAAGATCTTTACCGACCATAAAAGCCTCAAATACATCTTTACACAAAAATAACTGAACATGAGACAACGTAGGTGGTTAGAACTTCTAATAGACTATGACCTTGATATCAAATACCACCCTTGAAAAGCCAATGTTGTAGCCGATGCCTTAAGCCAAAAAGCTCATCTAAACACAACCTTAACCCTACCAAAAACCATCATGAATGATTTGAGGAGAATGGAAGTTGAGGTCATTCAAAGGAAAGAAGGTGCGCATTTGAATGCCCTCGAGTTAAGGCCAACACTATTAGATGAAATAAAGGAGGAACAAGTTGGAGACCTGGAATTGGAAAAGATAATGAATGACGTAAAGAAAGGGAAGTCACCAGGGTTTGTGATCCAATATGACGGAACATTAAGATTTCAAGGGAGGATATGTGTTTCGAATAACAAGGTGCTAAAACGAAAGATTCTAGAAGAAGCTGACAACAGTCCCTTCTCTGTACATCCCGGAGGAAATAAATTGTATAAAGATTTGGTACAAACATATTAGTGGAGTAACATGAAGCAAGAAGTTGCTGAATTTGTAACAAAGTGTTCAGCTTGTCAAAGGATAAAGATTGAACACCAAAGGCCAGCAGGATTACGCAACCGCTAGATATTCCTGCTTGGAAGTGGGATTCAATATCTATGGATATTATTATGGGTATGAACCCCATCTGGGTGATAGTAGACATATTAACAAAGTCAGCACATTTCATGGCCATTAGAAACAATTGGAGTTTGGATAAGCTGGCCGAGTTGTACGTAAACACAATTGTCAGGCTTCATGGAGTACCGAGCTCAATTGTGTCTGACCGAGACTCGAGATTCTAGGCGAAATTCTGGAAAGAACTACAAAAACCTCTTGGCACGAGACTCAATTTCGGAATCGCCTTTCACCCTACAACAGATGGACAAACCGAGAGAACGCTTCAGACTCTCGAGGATATGTTAAGGGCATGTATATTAGATTTTCAAGGAAGTTGGGAGAAATATTAACCATTGGTAGAATTCTCTAACAACAACAGCTATCAAGCCAGTATTAAGATGGCACCATACGAAGCCCTTTATGGAAGAAGATGTAGAACCCCACTTTGTTGGAGTGATATAGACAAGCCCGAATAATTGGACCTGACTTGATACAAGAAACAACTGAAAAAGTAGGATTAATCCAAGCTAGAATCAAAACGGCTCAGAATAGGCAGAAAAAATATGCGGATCATCGAAGAAGGCCCCTGGAATTCATGGTAGGAGACAACGTATTCTTACAAGTTTACTCTACAAAAGGTGTGATGAGGTTTGGCCAATCTGGAAAGTTGAGTCTAAAGGACATCGAGCCCTATGAGATCCTCGAACGTGTCAATGAGGTGGCTTATCGACTAGCTCTACCAACAGACTTAGATAAAGTGCATAATGTTTTCCACGTATCCATGTTACAGGAAATATATATCTGACCTAAAGCATGTGATTCAATACGAGCCCTTGCAACTACGAAACGACTTAACATATGAATAAACCAATTGAATTCCTTGATCATAGGGAAAAGCAACCGAGGAATAAGACAATCCCTATGGTAAAGATTTTATGGGTTAACCATCCGTCATCTGAAGCAAACATAGGAAGTCGAAGACCAAATGAAAGCGCAATACCCTTATCTATTTACTTAGACGACTCTGTTATACTTTTATGTTTGCAATGATATATGAATGATATAATTTGTATCGATCTTTATTATAATGGAAGCATGAAATTTCTCTGTCTGACTAAGTTTCGTGGACGAAACTTTTTTCTAAGGGGGTGAGGATATAATATCCGAGAAATTTAAGCAAAATTAATTAAACGATAAAAGTAATCAAATGGTAACAAAATCATTTTCTTTATATATATAAGTTAATAGATTCTTTTAAAATAAAGTTGAGTTAATATAATTCTATAAATTTATTTAATTACTAATATATTTTATTTTTACCAACAAAATTAGTTTATGATTATTTTAATGTTAATCAAAAATAAAGTTTACTCATATTTTCTTAAGTTAATTTTAAAGTAATTATAAAGTTAGTATGTTGTTGGGTAAAAATTCCATAGCAATCTCTCGAGTCCAATAGACAAGCCCAAACTAAGCCTACCCATCTAACCCAAAAAGGAAATCAGAAAACAAAATAAAAAAGGAAAATAAAATGAAAAACTAAAACAAACATTGACTTTCCACCATTGACTCCCTCCTTCACTTTCACAAAGAGCACCGACCTTCCTCTTCCATGGTTTACCAAGTCTCTTCCATGGTGTCAAATCCCCATCCATGGTTTCCCAGCAAAACCATCAACTTGCTCACTGTTTTAGCTTCTAGAAGCCATATCCATGGCTATAAATAGCCATACTTGCTAGCTCAAAACACCACACAACAAACTCTTCCATCTCTCTTCTTCTTCTTCTTCTTCTTCTTCTTCTTCTTCTTCTTCTTCTTCTTCTTCTTCTTCTTCTTCTTCTTCTCCTCCTTCTTCCTTTGTCTCATCTGTCTATCGCTGGAAAACGCTCACCAAACAACTCCCTGTCCTCCCTCCTTCCACCTCACGCATTCCCCTTCCCCTGCCCTGATCCTTCCTCTATTTTCGCTGGACCCAACCCCTTCCCTGCTGCCCTGTTTCTTCGCACACCATGAACCACACACCATTTTGTTCAGTTACTACATCCACTTGCGGCCACCATCGGAGTTCTCATTTTATTCAAACGCTCCAACGAACTAGCCCAACCCCACGCACTCCCTCTCTCTCCGCACGCACAGTCACACACCGTCGTAAGCCACCCATGCAGGATCCCTCCCTCACGCACATTCCTCGCTCCTACTTGCTGCCGCCTGAGTGTCGTCCCTCCAAATACCGCCTGACACCACCGGAGACCGCTGTCGCCTACTGCTGTCGCCTACACGTCCCACCACCACCATGACACAACCTTACGTTGTTTCAGTTTATGCTGAAGTAGGAAGGTATACCTCTATTTTTATGGGCTCAATTAGCATAATGAAATTAACTATAATGAGGCTAATTAGTTGATAATTAATTATTATGTTGGTTTATCTTGCTTTAGGTTGTCAAAATCTTAAGTTTGATGATAGTATTTAGTAATTAATCTATTAATACTAAAATATTATTACATTCACTAAAACATGATTGAGAAGTTTACCTTAGTTAAACTACATAACCAAGTTAATGTTTGAATATGTTGATAATTATATTAATATTCATTCTATGAAGGATTATATAATATTGATTTCTGAATTATAATTAGTTTAAGTATTACTAATTGAATAATGAGTTTCAAAATGATTAATAATTTATATTTTCACGATTTAAGATAATATTTTATTATTTGAATATTCTACTTGTAGTTGTGTTTTCAATGATAGAATAATAATATTTATATTAATTTTGAGAGTAAATAGTTTCAATGACAAATTACTTTAAAAGGATAATAAACTCACTTTTATTTATATTAGGAAAAATTGTCAGGAATAAGCCAACCTTTACGTTGACCGCTTTTAACAAGACAACCTTAATTTATTCCATTAGCAAGTCGACCTTGTATCGACTTTTGCTTTTAACAAGTTTAAACCGGCTTTTACCTTTTAGTAACCTGTTTAACAGGTTAAAGTGACACATGCCATTTTTTTTATTAAACATTAAACATTTATATTTAAAAAAAACTAAACACTTTCTCTCGCTACCCCACCCACCCCCAAAATCAGAATATCCACCCCCACCCCCACACCCACACCCCTCACTTACACCATCACATCACTGGCACCCGAACACCACCCTTTCCTCCGCCCCTATGTCTGCACATCCCCTCTTCTATTTCTCCATTCTCAATCTCTCTCCATTAATCTCTGTTTTTCAAACTGAATCAGATTCAGTTTCAAACTAATTGTTTGGGTTTTTCGAAAGCTTCTTCTAGAAATTCTGGTGATTTCTCCATAGGCGTGCGGGGGTTGTTATGTTAATGTATGTGTTTTGGGTTATGGCCATCGGAGCCAGTAGTATTTTTGCACACCCTTGTTTTGATGATTCGAACACAAGCAGGGGGTTTTATTACTTGCAGGAGACATAAAATCCCAATAAACCACCTTTCGATTTCAGAAATTAAAAAAATTGACGCACTCGCCGGAAAAGTGAAACTTCCGACAGGCAATAGATGTGGAGATTCAATCAATGGTTGCTGATCTTGAGGCGACGAAAAAACCCCTGTTGAAGGTGATTTGAATGATGAGTGGATTTTGAAGGTGAGTGGGTATTAAAGGTGATTGTTGATTTTGGAGGTGAGTAAGTATTAAAAGTGAAGAAGAAAAACCCCGTTGAAGGTTGACCCACTCACCTTTAATATCCCCAATTCTCTCATGAAAGAAATTGACCTACTCACGAAAAACAATTGTCGATTTTGAAGGTGATTGTTAGGTTGACTGAGGATTTGGGAATGTGAATGAGTTGATTAGAATTGGGGGATGTTGTTGTGGCTGCGAAGAAGATTACGGATTTGCACAAAGTATTGAGGGTTGGTGGTGGACTGGTGTTGGTGGTGGACTGGTGGTCATGGAGGGGAAGGAGGAGGAGAGAGAAAAAGAAAATAAGGGAAAGAAGGTGAATTAAAAAGAAATTATTTTAAACCAATCAAAATGAAACATGTGGCACGTAACCTAAACTAACAAGTTACTAACAAGTAACCTGTAAAAAAACTTGTTAAAAGAAAAAGTCGATACAATGTCTACTTGTTAATGGAATAAATTAAGGTTGACTTTTTAGAAGTGGTCAACGCCAATGTTGGCTTATTCTTGACAATTTTTCCTTTATATTATTTATCAGAATATCTTAGCAACCTAAAACTCGAAAATAAATAAGAAAGTATAATTACATTATAGCTAATAATGGATTCCCACGACGGATTTGAATCGTGAATCTAGAATGAACTATTAATAAGTCTTTTAACTCGTGACTAGATTAAAAGGAAAGGATGTTACAGCCTCCCCCGGTAATCAAGAATATTAAGCGGGAAACGAGGTAACGTCTACTGCTAACACCCGCAATCACCTTCCAACTATGTTTTATGATAATGTTTTGTTTTGATGACGTTATTTATGGATTGCGGGATATGAAATTTTATTATGTAAATGATGTTATAAATGTTGTATGTAAATGGTTTGATCATAATAAGATATGAAACATGATAAAGAAAAGTGAAAGATGGTTCTTGGCAGTATTCTGTTCTGTTGGTCGTGCATGTTCCATTCTGGCGGCTCTGTCACCTTCTGCTGGGGGAAAATAATCTCCTGTGACATCCCTACCCTGCTATTACATATATATGCCACCTTCTGTTGGGGGATAATAATCTCTTGTGGCACGCCACCTTCTGTTGGAGTACTTTGTGTTCTTTGTGGCCTATACTTTGTTATACTTGCCAAGTTACCAATATGAATGATATATGTTAATAACTCTGATAATGAACATGATACAAAATGATATTTCTGGAATGAATTAATTCTGTATGGGTTTTCGATTTTCAGATAGATTTACGCTATTTCTCTTCCCTCTATTTTACAAATAAAATGGATTGAAAGGAATTTACGATGTTAGAGTAGTATGTTACTGAGCCTTGGCTCATGACATTTTGTTTTCCTGTTGTAGGTATTGTTGGGGATGACGACATCGCGTAGAAGCGAGGAAGATGTTTAGTCTTTAAAGTACGCAACTATTATGGTTATGTTATCTAACTACTTAATGGTCAAACTACTAGTTCTCAGTTAAACCCTTTTATGTATTATTAAGTACGTTGTTATAATATTAGTAATGTTTATGTTTTATGTCGCCTTGTATTTTCCAACTGGAGAGTACGACGGTAACACACCGACTATCTAGGACTTCCTCTACTAATATCATATTAATTAACCTAATAATTATGATTAGAAGTCGGGCGTTACAAATGGTAATAGCCGAATTGGGTCTTCCGTTGTGCTTAGTATTAATTTAGTTAGTGTGTGAATCTGGGTTGTTATAATTAGTTAAAGTTTAAAATTAGTTACCTTTTTTATTCTTCTAAATTCACATAGGTTTTAGATATTTTAGATGTATAAACAAATGTGATAAAAAGTAGGGGCCAATTTGAATTGTTGCCACAAGGGGTGAAAATCAATCAATCAAGTATCATTCCATTGCAATGAAGGTAATCTGATAGCTCTAATAAACATTTCATGGTTACTCTACATGATGATTTTCATATAGAAGTTAAAGAAATTAACTCGTTTATAAAATCATTAAATTTTATTATAAGACATGTCAATTCACATAACACGAAAGAGAATCTATATTTATATCATTCACACATGTCACTAACACAATGGATTCGGGTGTCCTGACCGACCCACAAACAACGATAGACCCAGGAATTCTGGTCGGTCTATCAGCAACATCTTAATGGCCATTAACCTAAGGGTACACACCCCTCAACTTTAGCATTTTATGTGACGCGGGAGTCCTGGCCAGCCACACGAAGGTAAGGAAGGTTCGAAATCTTGCCACATACGACGATATTCAACATTCTTATATCTTCCCATTTTCGGCGAAGATAAGACAACAAAACAAACAATATATCCAAAATCCACTTTCCATTATCCATAACTTTCATGATTCTATACCAAGAATTCTGAACAAAAGCCAACCATTCTTTCACATCGATGCGACATCAGTTATTTGACGATTTCGAAATCAATCATTAACAACCAATAACTTGTGTTGTCCGACATCTCACACAATATGTATTCTAAGTCATTCATAATCACTTCTTTACAACAACTATCTTTCTTACAATTTCTAGATCACGACATTTGCATGCATCTCTTTAAGCAATAAACTTGAGCCTCATTAAAGACAAGCTCTATATTAAGGCATCAGATAAGTATCCGAATAAATATGTTCCTGTTAAAGAGGAACTACACGAGTCAATATTGTGATGTATTTAACATCATGAGCATCTTATACTTTATTAGAATTGTAAAGTCGTGTACCGATCATTTAAAGTTTCGTGTAAGTCTTCATTAACATCAATTCGTTTCTGAATGTGTAATTACATCGACTAGAAGTTTTCTAACTACTTTATTTTAGATTACTCTTCATCATTAAGCCAAAACCTTACCTTGACTTAGTAGGGTAATCCTAATTGGTTTTCTAGTTTAAGTAACTAAAGTTTCTATCTTGCGCACGGTAGTTTGATTTATTAATTTACCTTATGACAAAATTTGACATTATTTATTTATTCTTTTTAAACATTTATTTTAGGTTAGGTTCATATATGAAATAAAACGCGAACAACCCACCAATTAAGCGTGCACCTTGATTCCTAGCTGATAACACCTATTAACAACACTGAATGAAAATTCTAACGAATTACACTCAAAGTAACTAAACTTCACACCTTTAGCTAAGAACTATTCTTTTACTGCTAAACAAGGAACCCTTCCATTAAACATTTTAATCAAGTAATCTTGCTATCCCAATTGAAGGTTATCGTATTAATCACTTAAATTGTTTATACTCATAATTATAACTCGTTAATCCACTTAATCAATATTCAACTTCAATATAACCTTCAACGTTCATTACTCATTAAGAACCACGATAAATTAACTTAGTTACTCTCTTTATCTTTTCCTACCATCTTTAGAACTTATGAGAGTATTATAACTTGAAATAATTGACAAACGGTTAATTCAATACCCGTATGACCTAAACTGGATATAACTGAACCATTTCTAACCATTATGTGAATCAACAATCCATCGTTAATTACCATGCCGACTCTGATAATTATCTTTGTTAAACTACATTCTGAGAAATTTACTTCTTATGTGACCTTATCACCATTCCTTGATTTAATTTATTCAAAGCTTTACTAATTTAATCATCCTAATATCACAAGCATAAATTTTATGGGTATTGCAGAAATCAGAAAGTTTAACTCATTGGGAACTGATTATTAATGACTAAGCATTGCAGAAATAAGAAGGTTTAACTCATTGAGAACTGATCATCGATGACAAATTAATCAACACGCAAAATGAGTCAAGAGGGTATCATCATAAACCTAAACATTCCGATCATCCTTTCTGCCTCAACCAGCCAAACAATGAGAAGGCAACAACATGATATACATCATTTAGAAACAACAAGCCAAGGGCAATATCTATCTCCATAACATGAGCAGAGCACCAATAGACCATCAACTAGTAAATTAACTACATCTATGAATCCAACTAAATCCAATTACCCATCAAATTGATAATGTTACATCCTTTACGCTTATTTATGTTCTAGGATTGAAGGGTGTAGTACTTCAATTACCAACGCATAATTCACCAAGTTTATATCTAAGACGTAATTGAATCAAATAAGATGATTAACTAGCTAATCCAACAACTAATCACGCAACACTTTGTTAACAAAACTAAATCTGAATAAAGTTCTTCAACATAAATGATAAATTGTTTAGAACCTCAAAGGGTGGTCTAAAAATGGTTGTTAGGGTGGCGTGATAGTGGCGTGGAGCCACCCCTAACCCTTCCCCTTTTTCATTTCTTCCTCAAACCCTAACATTTGGGACTAATTCTTGAATTTGGGTTAGGGGTCGAGTTTTATAAATTGAAAGCTTTAATGTCTTTCTCCCCCTCTTACTCGCCGAAATAAACCACTGGAGCTCGCATGACTGCGACCGAGACTCGATAGTTACAAAATTCACATCCCCTAGTATTTATAGGTTTGTCTAGAAACCTAAGGCAATTAGGTTTAGGATTTAGTTTGGGCTTAGATCGATCATCCAAGTCTAAAGGGTGTTGTGGGCTCCTCAACCCAATAATAAATTCAATTAAAACATGACCCAAAATCCAATTAAAATATTTAATAACTTAGAAGTTCAACCCATTGAAATATTTATGATTATTTAAAACATTTAAATAATCGTTTGCCTTTCAAAATAGTCAACATTTAAGTAATTTAATTTAAAAAATATGAAAACTAATTATAAATATACTTTAAATATATTTATAAAATTCATAAAATTACGGGAAATTACACTATATCCTCTTTGATGAGCTCCACATACCTTGTATTCTGATATGAGTCAAGAGGCAAAGTCAACCATTAGAGATGAACCTATTTGCTTGGTTCTTGAAGCCTTTGGATTCAAGCTCAAATCTAATGTTTCCTTTGTAACCATGATTGCTTGGGATGATGATCCTAGTTGTGCAGACTAATATGGGGCGTCAATATTTAGTTACTTGGAGTCTTTAAGAGTCTTTTGTCATGTTATTTTTAGACATTTAATTAATGTTTTAATTTGTGTCCATATGGCCGAAATTATGGTTGGAAATTCGGTTATATGAGAATCCTAGTTGAGTTGTAATTCATATTAAGATTAGGATTGATCTAGCTAAATAATAAGGAAGCTTAGGCATGTGAAATAAGATTGATTGGCCGAAAATCCTATCATTCTTATTAGATTATCTTCCTTATGTATATCTTTATCTTTTCATAGAATTTAGGGATTAAGATTTATATGCTTTTTAGATAGAGTTTGGCTTCCTAATCATACTAGAACTTGTAATAGTATAAATAGGCGTCTGTTTAGTCAATAAAGAAGTAAGTTTTGATTTATGCAATGATATTTTCGAGTATTTAATTGTTGTTTTCAATTAAATTCGTCCATTCACATAATATTCAGGAGTGATTATTATTGAGTGTTAATCTACTTAATTCCAGGTAATGGTTTAAGGGAGATTAAGAGTTAATAAAATATTTCAGGAATGCTTTATTTAATTATCATATCCACAAACACATAAACACAAAACACATAAAAATTTGGACTTTGTTCTTTAGCTAAGATCCTTTGCTTTGGAGTAATTGAATGTTACTTTCATTGGAGTCACATTCATATCAATTGGTATCAAATTTTTCTAGGAGGGTGAGAAAAGAAAGTGTCCGACTTTCTTGGTAAGCTTTTTAAACTAGTTCATTCTTGTTCTTGATCTTTGATTGGCTTGTGAGCCTGTTTGGCTACCATTCTTTTGTTGGCGTGTGGTTTGTTGTGTTTTACGTGGCATATTTGTTGTTTTAAGCTTTAAATCATGTCTAGTGTGGAGAAACTTGAGAAAATGATGCATGATTTACTTGTTACCACTGAGGAGGAGAGAGCTAGGACTAGGAGGTTAGAAACTGCCCATATTGCTTTGGCCGAAGTTGTTAAAAGGATTAATGACCCTAATCATGTTAACTATGAATCTGATCATGATGTTGTGCAAAATGTTAAATCCACTTATGATAATGATAGAGGGATAAAATTGGATGATTTTACTGGTGATGCAAAACCTGAAGATTTGCTTGAGTGGATTTGACAACTTGAAAAGGTGTGTGAATATAAGGGTTTTGATGATGAAAAGAAGTATAAAATTGCCACCATTAGACTAACTAAATATGCTGGAATTTGGTTAGAGAGTCTCAAATCAAAAAGGGCAAAACTTGGAAAATCTAAGCTTAAAAGTTAGGAGAAGCTTAAAAATAATTTGAAAGAAAGATGTATTCCAAGTGATTTTATTCAAAGGCAATACATGAGAAAGCGTGAATTAACTCAAGATTGTATGAATGTTCATGGCTATACTTTGGAGTTTGATAGATTATGTTTGCTTTGTGGTAATGAGGAGGTTAAGCAAGAAAAGATTGCTAGATTTATTGGAGGTCTTCACAAAACTATTGCTAGAAAGATTGATATTGCCAACTATAGTAATTTTGATGATGTGTGTCAATTGGCTTTAAAATTTGAACGTCATGAACTTGAGGAAAAGAAAGCCTATGGGGGGAAAAGCACCACTTTTAAAAGCCCTAATCCTATTTACCCTTCTTCTTCTAAACCCATTGAAAAGATAGAGTTTCCTTCTAAGGGGGATCACAAGGGGGAGCGCCCTAAAATGGTTATTTCGAGGGAGAAATTTGATGATACTCGAAAGTGTTTTAAGTGTCAAGGGAGGGGTCATATTGCTGCAAATTGTCCTGCTAGAAAAACCCTCACTATAAAACAATACATGACCTTGGAGGAGGAAGAGAGAACTTATGATTATGTGGTGGAAAGTGACTATGAGAGTGAGGAGAATGGAGATGAGGATGCCTATGCTGAAGATGGCACTAGAATGATTGAAGTTATTAGGAGAACCTTGCATGCTAATTACTCTCCTAACCATGAACAACGAGAGAACTTGTTTGATACTAGATGTAGAGTTGGTGAGTTTTCTTGCAATGTGATTATTGATAGTGGATCTTGTACTAATGTGATATGTGGTCTCTAAGTTGAATTTGTTGGTTAGAGATCATCCTTGTCCTTACAAGTTGAGTTGGTTGGATGATAAGACTGGTTTGACTGTAAAGAAACAAGCCCTAGTTTCTTTTTCGATTGGAAACTACAAAGATGAGTTGTGGGGTGATGTTCTTCGTATGAGTGCTTGTCATATTCTTCTTGGCAGACCTTGGCAATTTCATCGAAAGGTTATTCATGAAGGAAAGACAAATGTGTATTATGTTTTGATGGGGTCTAAGAGGATTCGACTTATGCCCTTGTCTCCTAGTACTATTGCGCCGAAGAAGAGGGTTGAAAGCAAGCAAAGTTTGTTGCTTTCAGCCAAAGAGTTCGAGAAAGAGGTCGAAATAGAGGGTCATGGTTATGCTTTGTTTGTTAAATGTACTTTGACTAATGATGTTTCTATGAAAGATCCTGTCCTTGCAGCTTTGTTAGAGGAGTTTGGGATGTTTTTCCCGAAGAGTTGCCTCAAGGGTTGCCACCTTTGAGAGGAATTGAGCATGTTATTGATCTAGTGCTAGGCGCACCTTTGCCTGATAAGCCAGCATATAGATGTGATCCTATGGCTTCTAAGGAGCTACAAAAATAGATTGAAGAGTTGATTGATCGAGGCTATGTGAGAGAAAGCATGAGTCCATGCGTCGTTCCTTCCCTTCTTGTCCCTAAGAAGGATGGTACATGGAGGATGCGCATTGATAGTAGAGTCGTCAACAACATCACAATAAAGTATCGTTTTCCTATGCCAAGATTGGAGGACACGCTTGATGAGTTACATGGAGCCTTGGTGTTTTCGAAGATTGATCTAAGGAGTGGATATCGCCAAATGAGAATTAGAGAAGGAGATGAATGAAAAACAGCTTTCAAGACCAAACAAGGTCTATATGAGTGGATGGTGATGCCCTTTCGTCTTTGCAATGCTCCTAGTTCTTTTATGAGGCTTATGAATGAGGTACTACGTCCCTTTCTTAACAAGTTCATTGTTGTCGATTTAGATGATATCCTTGTGTATAGTCATAGTATTGAATCTCATTTAGCTCATATAAGACTTTCATTTGAAAAATTGAGAGAACAAAAACTGTATGGCAAGATGGAAAAGTGTGATTTTCTTGTACCCAGTATTGCTTTTCTTGGTTATATTGTATCTAGGGATGAAGTCCATGTTGATCCAGAGAAAGTCAAAGCTATTTCCTCATGGTTGGCACAAACTAATGCTCATGAATGTAGAAGTTTCCACGGCCTAGCTTCCTTTTATAGAAGGTTCATTCGAAACTTCTCAACAGTTATGGCTCCAATCACTGAATTGATGAAGAAGGGAGAGTTTTCTTGGAACTCTCATGCTCAAAGATCGTTTGAAGAGGTGAAGAAGTTACTTTGCCATGCTCCTATTCTTGCCTTGCCAGATTTCAACAAGTTGTTCGAGGTAGAGTGTGATGCAAGTGGAGTTGGAGTTGGTGCAATGTTGATTTAAGAGAAGAGGCCTGTTGCATACTTTAGTGAGAAGTTGAATGGCGCCAAACTCAATTACTCCAACTATGATCGAGAGTTCTACGCCATTATAAGGGCCTTGGATCATTGGTATCATTACTTGAGGCGCAAGCCTTTCATACTCCATTCAGATCATGAGGCACTCAAACACATCCATGGACAATAAAAGCTCAATCATAGGCACGCCAAGTGGGTTGAATTCCTACAATCTTTTACTTTTTCTTCTAAGTATGAAGAAGGAAAGTGTAATGTTGTTGCCGATGCTCTTTCTAGGCGTTCCTATCCCTTAACCATGGTTGATGCTCGAATTTCAGGGTTTGATCATTTGAAAGAATTGTATGTAAATGATATTGACTTTAGTAGTTCTTTTAAAGACCCTAAGGGCTTGTATGTAGTGCAAGAAGGATTTCTGTTTAAGGGGAACAAGCTATGTGTTCCTAAGAGTGGCGTGACCGCGTGAGGGAGTTACTTGTAAGAGAATTCCATAGTGGTGGGGTGGCCGGTCATTTTGGCATTCAAAAGACCTTAGACACCTTGAGTGAGAGTTTTTATTGGCCTAGCATGGTGAAAGATGTTCATATGGTGGTTAGTAGGTGCGGTAGTTGTCAAAAGGCTAAGAGTACCTTCCATAAAGGCCTATACACTCCATTGCCAGTCCCTAATTTCTCATTGGGATAGTGTGAGTATGGATTTCATTGTAGGGTTGCCTCGAACTCAAAGGGAAAAGGATGCTATTATGGTTGTGGTAGATCGTTTCTCTAAGATGGCTCACTTTGTTCCTATGCATAAAACTGATGATGCTTTACATGTGACTGATTTGTACTTTAGGGAGATCATTCGTTTACATGGTATCCCTAGAAGTATTGTTAGTGATCGTGATTCAAAGTTCCTTAGTCACTTTTGGAGGAGCTTATGGAAGATGGTGGGAACTAAGTTACTTTTCAGTACTAGTCATCATCCTCAAACAGATGGCCAAACTGAAGTAACAAATCAAACTCTTGGAGCTCTATTGCGTGGCTTGGTGAGCAAGACACAAAAGGATTGGGATATGAAGCTAGCACATGCTGAATTTGCTTACAATCGAGCTCATTCCAGCACTACTTCTCAATCTCCATTTGAGGTGGTCAATGGTATCAATCCTTTTCTTCCTATTGATTTTATTGTGCTAACCAAATCTGAGATTCATGTGGATGCAAAGAAAAGGTTCAAAGATTTCAAGAAGACATGTGAGCAAGTCAAAGATAGAGTTGAGAAGATGAATACTCAATACAAGGAGAGAGAAAACAAGCATAAAAGGCAACCAAAGTTCAAAAGTGGCGATCTAGTATGGATCCATTTGAGGAAAGAGAGGTTTCCAAGCAAGAGGAAGAATAAGCTCATGCCTAGGGCTGATGGTCCATTTGAAGTTCTTGAGGTGATTGGTGATAGTGCCTACAAGATCGATCTTCCAAGTGAATATGGAGGTGTGAGTGTTACATTCAATGTTGGAGATCTTAGTCCTTACTATGATGATGCAAATTTGAGGACAAATTCTTTTGAAGAGGGGGAGAATGACATGAGTCAAGAGGCAAAGTCAACCATTAGAGATGAACCTATTTGCTTGGTTCTTGAAGCCTTTGGATTCAAGCTCAAATCTAATGCTTCCTTTGTAACCATGATTTATTGGGATGATGATCCTAGTTGTGAAGACTAATATGGGGCGTCTATATTTAGTTACTTGGAATCTTTAAGAGTCTTTTATCATGTTATTTTTAGACATTTAATTAATGATTTAATTTGTGTCCATATGGCCGAAATTATGGTTGGAAATTCCGTTATATGAGAGTACTAGTTGAGTTGTAATTCCTACTAAGATTAGGATTGATCTAGCTAAATGATAAGGAAGCTTAGGTGTGTGAAATAAGATTAATTGGCCGAAAATCCTATCATTCTTGTTAGATTATCTTCCTTATGTTTATCTTTATCTTTTCCTAGAATTTAGGGATTAAGATTTATATGCTTTTTAGATAGAGTTTGGCTTCCTAATCATACTAGAACTTGTACTAGTATAAATAGGCGCTTGTTTAGTCACTAAAGAAGTAAGTTTTGATTCATTGAATGTTATTTTCGAGTTTTTAATTGTTGTTTTCAATTAAATTCGTCCATTCACATAATATTCAGGAGTGATTATTATTGAGTGTTAATCTACTTAATTCCAGGTAATGGTTTAAGGGAGATTAAGAGTTAATTAAATCTTTCAGGACTGCTTGATTTAATTATCATATCCACAAACACATAAACACAAAACACATAAAAATTCGGACTCTGTTCTTTAGCTAAGATCCCTTGCTTTGGAGTACTTGAATGTTACTTTCATTGGAGTTGCATTCATATCATATTCTCCATTGACCGGACTTACTACCAGCAAGCCTAGGGACTGATTTAGCCTCTATTTCTAAGGCCTCAACTGCTTTGCACATCATAATACCATTTAAGAGAGCTTCGTACTCGATCGCATTGTTAAACACATGGAACTGGAATTGTAAGGCATAGTCAAACTAGTCTTCTTGTGCGATTGATATGGACAAGTCAATTATATGTTATGAGGTTAGGTCATTGAGGATTCGTCCACCATTAGAGTCCAATGTCTTCTTCCCCGAGGGATATGGACAAGTCAATTATATGTTATGAGGTTAGGTGAGCTTTAATATCAAGTTAGCCAAAGCTTAGCCTTTATAGCCTTCTGATGTTTGAAGGTGATAACAAACATGTTTAGCTTCACGGCCTATGTTAGCATAAGTTCAGTTTTCTCCATTTGATAAGTACTTGCTTCAGCATCAGGTCGGTGTAGAATAAGATAGAATGTGGAAATATGGCCTAAGCATCTGATTGGCCATTATTAGAGCTAATCCAAACTTCTACATGGTTGAGTATGTGAACTCATCTTTCAATACACGCCTAACAAAGCAAACTAGGATTTAGATGGTGTTTATCCCAGCCAAAAGAAAGCACTTACAGCTTGAAGTTAGAAAGCTAAATATACATATAATTTTTTCCCTCAGCTGGGCTACTCAACATAAACAGTTGTCGAAAACGATCTACTTGCTGAAGGGCATTTTAGCCTTGTTTGTCCTTTCAAACCTAGATTTTTTCTTGATGGTAGCAAAGATGTGATGACATTTGTCCCCAAGACTTAGTCAAAAATTTTCCAGGAGCAGCCAAACAGCCAATTAGGCGTTGTACCTCTCTACCCTTGCTAGAGGACTTCAAGTCAAGTGTAGCTTAAATTTTTTCAAAATTAGCTTCTATCCTTCGTTGATAAACCATGAAACCCAAAAACACACTTCTTTGTGTTGAGCCTAAGCTTGTATGACCTTAATGATTCAAAGGTATCCCTCAAATGAGCAATTTTGTTGTTTTCTTATTGCCTTTTGACCCCCGTGTTGTCAATATGAACTTTCATTTTCCTCCCTATCTATTTTCAAAGCACTGTATTGACTAGCCGTTGAAACGTGGCTTTTGGTAGTTCTTAGGCTAAAGGGCATGAACAACCAACCACATAGTCCTTTCTCATCTGAGAAATGAGGTCTTATCTTAGTCCATACGACACATCAAAATTTGGTGAAACCCGGTGTAAGCATCCATGAAGCTCACCAAAGCATGATCATATGTAGTTATCACTCCCTCCGTCCCATATTCCTTGATACACTTTGACCGGCACAAAGTGTTAGAAGTGTTATTTGACTTATTAATTTTATTGTGAGTAGTTAGTTGTTGGTATTATTTAAGTCCATAAAGTACAATGTGGGACAAATGTGGGCAATGAGTGTATTGCAAAAGTAAAATAAAAGGCTAAAAAGAGATAATGCAATAGGACAAATGTGGACCCATCCCATAATAAAAAATATATATTTTTAGTGTAGTATCATGCTATTTTTAGAAGTGTATCAAGTAATATGGGAAGGACGAATATGAAAAGTATATCAAGTAATATGGGACGGAGGGAGTAGGAAACTATCTTTGAGGCACACCTTATGGAGATTTGTATAGTCTATACACATCCTCTAAGTCTTATTTGGCTTAGGGACTATGACAACATTTTCTACTCACACAGTAGTGGGTTTCCATGATAAACTTGGGTTCGAGAGGCTTTTGTACCTCTGTGTCCACGGCTTCATTTCATGATTCACCTAAGTGTCCTTTCTTGTCATCTTGGAGTCAACATTCATCATGTGGATGGCCATCGTTGGATTTATCCCAGACATTTTCTTCCATATCAAAGGCAAAAATGTCTTAATATTCTCTGAGAACAACGACCAATGCTTCTCTAAGCTATGGTGACAAGGACATTGCAACTTTCATAGCCTTTTTCTATAACGATCTTCTTCCAAATACACATCGACCGGAACTGGACGTTCCAATCATGAACCTGGAATGGTCATTACTTCTTCTCTAGGCGAACAATCTTCCTCTTTTACTTCAACAATCTTCTGGGGCATAGTTTCAATCGCCTTCCTTGAGGAAACGAAGAATGTCCAGGAGTTTTCGGTCCCCTTCCTTAAGGAAGAAACCTTCAGCTACGCTCTGCCTTCTAAACGAAAGCCTCAAGGTCTTTAATTAGCATTCCTGGCCCAATAGCTGATCACCATACAATGTCCCTATCGTTGCACCATCACCTTCAAACTTCATCAGCATCAGATCAATGAAAATCATTACCTTGATATGATTCAATGTGGGTCGTCCGAGGAAGATGTTGTAAGCTGGAAAATCTTTTGATGACCAAAAACTTTATGAAGATAGTCCGGGATTTCCTTTATCCTCTTATCCAAATAGGTAGGGTCATGTTAGTGTAACGCCCTGTAATTCTAATAGCTTTGAATAACACATGCCAGTACCAGGATCGAACCAAAATATTACATAATGTTTATTTAAAATGATATTATAATGCTTACAGGACATTATTGCCGTATTCTTAAAAATAGAAATTACTAGGCGAAAGTAAAGCAGACTAATGACATAATAAAACTTAGGATAACAGTACTGGTAACTTATAACATATATATATATTTCCTATCATTTTATAAACCTCACTCTTAGCCCTCCCCATCTCCTGTACCTGAAAACAAAACATTTAATAAAATGTCAACCCAAAAGGGTCCAGTACATTCCCAATATCACATAACAACAATTTATTAAATATTTTGAAAATAATATCGTAATATTTCAATTTATCAGGTTTAATTATGACTTCCGGTTAGGCAAGAAAAATATCCCGGGCTTAAATCCCACCTCAGGTTTTCCCTGGTTATAATCATAATCTTTTCTCTCTTTCTTATTTTATTTCCGGAATTTTAGCCCCTCTTAATAAATCCGTGTGCACACCTCCTCATTGACGTACGTCACTCCTAATAATATACAAGTAACATTTCTCTGCCATATACCTTTCATCTTATAGTAACAACTTCGTATAACATTATTATTATTACGTATGGTAGAAAAATCATAACATAGTTATACCATAAACTTTAATATTAGCCCATTATTAACAAATAGCAATGTACCTTTACCATCAAAACCATTATACCAAATTAGTATGAAAACTCATTTTTTCACACTAAAATATTATCTAAGAATATCAGTATAACTAACAATATTTTAACAAAACAACATGAAGAAGGGATATTCAAGAATGTACCTAGTAGTATTGGTGAATTATTTGGGTAAAGTTACAACGTATCTACGTCCCTCTCTCTTTAGTAGTGCAGTACTTGGTTTGGGATGAAATAAAAACCATGTATTAGTGACCTATTTATAGAACTCCAAATATAGCTAGAGGTAGTTTAGTGGGTAACGTAAACTTAAAAGCTACCCTATATACATAGCCTATTTACATGTAATTCATGCAAGTCTACATATAACAGCTTTGTCCATGGATTAACAAAGGTATAGTTTGCTTTCTTACACCAAAGAATAACAATAGCTTAAAATGTTGACACGTCAATTTAGAGTTACGTGTAAAGTAATTTTTCTTTTTTTGATCCTACGTAAAAATCGTATTTACCATTATTTGCTAATTAAGTAGTAATTGTCTAGTCCTAGGTAGAATAATTAATAAGGATTACAAAAATTATAAAACAAAGGTTATACGATTTACCATTTTTAAGATATGAGTACATTAGTTAAAAGTGAAACTTGTTAAAAATTCTACTAGATACTTTTATGAACCCATGAGATAGTAATTCATATTTTTATTAATCCTTACCTAATATACTAAACTATGGTATTTTCATTTGTAACAAAAAGATAATATATATTCACCCCAAAAACAAAAAAGATAGTACATATCTATATATTTTGTCCCACATAAATGTACAAAGCCAAGAAAACACATAATATCACCTAAAGTGGCTATATAAGTACCAAAATCACATATATAGGAATATAAGACAAACATTTCATGATTCTGTAATTATTTTTATTATTATTATTAGTTTTATTTTCAAGGTATATATATTTTCCCGGTTATTACATCCTTCCCCTCTTAAAGAAGTTTTGTCCTTGAAACTGAAAATTACCTTAGAATAAGTGTGGGTACTTGTCTCGCATCTCCTGTTCAACTTCCCACGTTGCTTCTGTTTTAATGTGGTTGGACCATAATACCTTTACTAAAGGGATTACTTTATTGCGAAGAACTTTGTCTTTATGATCTAAAATTTGAACAGGTTGCTCTTCATAGGTCAAATCTTATTCAATTCGTACATAGGGGAGATTAATAACATGAGACGGGTCTGGTATATAACGACGTAAAAGTTAAACATGAAACACATCATGAATTCTAGAAAATTCATTAGGAAGTGCCAGACGATAAGCTACATTCTCAATTCTCTTAATAATCTCAAATGGTCCAATGTACCTCGGACGAAGTTTTCTTGCTTTCCCAAATCTCACTACTTCTCTAGTAGGTGAAACCTTCAAAAATACCAACTCACCAACTGAGAATTCTATATGTCTTCTTCTAAGGTTACCGTAACTTTTCTGGCGACTCTGTGCAATTTTCATTTTTTCCTGAATGGTTCGGACCTTGTCAGCTGTCTCTTGTATCATTTCAGGCCCAACTATCTTTGTTTCATCAATGTCACTCCAACATAAAGGGGTTCTACATTTGCGACCATATAGAGCTTCATACGGGGCCATATCAATGCTAGCATGGTAACTATTATTATAGGAAAACTCTATTAATGGTAAATACTTTTCCCAAGAACCCTTGAATTCTAACACACAAGCTCGCAACAAGTCTTCTAGAGTTTGTATAGTTCTCTCGGTTTGACCATCTGTACCTGGATGAAAATTTGTGCTAATATTTAACTGTGTACCCAAAGCATTCTGTAGCTTCCGCCAAAACTTAGATACAAATCGAGAGTCTATATCAGATACAATAGAACTGGGCACTCCATGAAGCCTAATAATTTCATCAACATATTTCTTTGGTAACTGTTCAAGATCCCAAGTATTATGAACTGCTAGGAAATGTGCGCTTTTTGTAAGCCGATCTACTATTACCGATATGAAATTCATCCCTTGAGGGGTTGTTGGCAATCCTGTAACAAAATCCATTGCTATTGATTCCCATTTCCAAGTAGGTATATCTAAAGGCTGCAAAAGTCTCGAAGGGCGCTGATATTCTATCTTTACTTGCTGGCAAGTCAGACATTTGGCAACGAATTCTGCAATTTCTCGTTTCATGTTGCTCCACCAAAACATACTCTGCAAATCCTTATACATCTTGTTTCCTCTTGGGTGTATTGAATAATGGGTATTATGTGCTTCATTCATGATTTTTCTCTTTAAATCTGCCTGATCTGGTACACACACTCTTCCTTGAAAACGAAGTGACCCATCTTCTTGTATTACAAAACCAATTTCCTTCCCAAGCACCACCCTTTCACGAATCTTCTCTAACTGTGTGTCTGTATTTTGTAGTTCCTTAATTTATTCACTCAAGGTGGGTTTGATTTCTAGAGCTGCTAAAGATCCTTCCAAACCACCTATAACTAACTCAATTTCTAACTTTTGGATAACAGATTGAGTGCTAAGTAGATTAAGGGCAACATAGTTTTTCCGGCTAATTGCATCAGCCACCACATTGGCCTTTCCAGGGTGATATTGAATATCTAATTAGTAATCCTTTATGAATTCTAACCACCTTCTTTGTCTCATGTTATTCTCTTTTTGAGTGAATATATATTTAAGGCTTTTGTGATCGGTGTAAATTTTACATTTAAGCCCATATAGATAATGTCTCCAAATTTTTAATGCGAATACAATTGCGGCAAGTTCAAGGTCATGGGTAGGATAATTATGTTCATGAGGTTTCAACTGACGGGATGCGTAAGCTATCACTTTCTCATGTTGCATCAATACACACCCCAACCCTTGTTTGAAGGCATCACTATATATTTCTAAACCTTCTGTACCACTAGGATGAGTAAGGATTGGTGTGGTAAGACGAAATTTTAGCTCTTGGAATGCAGTTTCACACTTATCACTCCATTCAAATTTTGTAGTTTTTCTTATAAGGTTTGTGATAGGTTGAGCTATTCGGGAAAAGTTTTCCACAAATCGACGATAGTATCCTGCTAATCCTAAAAAGCTTCGTACTTCTGAAACATTTTTGGGTCGAAGCCAATTAGTGATTGCTTCAAATTTTTGAGAATCGACTTGCACTTCATCTCTACATACCACATGCCCTAGGAATGATATTTTCTCTAACCAAAATTCACAATTTTAAAATTTTGCATACAACTGGTTCTTTCTCAGAGTCTCTAAGACTATACTCAAGTGTTCCTCATGATCCTTCTTATTTTTGGAATATACTAGAATATCATCGATAAAAACAATAACAAAATGATCTAAATAAGGTTTAAAAACTCGATTCATGAGATCCATAAAAACAGCTGGGGCATTAGTAAGACCAAAAGGCATAACTAAAAATTCATAAAGTCCGTATCTGGTCTTAAAAGCAGTTTTTGGAACATTTGAAGGTCTGATTCTTAATTGATGTGGTGTCCAGATCGTAGGTCTATCTTCGAAAACACTGATGCACCCTGCAATTGATCAAAAAGGTCATCTATACGAGGCAAAGGATATTTATTCTTGATGGTTATCTTGTTAAGCTCCCTATAATCTATGCATAACCTTAAAGATCCATCTTTTTCTTTACAAATAGAACAGGTGCTCCCCATGGTGACACTCTTGGTCTAATATATCCTTTTTCCAATAATTCATCTAGTTGTATCTTTAGTTCCTTTAATTCTGCAGGTGCCATTCTATATGGTGCTTTTGAGATAGGTACAACTCCAGGTACTAACTCAATAGTGAGATCAATTTCTCTTTGTGGGGGCATATCTACAACTTCCTCAGGAAAGACATCTTGGAAATTTTTAACAACGGGAATGTCAGAGATTTTAAGTTCAGATTTTTCAGTACTAAGAACATCACAAAGGTACCCTTCACAACCTTGTTTTAACATCTTTTGTGCTTGAAGAAAAGAAATGATTCTAGATTCAGATTTTCTTTCATTATTTTGAAAAATCACTTCATTCCCTTCAGAATTTACTAAGGTTACGATTTGTTTTTGACAGTCTAATATGACACAATGTTTATTCATCCAATCCATCCCTAAAATAACATCGAATCCCTTAAGGTCAAATTGAATTAGATCAACATCAAACATGCTTCCCCCTATGTTCAAAGGGCAATTTTTATATATAGTTTGACAGGGAACTATATTTCCAGTAGGGAGGCTAATGCAAAATTCTAAGTTTGTCTTACTAGGACCAGATTCAAATCTCTAGACATGGAAGAGGATATAAATGAATGTGATGCTCTTGTATCAAATAAGACATGTATTGGGAAAGAGTTTAGAGAAATGTTACCCGTAACCACATCACTTGAACTTTCAATCTCTTGTGGATTCATCAAAAACACACGACCATGGGTTGGATTTTGACGTTGGATGGGTCCACCCTAGGGATTAAGAACAAGTTTTGAGGTATAAGGATTGGCTGTAGCTAATTTTGTATACCTCTTTCCAAAGGACAATTCCTCTTCAAATGATTTGGACTTCCACAAGAGTAGCATCGGTTATTGACAAACCTACATTTTTCAGTTGAGTGGTTGGTGTAACCACATTTTGCACAAGGGGGTCCTTGATAGCGGCCTGGAGGTGTAAAGGGTTTGACATTTCCAATATTTGGCTTTTTCTGAAAATTCCTATTCATTGCATGAGTTCCTTCCCACTTTCTTTTATGAACTATATCTTCAGCCTCTCTTTTTTATTATTCTTTCAGCATTTGTTGCCTTATTATACATCTCTTGATAACTATGGCAACTATGGGTCGAAAGTCGGTCACGAAGTTCCCCAATGAGACCTCTTTCAAACTTATTCATTCTTAATTCCTCACTGGAAACAAGATGTGGTGCAAATCGAGATATTTCCATAAAGTTTGCAGCATACTCCATAACAGACAAATTACCTTGCTCTAACTAATTAAACTCTCCTTCTTTTTGTCTTTTCAAAGTTGATGGATAAAATTTCGCGCTCATAAGATCTTTCAATTGGGTCCATCCAAAGTCCTTCTCCTTCCTCCTTTCTTTCACGGTTTCCCACCAAAGATCTGCCTGCCCGACTAGATAATAAACAGCAAATCCTATCTTCCACTTTTCAGGACAGTTTATCGCATCGAAAAGTTTATTAATACTTTTTATCCAATCCTCAAATTCTACAGGGTCAAACTTTCCATCATAGGTCTTGGGGTTGTAACTAGCCATTCTTCTAAAATATCTTGCACTTCCTCGTTGTTTTTGTTGTTGTTTTTGAGCATTTCAAATAGAAGTGTCGTGACTTCCCTAACATTTCCTTCTCTATTATCATTGTTTGAGTTTCCATTATCAGGATTTTGAACTGGGTGGTTTTCTTGAGTAGATTGGGTATTTGGGGATTACATTATCCTAAATAACGCATAAAAGATTAGGATTAAAATCTCATTATAGTTAAGCAGAATAGAATTATAATAACCAAACATATATATATATATATATATATATATATATATATATATATATATATATATATATATATATATATATATATATATATCTTATACAAACCAAAACATCTAAAACATTAGGTAAGTTAAAACATCAGATAAACTAACAGTAAGCATGCATCGTACTCCCTATATTCTACATAGAGTCAACATATATACAACAAAAGGGTTAACACTTGACAAAAGAGCCATCTCTAACTCCAAAACATTCTACTTGTTGTTACTAGCACTTGGTTCCTCTTTCGATTCCTCGTTCAGATTTATTTTGGTTGACGAAACAGACTCAGCATCTGACAGGAAGACCATGTGATCTCTTTCATAAGCTAGAAGTTCTCCAGCAAGCTCGGTAAAACTCGGGGTCCATCTTTGTCTACCTAATCCAAACCGTACATATTTCTCCCAATTGGGTGCCCCGTTGACCATTAAATCAGAATATTTTGTTTGGATCAAAGCATAAGCTAGATACGGTGTGGTTATTCCAAATTCCGGGTATTGTGCGTTAAATTCGTCGAAAAACCTTTCTAGACGGTGGATATGTTCCATAACACTACAACCAGAATCCATTGCTAACATGTGGGGACTTATGTTTCCTGCCATTCTAAAATAAATAAACACATGGTAAATATAACATCATCACCTGCATTTATAAAAATAAAAATAAGCAATTAACAATAAATATCCCAATATCCCTTTCTCTCATGTGGGTTTCTAACAATTATTTTATTATTGAATATGTTTTAATATATGTTAACGTGGCTCGTATACCAAACTGTAACGCCCTGTAATTCTAATAGCTATGAATAACACATGCCAGTACCAGGATCGAACCAAAATATTACATCATGTTTATTTAAAATGATATTATAATGTTTACAGGACATTACTGTCGTATTCTCAAAATAGAAATACTAGGCGAAAGTAAAGCATACTAATGACATAATAAAACTTAGGATAACAGTACTGGTAACTTATAACATATATATATATATATATATTTCCTATCATTTTATAAACCTCATTCTTGGCCCTCCCCATCTCCTGTACCTGAAAACAAAACATTTAATAAAAAGTCAATCCAAAAGGGTCCAGTACATTCCCAATATCACGTAACAACAATTTATTAAACATTTTGAAAATAATATCATAACATTTCAATTTATCAGGTTTAATTATGACTTCCGGTTAGGCAAGAAAAATATCCCAGGCTTCAAGCCCACCTCAGGTTTTCCCTGGTTATAATCATAATCTTTTCTCTCTTTCTTATTTTATTTCCGGGCTTTTAGCCCCTCTTGAAAAATCCGTGTGCACACCTCCTCATTGACGTACGTCACTCCGAATAATATACAAGTAACCTTTCTCTGCCATATACCTTTCATCTTATAGTAACAACCTCGTATAACATTATTATTATTACGTATGGTAGAAAAATCATAACATAGTTATACCATAAACTTTAATATTAGCCCATTATTAACAAATAGCAATGTACCTTTACCATCAAAACCATTATACCAAATTAGTATGAAAACTCATTTTTTTCACACTAAAACATTATCTAAGAATATCAGTATAACTAAAAACATTTTAACAAAACAACACGAAGAAGGGATATTCAAGAATGTACCTAGTAGTATTGGTGAATTATTAGGTAAAGTTACAACGTATCTATGTCCCTCTTTCTCTTTAGTAGTGCAGTACTGTAATAACCCTGTTTTAAGAGCACCTTTATTAATTACTCCCTCCGTCCCCTAAAGGATTTCCCATTTTTCCATTTATGTTTGTCCCAATTACATTTCTCATTTCCTTATTTGGATATGGCCCACCTACTATAATATTATTTTCCTTACAAAAAGTATTTGGCCCCACACTCTCTTTCTTAATAAACAATTCTAAAAAATACCCACTACCTTACTTTTCCATTTTAAAATAAAACTAGGCCCCACATTAACATCACTCCTTAAACTTTGTGCCCAAAGAAAATGGGAAATCCTTTGGGGGACGGAGGGAGTATTAATTATAATATTAGCTTAATTAATTTCTGAAACCCTTGTGTTTTAAATGAAAACTTATATTTGATTTTAGTATTATTAATAAGAAGTTGTGCTATATTTATTGACGTAATCATATTAAATTATTATTTTTATTTAATTACTTTTAATAATTTAGAGCTTTATATTAATATGAGAAATGGGTTTGAATTACTAGATTTTATGAGATTTATATTTCAAATAGACAAATTAATTATATTTGTGTTGGTGTATACTAAATATATTAGAGGGTCGTGTTTAATTTGATAAGGTTAGATAAAAAAAAAGGGAAATGAAAGGTGAGGGATGGCGTGGCAATTAGTGGAGGGAGGAAGGGAGTATGTGTGAGAGCAATAAGTAGATATTGGTATAAGGTGTAGGATGCGCATCCTACACCTTGTCCAAAACGCCAACCAAGAAGCATAAAACGCAAGGCGAAAGGGATGGGCATGGAATCCATTGAACATTGGGTCATTCTCAGTGTACAAAGTCAAATTGCAAAAAGTAACTGATTTGACATTTACTGTTCACCATTTAATGCGGGTAAACCGTCATTTCATTTCTCACTTTCCCACACTCAACATCAGCACCTCCCCATTATTCCACTTTCCCACAAATTTCTCTCTCCAAAATTCAAAAACTCCATAACCTCCATTAATCAATCCACTATAATTATCTTCAAAAATCCGAAAAATAGTCTTAAATTTTGGAAAGAGTTCATTGAAGACTCCAAATTTCAAAACTTTGCCTCTATTTATTGCGTTTATGGACGTTAGAGAGGAAATTAAGAAAACCAAACCACCTCCAAAAAGGAAACCAAGGCAACCACCACACCCAAGGAAACCAAGACAACCAAAGCAACCCAAAAAAAACAGTGCTGCCTTGCCCAAAATCGGTGCAAATTATTCCTCCATATCCTCAAATAACCATGGATGAGCAACGAAATGAGAGAATGTAGGAAGTATGACTGGTAGATTAATTAACTTATCTGTAAAATTGCTGTGCCGTGATATGATCACTGCCCTAAAGTTGAAATTGCCCCGCTACGAACACACGGACTCGTGGCAAACCAACCTCCAGGGCTAACACAACACTGACTCGCCGGTGAAGTACAGAGAGACAGTTTGAGAACGCTCTTAATATTGCCCAGTATTTGAGAGAAAAATCGAGAGAAGTATGAGAGGATAATTTTCTGTGTGTTAAAAACTGTGCCAGGAAGGGGGTATATATAGGGACAGAAGAAGAGAAACTGACTCCTAAAACCGTGTTAAAAACGGTAATTAATGGATAATGGAAACCGCCCACTAACGGCTAGTGGAAGCAGTCAATTAAGGAGTGGATCAAGGAATTGACTGATTCCATAACAGTCATAAAAGGATGACAGATTTTTCTAGTAAAAATTTAGTTAAGTTAAGTTATTTCCCAAAGCCCAAAGCCCATGGCCCATGCCCCGACCCGGTCCGGGCGGGCGGCGGCGGCGCGCGCGCGCGTGTGTGTGGACTAGCCCAATCAAGAGCCCAACCACAAAAGCCTACCAAGTCACCAACTCAATAGTAACTAGGAACATAACTATTAATAAACTCACCACTCACCTCTTATTCTTCCTATATGGGATCCCCAACTCTTCATATTCTTTTGAAGCAACTCAAGAGTTTTTGTATTACCCTTCTCACAAACTCCAACAATCCCCCACATGATTCAAAAGAAGAGACAGAAAGAAACAGGGCTAAAAAAGAAGATTTGGGCAATAGATACTCAGTTTTGTAAGCATCAATGTCTTAGAGACTTGAATTGATACCCAGTGCATACAAGTATGTCATATTGTCGTATTAGGTAGATTTCTCTTTGAACCTTCTACGGAGTTCATAATCAATACTTGCGCACTAAACCTTTTTCAAAATAAGAAACGTTCTCGCGATATATATATAAGTGCCCCACAATGCCTGGATTTTCATGAATGCTCTAGAGATCCTAAGCCTTAGGGATCTCATAGGGGATTGGGCGTAACCCCCACATTCACATAGGTAAGTTCATCAAGTTTGTACTGTTTCAAACCACCTTATTAAGGCTATGAACTTAAAAAGAGTATTTTACTCATCCTTACACATTTTACAGTAAAAAACAAATACTACATCACTTTTATTAATATAGGAATGGTAGTAGTATCTACTACTTGAGTTCTTTTATGACTTAGTTTGACCCTTGAACTTAGAAACTTTCTAAGAAGGGTATCCATTATAATTCACTCCACAATAGGCTTTAAACCCATTCCTTGTGCCGACTCTAGCACCATTTTTCTACAAAGGCCTTTGGTGAGAGAATCTACAATATTCCTCTCTGAATTTACAAACTCGAGTGAAAGTACATTGTTTCTAATTAGATTTCTAACTATAGCATGCCTCAAGCGAATATGCCTCCTCTTTCCATTATAGGCTTGATTATCGCGACCCCAATTGCAGCTTGTGAGTCACACCGCATTGAAACTGATGGAGCTGGCTTCCCCCACAATGGAATATCAGCTAGCAAACTCCTTAACCATTCAGCTTCCTGACCTGCCAATTCTAAGCAATAAACTCAGATTCCATAGTAGATTTGGCAATACAAGTTTGCTTCGATGATTTCCATGATATAGCTCCACCAGCAAGTGTAAAAACAAAGCCACTAGTAGATTGAATCTCATCATTATCAGACACCCAATTAGCATCACAATATCCTTCTAGAACACAAGATGTTCTTTGATAATGCAAACCCCAATTGATAGTGCCTTTTAAATACTTCAACAATCTAATCAAAGCACCCCAATGCTCCTGATTAGGATTGTGAGTATACCTACTCAATCTACTAACAGCATAAGCTATATCAGGTCTAGTATAGTTCATCAAGAACATTACACTACCAATAATTTTAGCATATTGTTCTTGTGATATACTATCTCCTTTATTCTTTTTCAAATGAATACTAGAATCATATGGAGTTTTCATAGGAACACAATCATATTGATTTCCCATGTTTAACTTTAGTAATTTTAATTTTCCTCCTCTAATTTCTAAATTTCGTAATTTTTTTTAGGGTTGTAAGAACGCCAAATGAAGAAGTACCATTGACCACCCTTTTGACAGCAAAGGGGAGAACTTTGAAGAAATGCTCTACATCACAGCAAAGGTAAGATCTATATTCACCTATTTGGTGTTCAGTATATGAAAAGTGATTGTACTTTGCATCTATATCATTGTTCATTGTATAAATGTTAATTTGCATGTATATCATTGGGCTGGATAATAGGGTTTGAGTTGAACAAGTGACTTAAATTCCTACAAATTGTTCATTGTATTATGAATCTGTGTACATTCCTGGCTTGGTGTTTGTTCATTAACAAAATCTAGAAATTCCTTACTTGTACATTGGCCTTACAATGATGTTCTTTCTCATATATTTATATGTACCAGGCCCCCTTCTATTGATGGAGACAAGAGTAAACTAGGAACTACAACACCAGAGGGGTGAGTGTACAATGCCTTTACTTAAATGTTCAGTTTTAATGCTATGTTGTTCACTACTTAATGTTTTTGTGTAACAATTACAGTCCTCTTTCTACTGAGAAGGAAACAGGCCCCACTCCTGCAACTGCTGAGAAGTGAGTACATTTTTTTACTACTTCTTACTTTTACATTGGTCTTGCATTGTTGTTCATTGTGGCTTTGTACATTGACAGAACCCCTTCTACTAATGAACAAACTGAATTAGTACTTCCACCTCCTGAGACGTGAGTGTACAGTGCCATAAATTGATTGTTCATTGTAATTGTTGTGTTGTTCATTTTGTTTGGTCATAATGTTTTGTGTACAATGATAGGCCCATTACTACTAAAAAGGAAAGAAATCCTACTACTGATAGGCTCAACGCAACGGCTTTTCTTCTCAACTACAGCACATGTATATCTCTTTCACTTTATTCTACTTTTTGTTGTATACTTTCATTGTGTACATTATTGATTTTTTTTAAAGCACTAATTGTTCCCAGATGCCACAAAACCCTTCCCCGAGCACACCTGAACAAGAGGAAGAAGAGAGGAATAATGCAAGACTCACAGAGCACTCAAGAATGGAACAATTTGTGGAGAAGCTCACCAATGAGTGCACAGAACAGGGCATTGCAAATGTAGACCAGTTTGAGTTGGTAAGCTATATCAATACTGTAATGTACATCTTAATGCTTAAAATGTTCAGTGTGATTCTTAGATTGTACATTATCTTGAGCCACGTATTTTTTCCTGTTTCTTTAAAGTCAATTGTTTAATGTACACTGTCATTACTTTATTGTTCACTGAGATTTATTGATTGTACATTCTGTTGTAAGCCAGTTTGAGTTAGTAAGCTCAGTCAACACATTAATGTACATTTTAATGCTTAAAATGTTCAGTGTGATTGTTTAGTTGTACATTACCTTGAGCCATTTATTTCTTCCCTATCTGTATAATTTCAGTTGTTTAAATGTACATTGTAATTAATTCATTGTTCAGTGTGTTTGATAGATTGTACATTCTTTTGTGGCAGGTTTTCTTTCCTATGTGGGCAGCAGGGCACTTCTATGTCTTTTGCTCGAACTTCTTAAAAATAACTTTGGATATACTTAACAACATAATATTGCCAAAGAATGTCTCCATTCACGACGAGTATAAAGACTACCCAGCTAAAATCGTAAGTACTATCTCATGTTTTTCTCAATATTCTCACCTACACTTGTATGCAGACAATTGGTTATGGTAGGTCCTTGGTATCCCTTGGCTTCAACATGATAAGAATTCCTCTAAAGCCTCACATCGTCGAAATGCCATGGAGAACTAACAACAACACCATCGATTGTGGCGTTTTGGCGATGCGACATATGGAAAAATATAACGACGAGTGGGAAACGAACTTTGAAATTGGCCAGGAAGCTGATAATGTAAGAAATTCTTAATGTTCATTATTCAGTTCTTTGCTATACATGTCCACTGTTGTTCACTCAAAATATACTTCTATATATGCTAATATTCCCTCCCTTTGCAACTGTGTACATTGTTTTTATTTATGTGTTCACTGCACTTAATTTAATGTACATTTTGGAGATTCACTAGTCCTAATAATATAAAGGTTTTCCCTCATTGCATGTACCCTAACCTTACAAAATAAATTTGGTTTTCAGTTTGACAAGGTCAAGGACAGTACTGTATTGACATTCTCATGAGCAAAGTCAACAAACAAGCGTCTTGGGTTGCGGATAATGCAAAAAGGCGGGCGAAAGGAAAATCCCAAGACACATAGATGCATTCAAGTACATTTTGCAAACATTTAACAATGTACCTTTTGGGTTATAAAACAATTTACAGGGATACTATGTATCCCCTTTCTAGAAATACTTTTGGGTTAACAAAAACTATACCAATGCTTGTATTCCCTTCCTATAATACTTTGGTATAGCTACTAACTTTTGGGTTGACAAAAACATACCAATGCTTGTATAGTTGTATTCCCTGCCTTACAAAAATATTTGACATATAAATACTTAAGTGTGTTTGGGATCTTACCACTTTTGCATCACATTAGATACAACTACAATGCTCTTTTACAAGTATTTTTGGATTGTACATTATAATTACTTTAATGTTCACTCAATTTGTACAGTTGTTCACTACATGCAAGTTTGTGACTTGAACACCTTTGCATCACTCAAGTGATTTGAACACTCAAGTGTGTGACGTGAACAAATTTATATCAGCTATTATAAAGCCAAATACTAAAAATCATAAAACTTAACATGACCTTCAAATTTTGGGTGATTTGAACACCTTTGCATCACTCCAGTGACTTGAACACTCAAATGTGATTTCAACACTCAAGTGTGATCACTAAAGTGATTTGATTTGTACATTAGCATTACTAGCATGTTCACTGAATTTATACTATTGTTCACTATTTACAATTAATATATAGACAAATTCTAAGCATTGTATAACTTGACAACACCTTCAATTAAATAACAAGCAGCTTTTTGGTGTATTAGACCAAGTACAACATTTTTTTTGGGTAAGGAGAAGTGGCCCGGACCCCGCTCGGGTCCTATTGGGTCAGGCACTTGAGAGTAGGGGGAAAGGGTAAGGGAAATCCTTACCGTCAAAGTGCCACTAGTGGGGATTGAACCCCCAACCTTGAGGTTGGAAGGGTACAATCCTTTCCACTAGACCAAGTACAACATGAATGAGCTACATAAGTTACAAAAACACATAAACCCCCACAAAAAATAGTGTATCAACAACTCATTCAGTGTGGACTACGTTTCATTTCCCAAAAACCTTTTCAACATATTCATGTTAGACGTCCAGACATCACGTCTCATCAATTCCCAAAAAGCTTCTCAGCATATTCATGGTAGATATCCAAAGCGGCTTTATGGTGTTGCTGCTCAACTTTGCTACCTTCCTCGAGGATGTGGTTAATAGGAAAATAACCGTCGGGGCCATAGACATTAAGAAGAGACTTGTTGTATGTTGAGTGGGCTACAGTACTCTCTTCAGGGATATCATTGTATTCCTGTATAAGACAAAGTTAGTTGACTAAAATATTGTACAACTCACACCAGAACATAATCTTACACAAATAGACTATTGTACAACTCATGCAATGATAAAGTACATGTAAACACAACTATTGTACACTAAAAATAATATCAGTGTACACAAAAGAGACTCTTGTACACATATATAATATCAGTGTACATTCTCACACAATTATTGTACACACAACATTTACACAAAAAGAATTTTGTACACATATATTGTAACACCCCGTAATTTCACTAGAAATTTCGCACGTTAATTTATATGGTTTACTTTGTTATTTAAAACTCTAAATATAAATTCGTTTACAAAAAAATTATATTCTATTAAATAAATGGTCATATTTGAAGCCGGAAACCATTTCGGTAGATAATATGTCGTGCGTAATAAATTTGTAATATAGTTAGTTATTTATACTATAAATTTTAGTGTTGTGTGATTTAATTTTCAAGCGTTAATTATATATGTTCGACGATAATTTTATCTACTCTTATATTTTTAAACTTATAATGTGTTTTACATTTCATTATATATATATATATATATATATATATATTTCAAATCGTGAATAATATATTTACTCGTTTATTTATTTTGGTTGTTGTACTTGTGTCGGTATTGTTTAAATGAACAATGTGACTCTTGTATGAGTATAGTATATAAAATGTGTATGATTAGTAAGTGCATATTTATATTACGTTATTATTCATAATTTTTAATTATAAAAATATTACCATATGTTTCATTTATGAGCGTTTACAATTCTTTGATTGTATTACGTACTAGCAAGTTGCGCATACACCATGCTTAGCACATGGGGGTCCGAACATTATAGGCATTAGGGGGATAATATAAAGTCTTGCCCAGCTTTGTACTCCTTTGAAACGTTTATGATAATCAAAAGTCATACCCCTTCATTCACCCTCATAAACCACCATCATCATGGCCATTATGTGCCAATTTAAATCCACCTTTAATCACCCTTATTACTTCCCCTTATGCTGAGTTTAAAACTCAGAAAATCAACCCCCTCCCCATCCCATTCACACGCCATTCACCAAGGAAAAGAAAGAGAGAAAGTCTCCCCGTTTTCCCCTTGCACACCCTCACGAAAATGAACATCGCCGGAGATCTAACCGTTGGATCGTCTTTAAATTTGGACAGCATGTTCTTAACATCTATACCTTCACTTTGACCGGATAAATTTTTAATCCGAGCTTTATATCACCGCAAATCATGGTCGGAACACCACTGACTATTTTAGAGGACCCTAAAATCATTTAAAAGGGGAATATTTTGTTCAATGGAGGAGAAGTCTTCAAGGGAGAAGAAGGTTTTGATGATCCGCACGTTTTCTAGGCTATTATATTATGTTTTGCGGTACTCCTCTCGAAGATCGAGGTAACTAGCGTTTTTCTTTCACGTTAGGAAATGAGAAGTAACCTTAGGTTGTTAGAATTATCGTTAGAGAATTTAGTATCATGTTAGGATGAACTTAGAAGATTGTATTTGTACTACTCTTATTAAAATCATGTTAGGCTAAGTTTTTACTTGAATTCATATATCTAATGTTCCCTTATTCTGCCGTTGTTATTGTGTTGTTGAAATGACTTGATTGTAAATGAATGGAAACTTTGAATTTTGATTTATGTGAATGATTTGGGAATTTGAGAAACTTATGATTTTTGATGCTAAGCAATTCATTTTGTATGGTGATTGGTTGGTTTTGACTTGTGATGATTTTGTATGATGTTCA
Organism: Patellifolia procumbens; assembly: GCA_947645195.1. NCBI lineage: Eukaryota > Viridiplantae > Streptophyta > Magnoliopsida > Caryophyllales > Amaranthaceae > Patellifolia > Patellifolia procumbens. Next base: position 367,129 of record CANSGD010000173.1, on the reverse strand, counting down.
ATGCCTTGAGGTTTTGTCAAACAAACCCGCGAAGCTGTGTGGTCGCGGCCCGTGACCCAGTTCGCTGTCCGCGAACAGATTGGCCAGCCTGTTTTCAAATGGTCATATCTCACTCGTTTGTTATCAGAATTGAGCTTGTGACCAGTCGTTGGAAAGCTAACGAGCTAAATTTTAATGTCCCATTGGAATTTTCTAAAAATATTATCTGTGCTGAGTGTTAGGTACGTTTAAAGTTGTTGCTGTGTGCATTCTGTGCATAGTTAGCTTGCAACATGATTCCGTGTTTCGTAAATGACTTTGGTAGTATTGTGGAGTATCTTAAGGCATGTTTGAAAGTATAATTTTAGTATTTGATACCATTTATTAATTCTTATGCCAAGTTTGAGTTGTCGACGTCGTAATGTTTGGGGGAGAATAACACTGCCCTTAGCATCACTTCGCCAAGAGTTACGTACGGAGAGTATTGTGACTTGATCATAATTTACTTCGTACCCAAACTCAGATAACGTTTTGATGTTTTGTATGCCTTTTGTTGTATATGTAGTATACTTTGATTAGTTTACCGTATCAATTTGGGATTTGTGAACTTCGATGATTTTGAGAATGTGATGATTTTAATGATTTTAATAATTTAAATGATTTTTAATGATTTTGACGGTTTTAATGGTTTAATGATTTTTGATAACTTTGATGATTTTAATGACTTTGATGGATCTAATCGTTTTGACGAATTTGATGATTTGATGAATTTGACGAATTTGACGAATTTGATGAATTTGATGATTTGAAGTATATTATTTTGTCTTCGAATTTTAAGTTTGGTTTTTAATTGAGTTGAGTAGCCTAAGGGACGGTGTCCCGAAGGTAACGAACATGCACTCCGAGGGGTCAGGGGACATCACGTTGGGTGTTACCCTGCATTGGAGATACCTAGGAATTGTTGTCGTCCGAGAGGTCGGGAGATACTGCGTGTATTGTCCCGCGTCGGGAGTTTGGCCATTCTTAGACACAGACGGTAGGGAACGTAACCCATAGGCCGTTCTGGAGGTTGCGACCTGACATTTCTGGAGGAGGTGGGCTGCGGGTCACTAGCGTTAGCTCTTTCTATGTTAAATTGTTTATTTTCAAATTGTTGGTGTTTTTGTGATCCCTTTGATGTTGGTCTTTCGAAATTCTTTATTTTAAACATCTAAAGCATCCTTCTTAGTACTTTATGTTAAAATTTGACGTTTGGTGCAATGTGTACTTTGCCTTCCTTGTTGCTATTTGTGTTATCTTGTCTTTGACGTTTATTCTAACTTCATTTAAGTTTACTATTTGTTTCCTAAATTGGGCTGGGAGAACTGCTAGTTACTCCCCACTGATTGTGGAATTTTTGTTAATATATATTGCAGATGACGATGCTGTTTAGAGTTATTACAATATGGATCGGGGTTGTGCGTTTACCCGTGTAAGCAAGAAGGTTGTGCTAGTCATAGTGGACGAGCATTATGAGTCTGAGATTAGGACTAGTTTTCTAGTTGGTCTCAAGTAGTTTACCTTTGTTAGTTTGAATGTTAGTTTTAGAGTTGATCTTTTGGATTTTGGTTTTATATTTCGAATTTGGTTAAGTTTCGAGATTATGGATAGTTATGGTTATGGATTTGGCTTGTTTAATTAGAGATGAGGGTATGGGACCTCTTCCTCTTTATATATATATGATTTGGAGTTTCGATACTATTATGGGACTCGTTGTTTATTTTAGTTTTAATTTTACCCCATAGAGTGACATTCTCGTCTCGGTGGTATTTCCGCTACCACTGATTTGATCGTTGTTACATTTATAAGCTTAGTTGGTAAAAGACGGGATGTTACATATATAATTTCAGTGTACATTCTTACAATGTTATTAAACACACAACATTTATCATCCTGGTATCCCGATTATGTATATAAACAGTGAATGAACATGTAGACTTGACAGATGAACAATTGTTAAATTGCAATGTACAAAGTGCACCTAGACAGATTTCTGCGCTTTTGTCTTGTTTCTAATTGCAGCTTTCTCAGCATTTTTTTTTCCAACCTTTCAGCTTGTTCACCTGCTTTTCCACAGTGCTTTTCAACCTTACATCTCTAGTTCCTTTCTTCCTCTTTTTAGGTGGATCTTTGACAACAGGAAATAACAAAATTTTCACAGCATTTATTGTGATAGATTCATCAACTTTTCCAATTAGAGACACAACCTTTGTCTTCAAATCACTAAAAGCATTCTCCACAAGCTTCCTAGCAGCCATGCCATGTTGGCTAGAATTTATTATTGAAAAAGCATCCCTTGTTGTTTGAACACGCCAAACTGACGCTTGGAGAATATTTACATTCTTGTTAGCATCATCATCCACTCTTGTGCAGATAGCATGTTTTGCCCATCTACCCAATATGTATCTTTGAGAAACTTTTTCCTCAAAGAATGCGAACATAAGAAACCCATTTTAGTGAAATACTTACATGTGTAATCAATTGTAAAATTTTCTTGATGAAATTTAACAAGATGCATTAGATATTCTTTCTCAGTACGCCCCACATGGTATTCAAAGAACGGGGAGTCATACTTGAGTAGTTTCTGGCAAAACGATGTATCTCTTATGAAACTTTCTTCAAATTGCAAATACACAGCCACAGTGTATATCTTCTTAGCCTCATTGAGTAACTTAACATCTACAAATTCTAGATGTTTGTTGTCATTCAATGCATGGTAATCTTCACCATTCTCCCTATCCCTCCACTCCTTAACAACGTCTATAAAAACTTTGTAGAAATCGCACAAAACTTGCATGCTATGAAGCCTTTGATTCAAAGAATGATTGGTGGTCTCACTTCTTTGAGAAGACAGGACCCCCAGAGAAGTAATCCTTGGAGTAAACTGGACACCACATCTTCCTTAACTTGTACAACCTAATCAGCCAAGTATTTGTAGCACAATTATACTTGGTGCTAATACTGCATAACATAGTGAACATATGTTAGACAGTCAATGATCATTTGGCTTAAAGTAGTGAACAACTTACTTTAAACAGTGAACAACTTACTTTAAACAATGAACATATTTTTCTCAACAACAACATTCTAATGTACAAATAAATATTTTCAGTGATTATATTACTGACTACAATGAACAATATAACAAGCCACATTCTAAGTCAGCAATTTTCATGAAAAATCATACATATTGAAACACTGAACATTCCCAAGATACACAATGATCGTTATACCTACACCAGTGAACATGCTAATTTTAACAGTTAACATAATTTGTCAACATCCTTGTGTAATCTAATGTACATACATTCATTCCCAATGATTATATTAACATGATATAGTGTACATGTAAACAATAAGATTGCAGTGATCAAGATAACCTACATTGAACAATTTCCAGAATACAGTGAACATCTTACTATCAACAGTTAGCAATATAACAAAAAAGTATGACTCATCAATTTCTACTCAAATCCATCCTTTACCTTTTCAAGTAGTGCTTGAACTCACTCTTGCTCTCACAATGTTTTAAAACATAATTAAATAGATCCACAAATCCAACCATTCACCTCAACCCTTTTATATTGTCAATGAAATTTTTCCCTATGTGCCATATACACAACCACACAAAAGAATCGGTGTCCTCGTTTAATAGGAAGCCAACTCCGAACATCACATTCCTTTAGTGATGGTTCATCCCAACAAAGGGGCCACAAATCATCTTGTACTTGTTGGTGCGGTACGTCGTATCATGAACAACTAAATCCTCAAACACTTCATAATCCTTTTTCATTCTTCCATCTCTCCAAAAAAAATTGATTAAGTGTCCATTGACACCTAGTTGAACATCGTAATAAAAATCACTCTCGTTCGCTTGTCTTTGTGTAAAGTACTTAATCAGTTGGTTACTATCACACCCATCAAGCTCTTTTTTCCTTTCAGTAGCCACTGCATCGTGCGCATCCCTGTTGGTGAATCCAAGATTATCAGATCCACCCGCTTCCTTCCTCAATACGCGCACAACTTCAGCAACCCCAACGCTACAACTTCTCAGATTATTAATCATGTGCAATTGATCAACAGTAACTTTCCTATGAGATCTTATTAAATGTCTTTGTTTCAATGGCACCATGGGGTGATTGTGAATCATGTGGTGCTTAGTAACAATAAAGACACCAGACTCTTTAGAAACATCGAATTGAATATGTGCTTTACATCCACAGCGTTGAGAAAGCTTAGTATATGCCTGTACAGAAATGAACATGAACTATATTACAGTGAACAACAGGTGGGCCTTAATGATCATCAACATGTCCAATACAATAATGTAAGGAAAAACCTATTTTCCATTAAAAATCTCATACATAATATAAAACAACAAATCACTAATTTACAAGGATAAAATGTGGTGTTAAACAATATATAACCCCTATAAATTACACGATATAAAAATAACTATCTCTTGTTTACTAATTTACATTACATGAAAAATACCCCCATAACATTGTAAACTTGCATATACTAATTCAAAAACAAAATAGAACATATACTATATTACAATGTACAAATAATCATAAGCAATGAACATTTACTAACCATGGGTGATTTTTTTTACTAACCCCTATAAAATTACACTATATAACAATAACTATCTCTTGTTTACTAATTTACATTACATGAAAAATATCCCCATAACATTGTAAACTTACATATACTAATTCAAAAACAATTAGAACATATACTATACTACAATGTACAAATAATCATATGCAATGAACATTTACTAACTATGGGCGATTATTTTTACTAACATTATAAACCACACCCTACATTAAACTAAAGCCGCCAAAAAACATACCTTAGGCAGACCACCTTTAGTGTCCTTCACACCTTCACGACTACAAAGTAAAAAATCGTTGCCTAATGGTCTTTGTATCATATCTCCAACTAACTTTGGCCTTCTGGATCCCAAATCCGCATTTAAAGGCATAGTCGTTGTATAATTTGTAAGCTTCTTCATCATTAGCCACCTCTTTGAGAATCAATTCAGATGTCTCAGCCTCAACATATTCTATAGACACAAACAAAAAAAACTCAATATGGGTATTAAAACATAAGGTCAACACATAACAAAATGACTATAAAACCAGTTAATGTACAAGAATGTCAGGAAAGTGTACATGCAAGGTACGTGCTTGTATATGCAACTGTAGTGGAGCTAGTAAGCAAAAAAGGTACAAAAATGTACACTCGTATATTATTGTACAACAAAAACCATATGCATTTGAAACCAAAAAAAATGCTTTATGTAAACAATACCAGAATTTCCTGGTGATTCATCTTCTTCTCTTTCTCTTCCATCACCTACATCTCCTTTTGCATTAGAAGAAGTACCATTATTAATAGAAATTCCATCATTTTCACTTATATCCTCCATTTTAGAAATTGAGAAACATGAAATAAGTAAAGTTTTAAAAATAGAAAAAAGAAAATAAACCAAATATCAACTTTTGGGAATTTATGATAGAAAATTAGGGAGAAATACATGAAGAACAAAATAAATGAGAGAGTGAATTATAATGGTTGAAAAAAAATGAAGAGTGAGAGAATAAAGGAGAGTGATGTAAGCTGAGAGCATGAATAGTGTACTTTAAGGGAGCTGGCCTACTTTCAAAATTGCCGCCAAAGCCTCCCAAATTTTGGCTCCCCTAAAACACCTTAAACGGCGTCATTTTGGGGAGGGTGTAGGATGCTCATCCTACTCCCCTCCCCAGGATCTAATTTTCAGTGTGAGAGAGGGAGATAGGGAGAGATATGAATCATCATTTAAAAAAAAGAAGAAACAAAGGGGCCTTAGCTGTTAGTCGAACAGAACGAGAAGGGAAGAGAGCAGAGGAAGGCAGGGCAGGCGAGAAACAGAGGAAGAGGAAGAAAGAGAGCAGGGGTTTGGGGAAAGAAGAGAAGCAGAGGGAGAAAGAGGGGAGAGCAGCGGTGGCGCACACCGCCTGTGGCGAGTTGCTCCACTCCGCGAGCAGCAACCACCAACGGCGGCCAATGAGGAAAGAAAGAGGGAGAAGGTTGAAAGAGTCTGCCTGAAAGAAAGAAAGCGGTCCCGGCGCGCAACCCAAGCCATCTCCGCCAATTTTCCGGCGATTAGAGGAGGAGTAAGATGGGGTAAATTCCAAAACCCTCTATCTATTTTAGAGATTTTAATTAAAATTGAGGGTTTTATTGAGAAGGTTGAAAGAGTGTGCCTGAGAAGGGTCGTGCGAGTGACCGCGACCATCGCCACTGTCCAACCACCACACCACCACAATGTTCACTTTAAAACCTAACTAAGGTACTACACCACTACTTTTGATTATAGAAACATAATTTCAGTTTCAAACTAATTGTTGAACTAGTTTATGTTTAATCTTATTTTGTTCAGTCATAAATTAGAAATGAATTTCGATTGTTTTAGTTACTGATTTAAGATTATATTAGTGAGTTGATATAAACTGAGATACTTGGATGTTGCTATTGTTGTTTGAAGTCTATTACTGTTGCTGTTGTTCCTGCCTCGTTGTTTTATTGTTGTGATAGTAGGTTCCTTAGTTAGAGTTTCCAATCAAATTTTATCTATCTTTGATGCCATCTTGAGGTTAGATTCAGAATTAGTGTTGAATTCTGAATTATGGGACTAAGAGTGAAATTGCTTGAATATGAATTTTGTTATTTGTTGAATAGCTAAGACTCGATTGAAGTTCATTAGCGTTGAGTGAATGCTCAGTGTATGTCTAAAACCTTGGAGTGTGAAATGGGATGGTATATGCCGAATATTTTTTTTGGGTTGATTTCAAAATGAGGATTAAATAATCATCGAGTGTGAAGATTGGAAGTATGGAAGAATTTAAGGTTGTTAGTTTATCTTGCAAGGAGTATGACGTTAATAGGAAGTATTCTTAAATTCATCTTTAAAACTAAGTTCTTGTAATAATCTAAATGTGTACCAGATTGTTGAGTGTTAGTAGATAATTTATTGCCGCATATCTAATCTAAAACTTAATCAGCAACTAAAAGGGATGGTTTGAAATAGGATATATAACGTTTTTGGAATTTGAGAGATTCATAGTTAACTTTATGACTCGGTTAGTGAAATAGCCTAGGTTCACTTATGAATTGAGACAAGTAATTCTAATAATAAGAAATTGAGTAAGGGATCGGATCACCATTAATTTGGAAAGTAATTTGAATCGGCTTATAGAATTAAGTCAATTAGTCTTGACCTAAAAGAACCGAGTTAGTGAGTTCATTGTAATTAAGAAACTTAAGTCCAAGTCTAAAGATTTCCTTTAGTTAGGAGCAAGTTATAAATATGAATTGAATACAAGCTCTGAGAGTTCTCGTTAAATTAAATATATTGTATAAGTGCCATTAGTTGTGGTTTTGGTTTAAGAACGAGGATAACCTAGGTGTCAATGGAATAGTAACCAAGAGTATTGAATAGTCTCATCTAGAGTTTAATATTAACTTACATACGTCATTAGTGTTGAGATCAATTTGGAATAACCTTAAGAGTCAAGTGTGTGGATTAAAATCTAACTTGGCTAAGAATAATCACTTAGTGAACCATTTAGAATCGAGTCTTAGAATTGAATTTATAATTTATATTAAAGTGGGAGTTCCCAAACTTAGAATCTTAAATTGAAAGATCAATTTATAATATTGAACTAGTTCACACTAATTTGGTAAAGAATGGTATTTATATAAATTTAGCTTTTTGAGAGATTAATCGAGACATGGGAACATCCTATTGGTATTTAGAATCCAGTAATTGAGGATTAGTTATCAGAGTCCAATTAGAAGAGGGTAAGTAAGATAGTTGTTCCAGGTTATATTGAGATTGCTCGTTAATCGTTGAAGTCTAAGGTAGATGGAAATAGCTATGTGTGAGTGTGATTGTTGAATAGTTATGTTGAAGTTATTAAGATTAAGGTAACTCTCTCGATCAATTTGGGAAAGACATTTGTTATGAAGATCTTAGAGGCTGCGGATCAAGTTGAGGATATTAATATTGAAGTAACATGTATGCTAAAAATATATATATTTTGAGATTGTGTGAAATGATTTCCAAATTGATTATTTTTATATGAAACTTGATTTACGAATATTAAAGTGTGATATTTATGAGAATGTGTTACAAGGTGAAATGTGAAATGTGATATGTGAAATAAGGTGAACGAGTCGCCACATACTATGTTGAATATATATAATATAAATAAGAATGGTGAAATGAGGTTGTGAACATGCACCCGGGTTAGGGTGGGTAATCCCTAGATGTTACCCAATCAGGAGGGGCGAAATCTTGACGGTGAAGGACATGTCCAGTTTAAGTCTTGCAAGCATAACATAAAAGGTGGGGTGACGATCCTCAACAGTTTGGAGACAGGTGGTACGTAGTACCCCTCTCCACTCGCGTTCACACCGAGATAAGAAATGGAAATGAATTTTTCTTGTAAGAAACTTAAATGTTGTGGAAATAAACCGAGTTTTCAAATAAATATTATATCGGTATTACCTTTTCTTATGAACTACGATTTATATTGATGTAAGGATTGTTGAGTAAGTGATTTGAAGTATATATATAGAGTTTATGTGAATTGTTGTGAATATATGTGACGAGTGTTTTAAACAAAAAGCCATCAAATCATGTTTTACTTGTTTTACGGGTTTAGTACTCATTGCGTTGCTGATATGTAACACCCCTAAATTCCTCTCTAATTTTCATAAATAATTTTCTACGTAAACCAGAGGTATCTAGAGGTGTTACTGCCACGGTGATACGTATACGGCTGATAAGACAAAATATTATATAAGTCTACTAACTTTTGAAAATAAAACAGCGGAAGTCTTAAATTAAAATTAATCAAAGACAAACTGGAAACCCTTTAAGGCGCCTTATTGAAATCCTTAGAAATCCAAACTCCTAACTTGATATTTAAAACAGTCCCAAAACATGACTAATGTTCTTTCAGTGAAAATCAAATGAAATCAATGTTGCTTAACATAATAGTGAAAAACAACTTGCTGAAAGATCCCTTCCCAATGATGCTCATCACGGATACCTGAAAAGAAATCCTGCTCGCCATATAACATAAGGTTGAGATGGGTCGTTGCAGGTCCATAATACAATGGACGACACACAAGAAAGTACACGTCAGCTACGGGCTGAGTACATACACACTAACAAAGTTTAAAGCATAACAAAACATCCTAGCATGATACTAACAAGGTAAAACATAGCATGACTTAACAACTCGACTCTTGACTTATTAGACAGACGATTAAATTACTTTATTATTGAATTGGCATTGAACGGGAACCGTCATCCACTAGGATTCGTACGGGCTACTACTATTTAAAAGTGATAAGAGCGTCCCTAGGACCGTCCTCAAATCCAATAACCTTGAAAGTGATAAGAGCGTCCCTAGGACCGACCTCAAATCAAATAACTTTGCCTACAACGTCAGTATGATCATACCTCTAAGTAAGAGTCTCACCTGGATCAACTTACTCATAAATTCTAGATAACCTTAGCCATCTCGACGAATTACTAAAACTATAGGTCATCTACATCGTCATGTAGAAGCCTGTGAAGAAATGTACAACACTGCGGTTGTCATTCCCCCCATTGTTCAATGCTCATAGGGGATCCATCCTACGAGTTTTAATGCCATTCTTTCTTTCACTTTAAGTGCTTTAGTGTTTTATGAAGGTGTACACACGTACCAGAATGTCATAAATACTCACGTGGCACAAAGACAACTCATAAAACCACATACATTCTCTTTTATCTTAAATCACGTTAGGTGATCAAATAACATTCCTTTGATTAATTCCTCGACTTAACATGAAGTTACGTCGAACTTCTCAATTCAACTTACTATACTTGACTTACTTAAACTCATAAGACTAAAAGTACTTGATTACAAAATAAAGCATGCTTAAGGGCAACTTGCCATAAATAAACATGTAAGAACTCGCTTAACATGATAAACTTGCCTTTCCAATAAAACTTACTAGACAACATGCTACTATAATACTTTCATACTTAACTCCTATGGATCACATAACATACAAGTCACTTAAAACATGATTTATCGTCATATAGACCAAACAATTGAGTCCTCTAATCATGACACTAAGTTTTTCATGCTTCACGACAATCTACGAAATAAATAAACAAACATGATTCCTAACCTAGAATCTTGCTAACGTGTACGTACCTCTGAAGCGTGAATCCACACAACTACGTACTAAAACTCCCCTTCTACGAATTGAGTACCTAAAACATATATTGAATCATAACCAATACTCAATTCACATCAAGTTATTAATTTAGAATTCTAAAAAGAAAACAAAACTAATTCCCAACCTTACTATAAACTAGATTTCAATTCTTAAAATAATAAAACTCTTTTTAATAAAAACTATACTACACCTCTAATACATAAAAATATATGTACATAATATGTTTATGCTTGTTTAAATTATAAAACTTTATATTAGTTTATAAACTGAAATTAAGATAAATCTAAAGGTAATTAATTTAGTATAATATTTAAAGATAGAAATTTTAATATAGTTTAAAGAACATAACTTCAAGTGTTGCTCTTTCCTGTTTCTATAACTAAACTCAAACAAAGGTAAAGTTTTTTTTATAAAAAACCTGCTGCGACCCAGCAGACCACCACAGTCGCCGCCGCCGGCGACTGACTGCAGCAGTCACGCCGGACCTCCAGCATCTAAGACCACACACATCAGCGGCCACAACCGAGGCTTTAGGCGGAAAACAACAGGCCAACAAACCACCACAACCAGAGCCCTAAACGAAGTCAAAACCAAAATAAAACGGAAGGGGAAGAAGGAGGGCTCGTCGGACAACTCAGGCAGCTTAGGGCGACGAACCACCGCCTGCCGGTGAGTACACGGCGACCCAAACAGAGTAGTAGTACAGCAGCAAAAACAGAGCAAGGCAGGAGAGAGAGAAAGGTACCAAAACCGAGGCAAAAAGAAGAGTAAGGGACTCGCCGGTGCCAGAAACCGCGAGGTGGTTGGAAGGTCGAGCTTGGCGGCGACGAAGGTGGTTCAGCGAGATGGGAGCGCTGTTTCCTCTGTTGGTTTTCTTGGTTGGGCGTGACTGGAAGGAGATGAAGGCCTTTTATAGGCTTCTCCTCTCTTTTTTTTTATAATTAAATTAGGATTATAAATCATTAACCTAGTCAAACTCAGCTTATTTAAAGTCAAACAAGCTCTAAAAACTCATTAAATCCTGATTTTCATAAACTCTTTAAGAAAATATTAAAACTCTAATATTTTAAACTCTAAATATTTTATAGAACTTAATAGTTAACTCTAAATATTTTATAAAACTAATAAAATGAAATATATTTACTAAAATAATCATAACTTTAAAGTATAAAACTTATCCAAAACTTTAAAAGATTACAATATTAAATGGTAAAATACGGAGTATTACATGATATGAGTCAAATGTTTTGTTTTGTCATTTATGTGGCTTGTCACTTGGGTGGGTGGCAGTGCCGCATTAGTTTCAGGTGGAAGCAGTGAAGTTCTGAAGCTTTGATGCAGGAATTCTTATTGCAATTATCTTTATATGTATTGAGGCGAGGACGATCAGCTTTGTAACAACGTAGTTATTAGTTATGTTGTAAATAGTTTTAAAATAGGAACTTGTAAAGTAGAAGCTGGAAATAGTTGCTGGAAATATATTAAAATGATATACAGGTTCATGATTCGAACGCGAGCCCTAAGTTAGGTTTTAGGCAGTCCGTATTCCAAACGGACCTCTGCCGAATTTTCTGTAGACTTTTATCATTTAATTAATATCATTCAGATCATTTAGATAACTTCATTTAGTGCTAATGGTTTATAGTTAAAAGGTTTAAAAAGTTCAGGTTTTTAGGATTCCATACTCTTTGTTTTAGGACGAGGAGTGTGATGGTGATAGTCCGGATTAAGCTTTCCGCTGTGTTTGGCTCTAATTAAGTTAGTTGGTGAATCCGGGCTGTTACAAGTACTTGGTTTGGGATGAAATAAAAACCATGTATTAGTGACCCATTTATAGAACTCCAAATATAGCTAGAGGTAGTTTAGTGGGTAACGTAAACTTAAAAGCTACCCTATATACATAGCCTACTTACATGTAATTCATACAAGTCTACATATAACAGCTTTGTCCATGGATTAGCAAAGGTATAGTTTGCTTTCTTACACCAAAGAATACCAGTAGCTTAAAATGTTTACACGTCAATTTAGAGTTACGTGTAAAGTAATTTTTCTTTTTCTTTATCCTATGTAAAAATCGTATTTACCATTATTTGTTAATTAAGTAGTAATTGTCTAGTCCTAGGTAGAATAATTAATAAGGATTACAAAAACTATAAAACAAAGGTTATACAATTTACCATTTTTAAGATATGAGTACTTTAGTTAAAAGTGGAACTTGTTAAAAATTCTACTAGATACTTTTATGAACCCATGAGATAGTAATTGATATTTTTATTAATCCTTACCTAATATACTACACTATGGTATTTTCATTTGTAACAAAAAGATAATACATATCTATATATTTTGTCCCACATAAATGTACAAAGCCAAGAAAACACATAATATCACCTAAAGTGGTCATATAAGTGCCAAAATCACATATATAGGAATATAAGACATACATTTCATGATTCTGTAATTTTTTTTTAATTTATTATTATTAGTTTTATTTTCAAGGTATATATATTTTCCCGGTTATTACAATTAGTCATTCTCCAAACATGATTATTAGGTGGTGCTAATCTTCTTCAAATCTCAGTCGTGACAAATAGTCAACAGTAATGATGTATGTTAAGATCGTGGTGTCTATTACAATCCTACGAACCTTCATATTTTCAACTTCCATTTCAACCACCAACGAATTGTCATGGAGGTTCTCAGGTTGCCGCAATTTCCTTCATTAATAACCACCTTAGGGAATGGCTCAAACTTGGTCTTTTCCGTTAACAAGACGTGGTTGAATTCCATATAATAATTCTTATACCTTGGTTTTTAAGACCACTAACTACGCATCCTCCTAATATAGCCATAAATGCGCCTTCGTCCATGCCTTCATTGTCTTTCTTTTTGGATAGACATTCATCTCTTTAATGAAATTTTCTTCCACCTCTTGGCAATATGAGTTCCTACTCTTTCCTTAGCAGGTCAGTCTTCAAGCGCCCTCTTAAGATTCTTTCATCCATAGATCTCATATCCACAATCCTTGTGAAAGTGCAATACTTGATTCAATCTCTGTTTTTGTGGGAGTCTGCATTTCTGTTGGACTCTTAAGATTACAATGATCCTTAATCTCCATAAGAATAGCCTACGAATCCTTTTTGAACTCAATATCTTTCTTTGGATCTTTCTTCGTTGTTTGAACAACCTACGCAGTTTTTTTAGTCCGGATTTTTAGCCTCTACACACACTTATGTAGCATTTATGAAGCCCTCAACCTCTCATAGAACTTTAGAGAAATAGATAACCTTCTTCAGGTCAAACTTAAAACTCCCCTAGACCACAAATGAATGCATCAAAAGCTACTATATCGTTCAGATCACTGATCGGAAGAGCCTCAAGGTTAAATCTCTTCACTAAAACTTCCAAAAGATTCCTTGGGTGCATGTATTATTATGTTTCCCAAGTGCATTTTGGTCTTCTATTCTTGGCGACTAGCCTACAAATGATGGGTAAACACAAACCTATAAGTTCTAGAAAAATTGTTGACGAGATTGGGGGAAGCTGGTTAAACCACATATGAGTTAATCCCTTCAAAGTAGATGGGAAATTCTTACATTACATAGCCATATCCACAACTTGTACATATAATCGGTACGTATAGGCAGGGAGATGATCATCTAGTTCAGTCTTCCCATCAACCAGTCGAATGATCGACAACTTAACTTTTGGATAAGGTGCAGCACTCATATCCTGACTGAAAATGAGTCGGACAGTTTGATGGAGATCCATCTATTATTTCCATTGATCCTCAAGCCAAGAACATGGTTGCTTCCATTCTAAGGGGTATTATGAATTCTCTTAAGTCTGTTGAGTCCTTTGAAAGTATCCTTAGCTTAGTTAAATATTTTTAGCTAAGTTACTATCTTTATTTGCTTTATTAGAGTACTAGGAAGGTCATATGTACTCTTAGTTAATTTAATATCATGTTAGATCAACAAGGTTAGTATTAGATTCTTTTTATTCCCTAAAGTCCAAAAATGACTATGTAAACTAAGTAGTTGAGTTGTAATTGTTTTATTTTCTTTTTAGAGAGTCAAATTAGGTTGTAAATTAACCAATGCACGTGTGATTGAGAAGATATGATCAAGGAAAGCAAGGAGGAAAGCGTGAATGAACCTGGACATGCCTTTGAATGAACCTAGACTATATTGGAACAAATCTATTACTACTTTCTAGGCATGCACAAAGAAGAAAGGCGTGTGAGTGTCATGCAAGTATAGAGTGTATGGCTGAAGTTGTTAAGGTTGTTACGACCTCTTCCCCCTTTCTAGCCATCCACCTTCCCCACAACAGCAAGATAGGCGCCTAATCCTAGTTGACTTGGAAAAAGTCTCCCCCTTTCAAGGGAAGTTGAGGGAAACATGAATGAAGCCACCTTTGAAGCCCCAACGGCTCTTCACACGTTCAAAGACACATCTAGCACTACTTAGGACATGTTCACATGTAATTAGTTAGTGGAAGTAGTGGATGTTAATTTAGTTTTGTTAGTTTTTGTATTAATTCTGAAGATGGGACATAAGGACATGTATAAATAGGACATTTGATCTTAATGAAAATTACATGACTTTTAATCCAAAACGTGAGTTTATTATTACTTGTGATTAATACTCTAAGAAGTAATCTAAGTGCCTTTGCTAGCTTAATTCTTTAGCTTGAATTAAGTGGTGTTCTTAGAAACCTTATTTCTAGTTAGTGGTGCGTCTGTATCTAAGTTGAATTAAGATAAGCTAACATCAATCAATCAATTCTTATATTTCGATTATTATATAGTTGGAATATAAAATCTTGGTATCAGAGCCAAACACATCCTAAACATATTCCAAACACATTCCTAAACACATTCCCTAAACACAATGCCGGAATCAAGCCAAATTCCAGAAAATTGGCAAGAAATCCTTCGAAATATGGAGGGAGAGAAACGTGAGACCGAGGATAGAATTGCCTTGATGCTAGATCAACTTAGGCAAATGTCTTTGAGGCTTAGAAAACAAAGATGAGATGATCCTTTTGAGGATTCTGATAGAGAGTGATGAGACTTATTGAGCACCTCCTCACAATAACTTCCCCCCACGAAATTTAATAAGGTAGATATCCCTGATTATGATGGTATACTTGATGCAGATGAGTTTGTTGAATGGTTAAGGACCATTAAGAGGGTCTTTGAATATTAAGCTTGTAGCTCTTAAGCTACGAAAATATGCCTCAACTTGGTGGGCTAGTATATGCACCAAGAGGGAAAGACAAGGGAAAGAGAAGGTCAAGACATGTAAAGACGAAGAAACTTCTTAAACAAAAGTTTCTTCCTACTTACTATGTCCAAGAGAACTTTTCCAAGTTCCATCATCTACGACAAGGTTCTAAATCATTGGAGGACTATGCTAGGGAATTCAAAGCCTATCTCATGAAGTGTCAAGTTCAAGAAGATGAGCCTCAAACATTGGTAAGATTTATTGGTGGTTTAGATCTTAAGATTGCTAATGTTGTCGAATTACATCCCTTCTCTACTTTATAGGAGTTGATCATCCTAGCTCACAAAATTGAAAACAACAAAAGACCAAAGGTTAAATGGAGGCCTCACGCCCCTTTACTAGATCTACGCCTTATCAAAAACCAAACACAACCCTTTGTAAGCCTACTAAACCCTCTGTTCCAAAAACCCCAAACACTACTTCTACTTTTACCCCAAATCGTGCCCCTAGAAGGTATTTTAGGTGTCAAGGATTAGGACATATTTCTTTTAAATGTCCTAACAAGAAGGTAGTGAGTCTTATGGAGTTTGAAGCCCTAGAAGAGGAGGATAAGGAAGAAATGGAGGCGTGTGAAGAGGAGGATAATGGGGATGAGATTGTTGGTCCAGATGTGGGAGAATGCTTGGTGATTAGAAGAGCTTTGAGTGGCGTGATAGAACTTGAGAAATCACAACAAAGAGAGGCTATCTTCCATACTAGATGTATTATTGAGAGCAAGGTTTGTACCTTGATCATTGATGGAGGAATTGCACCAATGTTGTTGATCGAACAATGGTGGACAAGCTAAAGCTCCCCACAACACCACATCCTAATCCATATGTGATCCAATGACTCAATCAAGGAAAAGGTATCCAAGTTACTCATCATTTACTATTGTCTTTTAGTACTGGTAGTAACTATAAGGAAGAGATATGGTGTGACGTGATTCCTATAGATGCTTGTCATGTTTTGTTAGGTAGACCATGGTTATTTGATAGGAGAGTCATTCATGATGGTTACAAAAATACATACTCATTCACGAAAGATGGCAAAAAAAGTAAACCTTACTTCTATTATGTCCATTCCTAACTCTAAACATCATTCCACTAAAGAAAAATATCACTCACTTACCACTGTCTTAAAATCAGATTATCACGAACTTAGTCGTTTTAGAGAAGTATTGTTAAATTTAGATTAAAAGGAAGAAGTTACTAATAATCTTGATCATCCTTTGCTTGTTCCATTGTTAAAAGCTTAAAATGATGTCTTTCCAAATGAAATACCTCACGGTTTACCCCTAAAAGAGACATTCAACACAAAATTGATCTTATTCTTGAAGTTATGTTGCCTAATAAGCCTGCCTATAGAACAAATCCAAAAGAAACCCGAAGAAATAAGGAGACAAGTGAATTATTTGTTGTCTAAAGGCATGATTAGAGAGTCTTTGAGTCCTTGTGTTGTCCCTACTCTCTTAGTTCCTAAAAGCATGTGTATTGATAGTAGAGCTATTCATAAGATTACTATGAAATATCATTTTCCTATTCCAAGGTTAAATGATTTATTAGATGATCTTAATGGTTCTAAAGTGTTCTCCAAGATTGATTTGAGGAGTGGTTACCATCAAATTCGAATTTGTGAGAGAGATGAATGGAAGACTGCCTTTAAGACAAAGAAAGGATTGTATGGGTGGCTTGTTATGCCATTCGGTTTGTAAAATGCTCCAAGTACTTTTATGCGCCTAATGAATCAAACTATGAGCCATTTCTTGGACATTTTGTAGTTGTTTACTTTGATGATATATTGGTGTATAGTGTCAATGAATTAGAACATGTAAAGCACTTAGAACAAGTGTTTAGTGTATTGAGAAACAAATGCTTGTATGGAAACTTAGAAAAATGTCATTTCTTTTCTAGTCAAGTTGTATTCCTAGGCTTTATTGTATCTAGTGAAGGAATTAAAGCTGATGAGAAGAAGGTGTAAGAAATCAAGGAGTGGCCTACTCCTACCTCAATGGCAGAAGTTCGAACTTACATGGATTAGCTTCCTTTTATAGGAGGTTTGTTCGAATTTAAGTGCAATCATGACACCTATTACTGAAATCACAAAGTTGAAGAAGTTAAAGTGGAACAATCAGGCTCATAAAGCGTTTGTGGAGGTAAAAGCTCAACTCACTAGTGCCCCTATTCTAGCTTTGCCTAACTTCAATGAAGTTTTTGAAGTAGAGTGTGACGCATCTGGCGTGGGCATTGGAGCTATTATATCTCAAAATGGTAGGCCTTTGGCTTACTTTAGTGAGAAATTGAATGAGGCGAAAACGAAAGCATTCAACTTATGACAAAGAGTTTTATGCTTTGGTTCGTGCCTTAGACCATTGGCGGCATTACTTTATTGCCAAGGAGTTCATTCTCCATTCTGATCATGAAGCTCTAAAGTACCTTCAAAGACAATAAAAGCTTCAGCCTAGACACACTAAATGGGCGGAAACCTTCAAACATTCCACTTTACAATCAAACATAAGGCTGAAAAGATGAATAAAGGTGTAGATGCTTTATCTAGGAGGTACTTGTTACTTTCTACCCTAAGTCCTAAGGTGATGGGACTATAATTTTTGAAAAAAAAACTATGTGGAGGACAAAGACTTTGACGTGTTGTTTGAAAAGTGTAATAATCATGCTTGTGGGGAATACTATCTCTTAAAGGGATTTCTTTTCAAGGGAAATCGCCTATGTATTCCTAGACACAGTATGAGAGTGTCTTTAGTCAAGGAGTTTTATGAAGGAGGACTTGCTGGTCACTTTGGAATAGAGAAGACCATTATGCTCGTGAGTGAATAGTTCTTTTGGCCTAAATTGGCAAGAGATGTAGAGCTATTAATCAAAAGGTGCTTAGTTTGTCAAAAGGCTAAGGGCCATTTTTTACCTCAAGGGTTGTTCATGCCCCTTCCTATTCCTCAAGCACCATGGGAGGATGTAAGCTTGGATTTTATCCCTGGATTGCCTAGAAGCCAACGCCAAAAAGATTCATTTATGGTGATGGTTGATAGGTTTTCTAAAATGACACACTTTGTGGCGTGCCATACTACTAATGATGTTGTTTCTTGTGCTAAGTTGTATTTCGGGGACATTATTCGTTTGCATGGAATTCCAAATTCTATGGTTAGTGATCGAGATCCTAAGTTCCTAAGTCACTTTTGGCTTACACTTTGGAAGAAGATGGGAACAATGCTTAAATTCAGTACCCCTAGCCACCCTCAAACCGACTGTCAAACAGAGGTTACTAATAAAACTCTAGGAACCCTACTTCATGCCCTAGCTACAAAATTCCTAAACAATGGGATGACATGCTACCTTATGTTGAGTTTTCCTATAACCGAGTCCCTCGCAAGACTATTGGTCTTAGTCCGTCCTTTGTGGTCTATGGTCAAAACCCTTACACCCCTCTAGACTTAGCCCCTTTTCCTACCACCACAAAATATAGTCATGAAGCCGAAACTAGAGTGAAAGAGATCCAAAAACTCCATGAATATGTGAGAGAGAAGATTGAGAAAGCCAATGAGAAAACAAAAGAGAGTATGCAAGAAAAAGAGGGATGTTCAATTCAAAGAGGGTGACATGGTTTGAATTCATCTTAGGAAGGAACGTTTCCCTTCTAAAAGAAAGTCTAAAATAAGTCCAAGAGCCGATGGTCCTTTCAAAGTTCTTGAGAAGATCAACAACAATGCATCCAAGATCGAATTGCTAGGAGATTATGGAGTTTCAGGTACCTTTAATGTTGCTGATTTGAGTCCATTCTATGATGATGAAGAAGATCTACCAAGTTTGAGGTCAAACTCCTCCAAAGAAGGAGAGGGTGATGGCGGTCCATCTAGTTCCATTGATCCTAAGACTAAGAACATGGTTGCTTCCATTTTAAGGGATGTTTTGAATTCCCTTAAGTCCATTGAGTCCTTTGAAAATGTCCTTAGCTTAGTTAATTAATTTTAGCTAAGTTATTATCTTTATTTGCTCTATTAGGAGTCTTAGAATAGTCATATGTACTCTTGGTTAATTTAATATCATATTAGATTAACTAGGATAATATTAGTTGAGTTGTATTTTCTTTCTTTTAATTAGAGAGTTCAACTAGGGTTGTATGATACTAATGGACGTGTGAAGATAATAATCAAGCAAGGGAGGCGCCTACAATTAAGGAAGATCGACTACAATGAAGGAAACAATCAAGGAAGATCGACTACAATGAAGGAAACAATCAAGGAAGATCGACTAAGGAGCAAGGAATGAACCTAGACAAGCTTTGTAAGATGAACCTAAACATTTCCTAAAATCTAGGCGTGCAAACAAGGAAAGGCGTGTGCAATTTTGAAGTTCAAAATAGGCGCCTACTTCAAATCATATTTGATTTAGTCTTCTACTTTCAAGGGATGATTGAGGGAGTCAAGGAGAAGATAGAATTTCAGCCCTCTTACTCGTTCAAGATAGATTTTGGAC
This sequence comes from Patellifolia procumbens, assembly GCA_947645195.1. Lineage (NCBI taxonomy): Eukaryota > Viridiplantae > Streptophyta > Magnoliopsida > Caryophyllales > Amaranthaceae > Patellifolia > Patellifolia procumbens. The sequence goes on along the minus strand of CANSGD010000173.1, from coordinate 347,061 downwards.
TATAGTAAGGATATATTTTCATTTACTTAACCTAGTTGGTTAAGAGTAATATTTTATTTTTATTATTTAGTTTAATTTTCGTAATTAGGATCAAGGACATGTATTTAAAAGACTACAAGCTTAATAAATAGACACTTGACTTTGAATCCGAAAACATTGAGTTTTATTTGCTTTGATTAATATTCTAATTAATCTAAGTGCCTTTGCTAGCTTAATTCTTTGGCGTGAATTAAGTGGTGTTCTTAGAAACCTTAACTTAGTGGTGAATCTATACTAAGTTAAATTAAGATACGCTAATACTATCACACTTATATTTCAACTAATCTATAGCCGGAATATAACATAGGACTCAAAGCATCAAGTGGAGAACAACCAAGTTTAGGGCTCGAACAGCAGCGATTCTTTGTCGTTTACCTTACATTTATTCACTTATAGCTTATATTTATAAATCAACAAACACATCTTATAAAGTAATAATTTATTTATTGTTTACAAACTGATTAAGGACATGTCCCAACTAATAATCAAATACTTTAAACTGATAATAAAATGTTTTACACTAGTAACAGTTGGTTAAACATCCAAATTCGTCTAACGAGATGCCTGACATGCATCTAAACCAAGATGCTTTTTAACAAAATCAACTAGATTTATCTAGAAACAACGAATATACCTACTCTTCCTAAATTTGATGACTGATACTTAATTTTGCGAATAGTGGAGTATAATCTCTTAATTGCCATACAGGATTCTTTTTTATAGATAAGATCAGAGCGGGTGTCATAAAGGGCTCACCCTGCTTTTTCCCATGCTTTCCAGTTTGCATAACTAATCAGCAAGCGCCTGAACTGAGCTTCCATGGCAAATCATCTATTTGGCTTACAGAAAACAGGAGGGGGAGGGGGGCTTTGGAGGAATTCCACAATTTCAACAGATGCTAATGCCCGCAGAAGCTTATTTGTTCAACGCTGTGATGCAGTGTCAAGAAATAATGAAAAAATGCCCAAATTCAACTACTTAAGTAAATGGCTATGATTCCGAAACTCGATGTATGAAGCAGCTTGTATTCAGTATCCACATTATCCCAAGCTTTAATATCATACGGCACCATGCTCAAGAGATTAGCAACCGTATCAAGAATAAGCCCTCAGAGCTTCGGCATAAAACAATGTGGACTTCAACGTCGCCAAAAACGTCCATGCTGTTTCTGTTCTTGCATACGCCTGCAGCATGGAAGAGTAAATAAGCATCACATAAAAATACTAAGTGCTAGTAAATAACAAAATACTTTTCACATTTATCCAGTCCAAAGAAGTTCAAGTTGTCGCAGTAACTTGTTAGTAGGGTAGTCCAATACGAACAGAAAAAGCAGAAATAAAAGCAAAATTTCTGATTTCTAAGCAACAAGGCAAGGGAAGAATCAATAAATAAGAGGTGCCTACAAAATGGCTGAGGATCCTCCATTGGGAATGCATTGGACATCTAATAATCACAAACTGAGGAATCTTAGCCAAAACTGACGACCCACAATTAATTTAGTGGCCGTTTTTTTCCTAGAAGCAATTCGTCGCACAGCGTGAGCAGGTTGCCGCTACTGGCTTGGGGACAGACTGGGAACGGCTTCTTTGGGGGCCTTCAACAGAGGCGTTGAACCGTCAACTCAAACTTGTATGAACAAAGGGAATCTGAAGGTTTAATTAGAATAAAGCATTACAACAGTCCTTGCGGATCTTAAGGCAAAGTGCTTTGGATGTCAAAGTGAAGGAATTCAACCAAGCTCGGGTACTTGGGAGTAACTATGACTCTGACTCTTAATGTAGCCAAATGGCTCGTCATTTAATGAGTGACGCGCATGATGGTTGTGTGTGTGTGTGTGTGTATGTGTGTGTTGGGTGTGGGGGGGGGGGGCTCAATTGGGGGGGAAAGGGGGAAATCTAAGCAAGTGCTCAGCTTTCCTCCATCTCAGCTAAATGCCAGACACACATGGTAAACAGATTTATCCTCTTAGTGGGACGCTTAAGGGATGTCAGAATTCATCATATAAACAAGAACACATTAAACTACTTTGACATCAAAGTCAAGTACTAATATACCAAAACACCGGGCTATTCTAGCAAGAAAAATGATACCCAATACACTAACGAGCAACATGAGCTGCCATCTATGATGATCAACTGCCTAAGTCTCGCTGTTTCTAGACCAATGTCTCCAAATTCGCCACATGTAAGATAACATTAGAAAACAGTAACTAGCACACCATCAGCCACGGAAAGTTGGAAACAACCCCGGATATTGTCTTTTCAGGTCCAGCCAGTATGCAATTATCCACCCCCAACACTGCAGCTAGTAAGGCCAACCATAAATTAAAAACAAATCCAGAAAAAACTTTGACTTGACATAATTATCATGAAGTAGTAATGGTGAGAACATGCAGAAAGTTAATTTACACAAGCTAAAGTTACCAACAAGGGAAATTGTAGCTTTTTGTTGAAACATATAAGAAAATTGTGAGCTTTATCTTCAGCGCTCAGTTTGGCCTCAAAACCCACCCAATACCATTCAGCTCATATGCGTAGATATTTGAGTTTCCTGAAGAGCCCCCTATAAGAGATTCATGGAAATCCTCCAAAAGGAGAAATACCAATTCTGGAGCAGCTAGGTATGATAAATTTTTCCTAGTTAGAACATCCTTTGCTCCACTATATAACCCACCAATTGCTTCCCTTCTTGTGATTTGCTTGGCAACTTGCAACAGGAACGGATCTTGTGAAATGGATCTGATAGTTTGTTCCCACCTCAGTTTCTCCGTCGAATATTTAAGGCTTTGTTGGTTGGTGTCGATGATGAAGTGGGCCCAATAGTATGCCTTCATTTGAAAACTGCTAGCACAACTGCACAACAGCCATAAGGTCGTCTCCATAGATAGTTTACAATTTTGCTCTAAAGCCCAAAGTATTACTCTAAAAAGCTTTGTTACTTCGACACCCTCATTTGCCTAAAGAATCGAGTGTCATATCGTGTTGCGACACACCACGACACTTGGATACTTTTTTCTAAACTAACAACTTGACTTTTTTCTACAAGATGGCCAAGTCGGATACTTGGAGACTCGTGTCGGAGTAGACGCTTGATCCATGTCCGAGTAACATAGCTAAAAAGAAAATGGTCTCACAACTTTGCACTAACACCACTCTAAGCCAAACCTCAAAGCATGTGCTTCAATGTAAAACAGCTCGGAAAAATTCGACAAGGATAATATATAGGCATCATTATTGTCTCTTTACGGCTCTCAAATGCTTGCGTTCTCACACCATAATCATCTAATTTCAAGTGATCTGTAGTAAGTGGAGCCAAGTGGGCATGATTGGAGATCAATTTGCGATACTTATTCAATCCTTCCAGCTTCTTGGTGTGGGCTAGTCCCCCATGGCCTTGGCCTTGTCCATGTCCATTGCAACTTCATGGTCGACATGATAAGGCCCAAATAAGCCACTTGACCTCTTCTAAACTCACATTTCTTACTATGGCTTATAACATGTGTGTAGCAAAAACACCTTTGACAAGCTTATAGTGCTTTGTTCATCAGTATTTGTACACTACATGCTGTTGAAAATGACGAACATAATTATTTGGAAAATGGCCGGAAAACATTATTCACAAATGATGAAAATATGCTTAAGAAATTTGTCAAAGGGCATTTCGAGAAATCCATAGTGATCCTCATGGGTCTCGGAGATCGTATCAGGCACGTCCTCCCTTCGAACCCCAATTTAATGATATGAGGATTTAAGTCGAGTTTGGACAAGAATTTTGCATCATGTAAATCAACAACCACCAGGCCCCATTTCTTTCTTTAAGTGTGCAATAATCAGCGCAAACTCTACATGACCCTTTTTTTTCAATAGAAGTACTGTGCTAGAGTACAGGCTGGTTGAAGTTTGTGCAATACTTGCTAACGTCATTTTTATCTCATCTTTCTGGATTTATGGGAAAAATTGACGTGGTCACTGCCGTCTTTCCAAGTTAACTGCATGTTTATGTTCACGCTCTCGCAATGGAACAAGTCCTACGGTTATCTCGAAAACACTCTAGAAAAAGCTGATTATGCCTTGCAAAGTTGGACGTGTGGAAATCCAGACAGAGTCTACCCAGGTTTGCGTTTACCTCACCTTCACTCAGACTAAAATTCCTCCCCATCTCTTCAGTGTTCTTATTAGCTTTTACACACTTCAGATCAGATAAATGAAAGTTCCCCTCTGGGTATAGAAGAATTAACGCCCACTGAGGGCCTATTCAATTTTGAACTTCCATGTTTCCCCAACCACCGCATTCCAGTATTAGATAAAAAATTCTAATTCTAGTAAAAGGAGATCTTCTTTAATGGAAACACCCTCTAAATCAAAAGCTATCGTTTGCATTCGCTCTCCCCTTTCAACACTCCAAAACCATTGATTGGGGGTTTCACGTTGCCCTAACCATACCACCTCTGTGGACATAAATTATATGTGGCCCAAAATCCACCACGCACCATCCACCACATCCTTTTCCCTACTTTAGCCTAACAACTTCATGTTTTATGGATTAGCTCAGCCAGTTACAGAATTAAAGCAGATTCAAGCCTAAATTTTTCAAAAATCTCGGTGGCCGCCATGTCTCCCATAAACAAATCTTTTTTTCTTATGCCATTATTTCGGGTTGCATTCAAAAACTGAAACAAAGTATACATGCCCATTTGTACTATAGCTCCAAGTCGGGGTGGCGGCTTACAGTGTTGCCAAGGGAAAAAGATCGCGAATTCGCATTTGCCATAACAGGCATGATGACGAAGAAGCAACTTGTATTACGCGGCGTAAATACTGAGTAATGCAGGAGTACGGAGCCAGTGGGCAAGAGGGTATACATGGCGAGGCAGTTTAGGATGATTAACAATGTGGATGTATCAAAATATGATTCCATAGATCCTGGGTGTCTACTTTATCACTCATCCTCAGTGTCTTTTCCTGGCCCAGTCATTTTGACTTATTTGGTCCTATTTTCATTCCGTGACAGGAAGCGGATTTGTCATCGGACTGACACGCAACCAGGGGCTCCTTTCCTTGACTTTGTTACTAGCTTATTCATACACATTCGGGCGCCTTGTGAAGGCTCCGCTCAGAACCAGTCGATTGCTAAGAAGTTCGACCAGTAAGACTAGTGTGACACAATTAAGTCTTGCCGAGATATTTGCTTTTCGAGCCGAGCTAACGCGTGAAACACTCCGGGATTAGTGCTCCTTAAATTATTATTAAGAGTTGAAAAAGATATGATTAATTTTTATAAAAACAGATGATTTTCAATCACTCAATTGCATTTTTCCGGTTTAAGAAGTATTTTCTAAACATATGACCAAAGATAAATAATTTCTTAAAACATGAATACCTCATTATTCTCCATAAAAGTAGATACAAACTCAACTGTGTACAATAGACGCCCAATGATGAACATAATTTCAAATAAATCATTTATGTGATTATGTCAATATACTATGTTACACTATTGACTTGGAGTATGCAATCCAGCCCAGACCACTAGTATCTCGATAAAACCTGTATTTTGAGAAGGCCCAGAAGTTTGGATCCAAACCCTTTCTCAAAATACCAAAAAGTGTTCAAAGCAATTAGTATTATTGAAAAATAACTCCTCAAAAGGTTTTTTGGAGATTTATTTTGTAATAGATGATTGGGTTCACGTAACTTGCAAGCAAATCGAGGAACACACTCGACACTTAGACTTGGCATTGGACTCGTCAGGCTTAAGACTCATCGCGTGTCGGTGATAAACTCAGATTTGGTAGCTCTAGAGCTAATTATATTGTATAGGAATTTCATTAGGGAACTCTTCATCTTCATTTGAAACTAATAAATGTCAGGTCGAGGGGTACTACCATGTTATGAAAAAGGTAGTTCGGTAAAAAAAAAACTCAAATGAGCACAGGGCTTAGTTAAGTAGAACCGGGTTGCGCTGCTTAATGCTCTGATTGAAAACAAATCAGTGGGGTCATGCCAGAATTTTGGTTGGTGTCAACAGGCATTTCGACTAGCGCACCAACGAACAGCACATAAGAAATCATTGCTATCAATAATGGATCCCCTTCGAGGTAGCCATTGCCGCTAACCCCACAAAGGGTGTGAGGTGTTACGCGATGAGGCGAGAGGAGCATTTGCCACCTTTTATTTCGATAAGAGAGATTTCACTAAAAACAAATAATACCAAAGTTTCTTCAAATCAAATTCTATCAATGCTTTTAATTTCATGTTCAAGCAAAATTCCATAATTTATTACACGAATTACCTTTAGTATTAATGATAAATCAAAATCTCTTATTTGACTATTCTTTGCAATGGTGGAGGTGACTGACTTATTATGACCAAGAATTCCAACCACCAATATTTCTTCCGCCCCCCTCTTCTATCTTTGCTACTAGTCTCATTCTCTATATCCAGGTTTTCAGCCTTCCCACAATCTTCCTTCTCTTCTCTTCCTCATTGACGTTTTCTCTTACTTTATAAAACGAAGAACTCTCATGAAGGATTTCTTTTTCTTTTTTCTTTTTTTTTAATCCCACAAGGTGACATCACTTCCCACTCTCTCCACTAATCAAGTTGCCTCCTATTATTTTTTATTTTTATTTTTATTTTTGAATTTTCTTTTAATATTTTCCCCTCCGTGCTTACGGGTGAGTTAGGAAGGTATCTCCACTCCCCACTTACTCCTACCATGATAGTCACAAGTGGCCTCATCTTATCCTTTTTAATTTCTTTTCTTTATAAGCTACTTATATAATAGTTTAATAGCTTTCATTTGTATTTTTAACTGTCTTATATATAGGGCATATTAATAACGGAGAAAAATTAACAAAATAAGTGTGTGCGCCTATTTTCACGGCTAAGACTAGCACGACTCACGCCAATGACTTCTCCTCAATCAAACGGTAAAAATCAAGGTACTGTGTATGATTTTTTACATCTAACAAAGGAATGGTCATTTGACCCTCCAGTGCCTCCAACTCCATTGGTTATCCGCATTCGACAAGAGGCATTGTGGTGGCTTGTCACCATTACACCTAACAACGGAGATATTCAAAGGATCTCATTGCCAAATCACATCATCTCCATAGTAAATGGCGATCCAATATCTGAGAAAGCGATTTCCATCACTAAAGGAGAAATATAAATAACCAAGAGAATAAGTGATACTCCATTCTACACTTTCCTTTTTCAAGCGCCCCACATTACTATTTACACTTCTATTTTAGAGCATGGCCCACTGATATTTATATCTATGTAGTTCACAAAGATGACCAACCAACTATAGTATTTTATCAACAAAATAATACCACTCTCACCTCTTTGAAACAAAATAATACCACCAACTCTTATCACATCTAACTTTAGATGAAAGAACAATTGATAACCAAACAATAACTTATTATCTAAAATTACGTGTCTTGATAAGTGTAGGAGCTATGTCCCAAGAGAGTAGTGAGCTTTGTATGGATAAAACCCAATCTTTATTAGATTCCAAATCAATGAGAATAAGCACAACTTTTCTAGCTCGCTATCTATTTATATGTTTTTCTATGGATAATAAAGACTTAGAATAGGAAAGCCATTAAAGTTCTGCGCCAACGTACAAAGGGTTTATGACAATTAGAACACTTATTTATTTACAAAATCAAGGAAGGTAAAGTGATACTTGTTACTAAAACTTCGACGGCAAAGCAAAAGTCTCAAAAAAATGGTACGCAAAATCTTCAGGAGAACTTGATTTTAAAAAGCGCCACGGCCACTTAAGTGAATCGATTTCAAGAAGCACAGAAAGGCACCACTTTTGGCCGCCTTAGAGGTGGCGATGGGCAATATTAGTTAAATATGAGTTTAAAAGCAAGAAAAAAAATGTTTTTTTCTTCATATTAAATATCCGTACACTTTATAGCGCTAAGTTTAAATAAAGCCTCTCACTCAATTTCAGTGAATTGAGATTCTAATTTCAAAAAACACCCTAATTTGCATTGGAGAGCGTTTAACGACGCAGGTGGTGAAGCCTCTTTTGGTAAGTTATGAGTTCTTTCTCACTTTTCTCTTCGATCTTCTACAATATATGGCTTCTTAGATGTGATGTTTAGTTTTTTTTTTGCTTTTACCCCCCCCCCATGTTCACCATCTTTACAAAAGGCATTAGTTACTTACAAAGAAAAAAATGTACGCATATACCCCATTTTCAACTTTAAAAATCAAGACCATGCATGGAACAACAGAAGTGCTAAAAGGTCTTGTGATAAAAAGGGAGCTGCTCCATCAGATGATACAAAAGACAATTTGATGATACAAAAGACGATTTGATGATACAAACAGTTCCTGTATTGTTCAGTCCAATAAAAGAAATACTATCTACAAGAGCACTGAAACGAAGAGGATGTCTAGTGGGCAATAAACAGTTTTCTGATTGGCTTTACAATTGAGCATTTACCCAACCCCAACTTATTTGGCCATTAGCCAGTGTTTGCCTCAAGCAAAAGCTATAGGCCCCACTTTTCCTTCTCTCTAGATAAATTCTCACATAACCCCGGAAAGGGAATGCAAATAAAAGGGAAAAAGTTGCAAATCCACATAAAATAAAGAATAATTTCGACCATGGCCCAAGAGGGAAAAGAAACTCTCTTTTCCCTATACCATACCTCCGCGTGGATGTATGTAAATGTCAGACTTCAGTACAAGCCAAGAGTCTATCATGCAGAATTCTCAGCATAAAGAGATAAATGTATCTGTAATTCTGTAGTTGGAATATAGACTTCAAGATATGGCAATCAAAAAAAAGCTATGCATAGAAAATTCTTCGTTGGTTTTTTTTCCTTTCCTTTCTTTCTTATCTGGAAAAAAGGGTGTAGTAATCTAAAAAGATATGATATTAACAGATCAGGAAAGATAATGCTAACACCCAAGTCCATCCTACGGGAGAAGGAAAAAGAAACACGCAATAGCTGAGGTGGAGAAGGGCAGTACTGTCAACTTGGGTGAGGGTGATCCTGTAAACCCCTAGGCAGTTCGTTACTGGCTCAGAATGTAAGTAGAGAAGATAACAACCCATAACAGAAATAGATGACAAGGATAGAAAAATAAAGTACTTGTTGTAATAAATAGCAAGTTGATCTAAGGGTGCAGGCATCCGGAAACAAAAGTTTTATTTGGTGGTGCTATTTTGGGAGAGTCCTCAAAGTCAACCTCTCAAAAGTTAAGGGTTGCACTCGAGAAGTTGCTTTAATTTCATCAAATACATCATTTATCTTTGGTTCACAGCTATTTCTCTGCTTTTCTTAACTAATTTACTGAATTGAGAAAAGTGGTTCGTAGCAAAGAACTCAAGATTAGTACTTATCCCATTTGACGCTTTTGATCAGTCCCCTCAATCCCACTTTAAATCTCTCTGTTCCCTTCTCATCCTTATGCCTTCCCTCCTATTTCTCTATAGGGGAATAACGTTGACAGTTTCTCTGTGGCAACAAGATGACCATCACAAGTGAACAGACCACAATTGCAATCAGATCTCTCTACTTACTAAGAAAACCTAACTTATCTATATCTTACAAATGTAACTCCAGATTTAGAAAACAAAAATGGGTAATTTGGCTAAAAGAGAGATCCATGAGACCACTTTTTGGTGTGAGGAAGACCAGGAAATAAGTCCAATTTCTATTATTAATATGTATATACTATATCCCCATTTATTAAGAACCTGAGACATATACCCTTATATGTACCCAAAAGTGTGATGTTGACACAGATGGGTCCAAGCATTGCAGCTCTTAGTGCGAAAACCTAAAAAAGACATGCATTTCAACACAGCTAGAATGGCCCAGAATTACAAGGTTAATATCAGACCTTTGGTGCTCTTTAGAGCGTTCTATAAACTCCTTGGGAATATCTCGGCCTTTGTATGATGCTAACACCTGGCGAATATCAGATGGACCACTCCGGGCTACAACTGCGACCAAACAAAACCAACATTTCAGCATGCTCAGAGACTGACTAGTAAGCAAAACACACTTAGACTGTATTTGACATAGCATAAAGCATACTTACACTCAAAAAAGGGAATAAGATCCAACAAAGTGGTATCATTCACATCATCACTTTTCCATGGCTTGATTTCGACACAGTTTTCTGGCTGAAGACAATTCTCTAGGGCGTGGCCACTTACATAAATGACCTTTGTAGGATCACGATTCAGTTTGGAAAGGTCCTGCACAGAAAATGTAAGATTATTCTCTACTTACACTTTTCATAACCATAATATGTTCATGACCTCTAGAAATCATGATAGCCAATTGGACAGACATGAAGAACTTCCGAGCTGAAAAATGTACAATGGCCTTGTCAAAGAAAATATACATTTTTCCAGTAAGGCCTCTCCAAGAACTGCTTCTTCAGATGACAGAACATTTTTAAGATTACAAACATGTTAAACATGCAACATTTCACTAAAGGTGTAACATAGAAGTGTAGAACTACAAATCTATAAACTCCATAATAGGTGAGCTCCACCTTAATTACGAAGAGTTGTCAGGTGCTAGTCTTCACCACTTTCGATGATGGATATCCATAGTCAAAGACTCAAATACTCCCTCCATTTCTTTTTGTTTCTCCTACTTTGACCAATTATGTGAAAGCTTTTTGGTCAAAGTAGGACACACAAAAAGAAACAAAGGGAGTACATAGACATAATATAAAATAGATCATTCTCAACCAGAAGGAGGCCAAGAGAAGAGGCACAGCTGGAAAAAAAAAAAGAGTAAGAGCTAGTCAATTGCAAGCTACTACATGATACTAACCATCACTGAAGAAAATGCAGAAAAGGGGTTTCAATGTGTTCTTCTTACCACACTCAGCCAGGTCAGAACATCATTATGATCTCATAATCCAATCCAGGAAACGGAAAACTATTTTGGCTTCTGAAAGCTCATAGTACATCGCAAAAGTTCTACATAATTACTAGGATCACTGATGCACCAAAAATCTGGGATATGAATCAATTGAATTGGCTCCAATTTCTCATGAACTGAATTTCAATGGACTGTTACCGAGATCAGTAAGCAGAACAGTCTATTTTCCATAAATTCAAGTTAAGGAATCAAACCAATGGGTAGCAAGCATGGAACAGAAGTCTGAAAAGGTGAAAGATAGTGGAGGAGAAAAATTATTAGCGAAACCTCAAGAGGAAAAATGTAATGCCAAAGCCGCTCCCTCACTCCCCCCTCTCCAGAGAAAGGAAACGCAAAAGTGTCCCATTGTTGTTCTATCTTTGGACCTTATGAATATGCAATGAGATGAGCCAACATACCACCACCAACAGTATGAAGGGTGGAAGAGGGTAAAAACGAAGGTTGCCTAGCACCACTAACACAGGGAGGTGCAGAGAAAGAGAGAAGAGACCAGGTTCAGAAGGGGGACTGAAGTTGATGTGCGACAAAATTCCCCTTGAATATGTGTTTGACTAACATCTTGGTTATTTGTTGGACAAAAAGAGAGTAATTTGAAAGGCAAGAAAAGACACCCATGTTCCGATCTTAGGGGCTGTTTGTTTAGAGGGATTAAGGGGTGGGATTGGGAATTTACATCCCTCTGGGTAGTATTCTCATGTTTGTTTAGGGGGATAGCTAAATTCCCATGGGATTGAGAATGGAATTAAACCCCCTCTTATCCCACCAAAATAATACCTAAGGGGGCAGGTATTAGGGAGGGGATTAAATTTTGTAAGGAAATGACTCTTTTACCCTTAATGAAAAGAAAGGGGTGGAGAGCTAGTAAGGGTATCTATGTAAAATTATCGTTTAATACCACATTATCCCCAACTCATACAAAACAAGGGATAGAGATTATTTTATCCATATCCCACCTACCAATTCCCAATCCCACTCTCACCCTCTAATCCCCAAACTCCCATTCCCACATACCAAACGCCCCGTTAATCAAATTTTTTTGCTCTAAGCTTTAGCCATACCTCAATCAGCCTTTTGGTTTTGTTGCGTTAGCTTTTTTTCATTGGGGGGAGTCTAATGTCATCAACTGTGCCAAGCAAATGAGAAGAAATTGCATTTTTAAGGAATTACCCAAGCGAATTAAGCCACAATGTTATAGGAAAAACTTCACCAAGTTGAGGTTCAGACCATATAGTGTTGCAAGTAAACTTATCAGAGAAAATGGGTTTCCTCATCCCCATTGCCATTATACAATTCAGGGTGTCCCAGTTTCGTTTACTGTCAGGCAGAATACCGCCATCTAACCATGTCCTCGAAATAGCAGAGAAAGCCGAACCCTTGTGATTATTGCTACAATACATAGAATCAAGATCAGGCACACAGAAAGAAAACCGAAACTTAAGAGTTCTGACAAAAGAATCCCACAGAGGATCAACACCTTCTCAGCAGTGAGAGCGAAAGGTAGAGAAGGGAGTCAGAGATTCTCTTCTATTCACATGGGAAAAGGGATGATTGGAAGACAAGTGACATTAAACTCGAAATACCGCCATGATCTAACCATGCCCTTGAAATAAAGAGCAGAGAAAGCTTGTGATTATGGCTACGATAAATAGATTGGAGATCATGCACACAGAAGGAAAACCCAAACTTCTTCTGGCAAAAGAATCGCCCGGAGGATCAACCGATCAACACGTCTTCAACAGTGAGAGTGGAAGGTAGAGAAGGAAGTCAGAGATTATCTTCTATTCACATGGGTAAAAGGGATGATTGAAATAGAAGTGACATTAAGCTCGTGAAAAAAGCATTTAAATTTTTTAGCTCAAAAAAATTATATTGGATGTAAGTGAGAAGCAACACAAAAAACAGAGGATAATGCTCCCAAAGGATTGCTGAACAAAAGTGTGTACCAATCATGTTTTACATCATTTAAGGAAGGCACCGAAAGGCAGAAGCTCATTAGAGCACAAGGTAAACCGTACCACTAGGCTACTCTTACGAAGTTTAAATTCAAAAAGTTCAATCATTCCTCTCCAATCTTAGAAAGCATGATATATATATGGATTCACACATGAGCGTCCTTCAAACTTGTATATGAAGAAGCCAACGTTGGTGGTACTTTCTTCCTCAAGATTTGATGTAAGCATCCTCTTCTACCTTTGATGTAAACCAGAAACCAGATAATAGCTTGATAAGAATTTGAATGCTAGTTTGACTCAAGATGAGCGTGTTGTAAGATTAATGGGAGCCAGGGGATTTAATTTAAGTTCCAGTCAAGCTTTTGTTACTTTGATGACTTGGGTTGAGGAAGATGTTCAAGTCAAGTAGTTGAGTCTGTAATTAGAGTTTGCCCACACGTTTATTACCTTTTCACTTAAAAAGGGTTTTTCTTGTTTCAGGCTAAATTATGTTTTTTAATTATTGTTAAGTCAATAGTTAGTCAATAGTCAAAGTAGAAGGTCAAGAGTAAAAGTTATTGATCAAGATGGCAAAATATTGAAGAAGAAAGAAAGTCAAGGGATTACAAGTCAACCTAAATGGCGCCTAAACAAAGAAGGAGTTAATGAAGAGTTCAAGCTTGGTCAAAGTTGTTATAAAAGATAAGAAGTTTGTTGGATAAGATAAGCTTGGCGTATGGACCAAGTCATATTGGCGCCTCTATTATGCAAGTGGCTAGGGTTGTAACAAACTTTCCTACTTTTTTATTTAATAAAATACAGGGAAACACTTAAGGAACCCGTCTCTCAAATGTGCACCCTAAGCTATCTAATAAAGAGAGACGATACAAGGTTTCCTACTCTCAAGGAAGTCTGTTAGCCTAATTAGATATGGATAAGGTTGATATTAGGCGCCTAAATCTAGGATTTTATTGCTCTTATTTTCGGCCAACTTGATGATGATTAAGAGGTATATTTTCCTTAACCTACTAGGGTAAGTTAAGGAAATGTCCCATCTAAATAAAGTTAAGTATTATTCGGTATAAAAACAACTAAGCGTTCTTAACAGTTTAAAATTCAAGTGAGTTTAGAAATCAACCTCATAATAATTCTCAGGAGCGTTTATTATTAAGAGTGCAATCTACTAAAGTTTAGGAGTGTTCTTAGTAGAATTGCGAGTTATTGGTGAGTTCACGAGTGTTCCACATTTACCATATCTTGGTTATTTTTTAGTGTGAAATTTTCGGTTAGTGACAAATATTAGGTCCTTGGCTTTGGATTTTTAGATTAATTTATTTGCTTAAGAAGGCAAACGCTTCATAGTTGATCATGTCCCTTAAACTGTTTCTTTTCAGCAATTTATAACTCAAAGGATGAGTACATGATTGAGAAACAAAAAAGTAGATAAACATAGAACATTACCCTATAAACATATAATCTTACCCTATAATGTTTCCCACCCTCATATCTTGTCGCAGCCCTTGATAATCGATGGGCTATGCACTGCTTTTCATCTAATCTGTCAAGAACGGGGTCGACATACTGCTCATGCCAGACAAAGCCAATCTCATGAGCAATATTTAAACCAACACAGGGAAGTAAGCAGGGAAATATCAAAGATAAACAAAAGAATCACCATTTGTAAATTGTCAGAGTACACAACAATTTCATAAAATTGTGCTAGATGTTCTAGGAAGGCATCAACACCTGGCCTTTTGAAAGTTCTCCAACCCCTTTCACGCTGAAAAAAACACAGAAAAAGAGAAAATGTCACAAAATTCCAGTCTTGACACAAAGCATGAAACTCAACCGATGCAAATGTAATCTAAGTCTATAAATTTAGGAGAACGTAACATGATATAATTTAATAAAAAAATAATGTTATACACTAAGCCCTTGTTTGGTATAGTTAGTGCAATGGAAAGAGAATGGAAAGGGATAAAAGAGTGGAATGGAAACCATTAGTGTTACTTGTATAATTTGTTTGGTTTAGACACGTAATGAAAACAATTATTTTAACAAAGACAACAAACTAGTTAACCCTTTGGCCTCCTTTTCTCTCTCCAGATTTGCCACCTCACAATCTCCATTGCTTCATCTTCATTGGCAGTGGGAAAAATCAATATCTCCAGATTCAAGCGGAGAAGTTGGGAAAACTCCACACCAACAACACCTTTTTCTCTCTCCAGATTTGCCACCTCACAACCTCCATTGCTTCATTTTCATTGGCAGTGGGAAAAATCAATATCTCCAGATTCAAGCGGAGAAGTTGGGAAAACTCCACACCACCAACACCTTTTTCTCTCTCCAGATTTGCCACCTCACAACCTCCATTGCTTCATCTTCATTGGCGGTGGGAAAAATCAATATCTCTAGATTTAAGCGGAGAAGTTGGGAAAAACTCCACACGAACGACACCTTTTTCTCTCTCCTTTCACCCAAGAAAACCCTTTTCAAATCAACTTTCAACAGTAATTAACTCAAAATAATTATCAAATTCTCTCAGTTTTCTTCAATTTTTTCCTACTTTCTTTAACAATTACATCTTATGGGGTAATGGAGATGCGTTGTTCTTCAAGTAAAATTTGTTGAATGAATGGCTTTGTTCTGGCAAATCATTTCATCTAAGAAGATGTTGTGATGTTGTCGGGAGATGCCGGCGTCGGAGATTGAGGAACTCAACATATGAAGCATGAGAGGGAAGGTGAAGAAGAGCGTGCGTGAGTGACAGTGGAAAGGGATTTGTTTCCGGTGACATATGAGCGGTAACAGATGAGAGGTAAGAGTTACCCCATGGAAACGGATTCAATTACTCAAGCTTCACACCAAACAATCTCAAATGGATTCACTTAAGTGACTCCGTTTCCATGTCCCAAAAATCACATACCAAACAAGAGCTAAGGCCTAAGAATAATTTTTATCTCTTTTTCTCTTAGTGAAATCCGGGGTTGGGTTGGCGCCAAAGCATGAAACCACAAAAGACGCCAATCCCAAGTCTAAGACTACAAATTTAGTAGAACATAACATAGATAATACTTCCTCCATTCCATATACTTTAAATATATCATTTTTTTATAGTTTGTACTTATAGGTAATTGGAGATATAACTAGTTAACATTGCGTATTGGGATGCGTACAACTATATGTTGCGATTAATATGGAACGGAGGAAGTATAATATAATTTAATAGATGATAATACCTAAGGCCTAAGTGGATGGTGTTAGTGTGCACTAGTGAGATGTTGCAATGGCGAGGAGAGAGGATAACCTGGATGAACAAGTTTTCGTTATACAACTTTATGAAGCATATCAACGTACAGTTCAATGGTTCAATGAAATATTTTGCAATCTAGGAAGCAAATCAGGAAGCAGCTTATCCGGCAACGGTTCATTAAAATATATTTACTTGTTTGCACCCATGTCAAGTCTTACCTTCCAATCAGAGTACACTAAAGTCTCATTCAGATCAACAACAAGTGTAAACATATTTTGCAATCCAGGAGGCAAATCAGGAAGCAGCTTATCCGACAACGGTTCAGTGAAACCCTACAATGGGGTAACAAAAAACATTAAATACATATGACAAAAACAGGATGCAAGTAATCAATGAGACAACCAGATTTGGATAACAAGTTGCTTACTCGAACATGCTCTTCAATAGATCTCCTCGAATCTAGATAAAAGTCAATTGCTTTTGCAGGCACTGGAATATCACACAAGATTGAAGCCTATTACTATGTTAAGCATCTGATCAAGACATTTCAAAAACAAAGCCATATCACCTTTAATTGAAATAAAAAATCTAAACAAAATATAAGATGCATGGTTTCTACTTGCTACAAAGTAGTAACACACTAATACTACAAGCGCTTACAGCTTCAGCCGAGCTACAAAATTATGAAACAACTCTAGGTTCTTTTTTAAATATCCTCTATTATAGTGTAGGGTAAGCCTAATCGAGTTCGTGGTTGTATGAGTAAGATTGGGCATATGTGAAACCAACCCCGCCCCAGTCCACCACATGCTCGCTTTGTTAATTTCAAAGTATTACTCATGGAGATCCATGCACAAAACGTTCTTATTTCATGTAGGGAATGACGTAGTCCTCCAACCATTTATAGCATATAGCCCTATACATCTATAATATTCTATAATTTAATGGCATCACCAATAATAATGGCACAAGAATGACGAACAGCTAGAACAACCAACAGTCGCATGTACCCACTACAAATACATAGACCACGAACACACTATGATGCACAGGAAAGTCAAGGGATGACAAGAACTGTGAGACGTTAGGATACCCTTAAAATTCAAGGGATGACAGGAACCTAAAGGGGATTAGTTAACTATACGTATGTTTGCTTATCAGAATTTAAAATCCTAATTTTTCCTAAGATTAGTTAACTTGCTAATTTACAGAAGCATCAAAAGACACATAAGGGAAATCAGATAGAGATGAAATTAGAGATATATCCAGTTACCACTGAGGCCATCCCCCAGTAAAACTCCATAATTGCTCACATTTCAACTTCACAGTTTGTTACCGACCACATAAAAATTGACATTATCTAGTAAAGGCATGATGCAGAATAAGGATCTCTATTCCTCGTTTATCTTATCCTACGTCGCTATATGTGGCACAGGTAAGGCATAGTTACTAGACAGTCGCAGCAAGGTCAACGAATGATCAAATAATGTAAATTTAGCTTAGTAAATCTACTTTTAGAGGGAAAACCATTCTAACACATTTTCATTCAAATGCGATATATATCACCAATTTGACAATGGGAAAACATCAAAATCAAAGATTTAACTTTTTTCTTTTAGAAATAACCAAATAAAAAAATGACAAAAAACGAGGAGAAAGTAACATACCAATGAAAGCACCATAGCGCACCAAAGCTTGAAGTTTCTACACCACGAAACATGTTTATCGATCAGATACGGCACATGTTTCACGCTGTATATTCTCATGAGACAAGTATTATTAACAATGACTAGGGATGGGTGGGGTTGGGTGGGGTTGGTTTGATAAGCAGGTTGACAAGAACGAGTCAGAGAATCCGACCCTGTTTGAATACATGGGTTGTAAATTTCAACCCACTGTGACCCATTTACTTTTTGCCAACCTAACCCAAAGTTAAATGGTCAAAACCATTTAAGTTTTTTGACAACTGTTTAATTTATTAATCAGCAAGGTTGCATGGAATATCCGACTACGTATGATCCTTGGTTCTCAATGGAAAAATCAGCAATATCAGCACCAATTTAAGTGACTAAAGAGCGAAAATTTAGCTTCAGTTAGAGATTAAAGTAAAAAAAAATGAGAAAGATATGAGAGTAAATGAGATACTAAAGAGTGGAGGGAAGAGTGGAAGACAATATTTAGGGTTTGTAAGCGAACGAAACTGATTGCTTTGCTTAGACTAATGGGCTTAGTGCTTGTTTGGTTTACATAGGAAGTAAATTCCTATGGGAGTTTATATTTCATGGGAAGTTATTTCCCTTGAGCAATTCCTAGGAATTTCACAAACTTGTTTAGTTGATAAACGGGGATTTGAAATTCCCATGAATTTTGATTGACTAAGGAGGTGCTTGGTAATTTATGTTTCCATGTTGTGGAAAGTGGAGATTCCCATGTATTTCCATTTTCAATTTTTTTGTGTCAACCAAACCACTAGCCAATTTATTCAGTCCATGAATTTTCACTTCCCCCATTTTTTGTTGTCAACCAAACAAGCACTTAGGGTTCTAAGTTTTAACTTCAGCCCAACACGAGAAAAATGGCCTATAAAAAGTTCATACCAAATTCAGAATTTGCAAATATATTTGAACTTGTTATCCCGACCTCACATAAACGAGTTAAGTGGGTTATTTTCGGGTTAAAAAATTTCATCCCTGACCCAACCCATTTAATTAGACGATTTAATTAGACGAGTTAAACAAGAGGTCGACTCTTGGAAATTCTAATCCAACTCACTATAGATAGGATGGGATGATGGCTTCGTTTCAGGTTGGTTCGGCTTTTGCCGACTCTAACTATGAGTATGACCATATATGATCAGATCCTCAGGGAAAAATCTTATCCCCCACAATTATATTTCAAATCACTGGGACAATCTCCTAAATCCGTTCCTTTGTGTACTAAAGTGGCAGATATCTAGACATATTATCTTACATTTTGGACATGTGTTGTTACCATAACAATCATATAGATACAGAAAGCTAACAGATAATGAATTGTTGTGCTCACATTAATAGTAGATTTCTCATCTTCAATGGGATAATTTGCAGAAGCTCGGAATGATTTTGTTTTTTCATCAACTTCTTCTACACTGAATGCTGCAAACAAAGACCATCTTCAAATTTGTATAATTTTTATGAAGATTGGCTATCATTATATCACTGTCATATTTCCAATACATAAGACACCAAACAGGTAACGTACTGAAAAAAAATAGTTCTAAGTGATTCAATCCTATATGAGCTTTAAAATCAGTATAGTTTAAAATGCATAATTTTACAACATTTCACATATATAGAAGTTGTGGAAACCGCGCCAAATGCATTTATGTGTTAACCCATCACCACACACAATATACAAATGATATTCTGGATGAAAAGAGTAAAGGACGTTACAATGTATATTCCAATAAATGTGGCTTTCAAGATTTTCTAGACTGCAACTTGAAACCTATTTGAAATTTTCCAATGTTGGTTCGTTAATCAACCTAACAATCCGTTGGTTTGACAATTTGGAAAAAAAAAATTTAATGCTCGCTTGACGAAATGTGACACAAGTCTCTATCTTAAGGTGAAGCACGTTTCACCCACCAAAGACAGGACCAGCCTCAAGGACGGAGAGTAGGATTTTTCTCTCGATGAACCAAAGTGGCTCTATAATAGCTCTAGATCTTATTTTGTCGGGTGTCGAGTACAGAGTTGAAGATGGAATCCAAGATGTATTCCAAGACAGGTCCTCCTAACACTTAAAAACAGCAACTACTACTACTACAATGCTCCAACTTTGCCTTTCTTGTACTTGAGTTCGCTCAAAAGCTTAATAATCAATCTTTCAAAATCACAACACCACTTATTAACCAACCTTCTTAGGGCCCCTTGCTTACCTAAAACCAATTCATGTCTTCTTTTCGTCCGCACAAAGTGGTTGAGTGGGTTGAGTGAAAGTGAACTGCGATAAAAAAGAAAACAAGAGATGGTGTGCTTCAATTATGAAAAAAGGAGCATGAATATTGTTGTAGGCGTAAGTAACTAGCTTTAAGAAGTGACTCTCTCTATGGATATTATGATGGCTTATAAAGTTTTCGAGGAGGCTATGCAAAATATCCCTTCATATTACCCTCCCCCAAAACCAAAAAATGAGTGGTTGTGATGTTGGACACTCACAACTTCATATCCCTCGCTAGTATAATTAAGCTCCGAATTCCATTCCAGTTTTCTCATCCGTAGAATTTTTCTCATATGTGGAATTTGGTGTAACCTTAGGAACAGCCAAACAGGTAAGGCAATCTTGGATTCCGCTCCTTTAGACCAAGGAATTCAAACTTCGTATGCTATGGTGAGGACTTAGCTACATAAGGTGGATCAAGTTCTTAAGATTCACCTTCACCATAGTTCCTTAATATCATACCATGGCACATGAGCTCAAACCATGGAGATGGGTGCTTTAGTCGCTTCATAATATCTTCCTCCACCAGTGATCCTTAAGGGCCCCATAGTTACAAAGCTCATCAAGGATATTATTGATGGCAAGCCTCATCCTAAGGAATATTCTTTCCATCCAGGCCTCCTCTTATACAAAGGAAGTGTGGTGCTTCCAAAATTTTCCTCGTGACTATCCACCTTCATGATTATGAAGCTTGCATGGCTATCATGATTATGCTATAGGAGGCCATTATGGGGAATAAAAGACTTAGCAAAGGTTGATTAGTGGTTGCCTTTCGTCGGTATGCAGCGAGATGTAAGGGACTATGTTAGGGAGGGCTTGCCATGTGTGTCAATAGCAAATTAGCAATAGCACCCTTCTTTGAGCCCCGAGGAAATAGTATATCCCCACCCAAGCGTTTATGTCCGCCAAAAGACATTGGCATGGACTTAATCGTGGGCTTAGCTCTTTCTAAAGGCAAAGACAACTTACCATATATGGTAATTTGATGTAGATGCAAAGAGGCTACCAAATATTATCAATTTATTTGATCTTCATAATTTTTGGTGCATGGTTAATTTCTGCAAATCCAGGTCATGAAAGTTGATTAATTGGCTTCGAAGCAAACGATGGTGACATATTTTGATTCCTTGAAGGCCAAGCAACAACATTTCCTAAAGTAGTTGGTGAATCATTTTGTCTACAAGTTTTGACCTTTTCACTTGAAAAAGGCTTCTCTTGTTTTAGCCTAAACTATGAAATTTAATTGAAGTCTTTTAATTAATGTTGATTCATTAGGATAAATGTAATTAGTCAAAAGTCAACGAGTCTTTTAGTGTTGTTGAATAAAGTCAGCAAGTTAAGAGTCAAGGGTGTATTATATGATCAATGTGGCGTGCAACAAAGAAGTCAACAAAAAGAGAAGACTTATGCGAGAAAGCCAAAGGCGTGTGGAGAAAGTCAACGATAGATAGTCAAAGTTTGTTAGAAGATCAACGAAAGTTGTTAGAGAAATAAGCAGGAACGATCGTATTCAGATTAGCGTCTAACATGGAGATCTACAAGGATTAGGAGTCGAACAAACTATCATATATTCTCTCCTACATTTTAGGGATTGATTTCTATATTTGAGGGAGTTAGTTCAATGTTTTTAGGAGATTAATTTGACTAGGAAACCGTGTGACATTAGATTAATCTCATTAGGGTTTTCCTATCTATCCTATTGTTGTATCTACTACATAAAGGCCGCCACATGATCAATAAAATCAACGAGGATTATTCAATTTACGATTTCGTGTTTTAAATTCATGTGAGTTTATAAATCCAACCTTTAATTAACTTTCATGAATGTTATTTCCTTCATCTAAAGCATCCTTCCACCATAGTGGTTAAGGATGGAAAACGAGTAAAACTTGGTGGGTTTCGGCCCGCCGAGTTGGGAGGTTATGTGATGGGTATAAGTTTGGTGGGTGATCGGTGTGTATAGGTCTAGATGTCATACCCACCATGTGTAGTGGTAGGTGGTGGATATGAGAGCATAATCGCCCTATATTCACCCGCCCGGCATACACCCACCTGGGAAGCCTTTAAATAATCCTATTCTATTAATAGTCCAAAATATTTATTAATCGAAGCCTATGACTTTGATTAGTCCATTAGGCTAAGGGGCTTATGAAATGACATCAATGGGAACCGCCACTTCACCCAATTAGCTATGAGTTCATTTTCATGGTTTGCTCGATAAAACCCAATGTTTGAAAGGAACTTGATGGAAGTGGGTAAATGTTGTGGGTAGGTGAGTATGGCTTGGTGGGTCGGGGTGGGAAGGCCCATTAAGTGGGCATTTTCCGTCCCAAAAAGTATAATTTGCAAAAATAGCCAATTTTTTAGTTGATTTTTTTTAACACCCGTACTTCCTCTTTGCTAAGGAAATCAACACACTCCATGGCACTCTCACATCCATTGTTTTAGATACGCCCAAAGTATTAATCATTTTGTTCTCAAAACAATTCAAGCCAGAAAATCATCATACCACCATATGGCAATCTAAAGTGTAAAGAAAGGCCTTGAAAAATATCTTCACTTTGTTGCTTAAAAATAGCACCCCGCAGCTTGGACTAAGTGGCTTCAGTAGGCACAATACTCCTACAATACCCGCACTCTCCCTTCGAGGAACGCCATGCGAGGGAGCCCCCACACCTCACCGGGTAAACCCCGGAACCCTTTCCTTTTCCTTTATTGAAGAAAGGCTATCAAAAAAGATGCCATAGTGGACGGCTGGCAAAGAGGAAGAATGAAAAATTGGCAATCGGTATTATGGCCCCTTTCAGGTACCCCAACGTGTAGATTTTGTAGCCTCCAAGCTCCTCCATATTGTCACTTCCCTCATCCCCTACGTCCCTGATGGTTGCCTCTAACCTTCGGCAGCGCTTATGAGAGAGAGGTATAATTCTCATTCTTGGGACTTGGGAGGGCACCCCTTCTCCAATGTGGGCATTTTTGTAGAAAGGTTGTTCTCAACTTAAACAATATAATCCTTCTTCTTCCGCAATTCTCAATTAGTGAGCCTATTCAATAGAAGAAAATGTAAACTAGGTGCATCACTTCCTCATTTGGTGGGGGTAAGGTAACTTAAAAGGCTATCCATATCATTTTATATCATTGCTTAATGATGCATGGTATGCTACCTTAATCAAAAGTTGAATGAAAACAAAAGCAGCAAAACATAAGGGGCTGTTAGTATATTAGTAATCAAAAGTTGTCTTTCAAAATAAACATAATTAGTACCAATCAATATAACAAATCTAAAAGTCTATTAATACAACCTACTTCATTTGAGTCTAAAATCCAAATATAGAAAACAAAAAGACAAGCCCCGCAATGAGAACAGCATTCAAGAATAAAAATTAGAAATACTTGTGTGATAAAGAAAAAGCGACACAAACAATAAAGAGCAAAAGGAACAAAGTAAATTGAAAACCCAAGAAGAAGTGTTAATATCGATAGTAAAACATAAAAACTTGGAAAAAAGGCACTGACCATAAGTAGCATAGCCAACAGTAGCAGCAGCAGCAAAGAGAGTAGTGGTAAGGCCAAATGTGAGAGCAGTAACAAAACCGTTCTTCTTCTTGGGAGAAGGTGGCGACGACGGAGGTTGTTTGGGAGGGGGAGGGGTTGTGCAGAAGAGTCTTTGGAGAATAATAGGAGGAAGATTGTTATTGTTGTTGTTGTTTCTGTTGTACTTGTTAATGGCGGTGAATTTAGAGAGTCGCCCAATGATATGAGAGCGAAGTATGGAAGACGACATTACCGCGGGTACCTGTTCGGAATTTCCACTGAACAGCGGCGTATAGCCTCTAGGGATTTGGCGGAGAGGGAGAATTATGAACCCAACTCACTAATCACTGCTCACGGCTCAGCTTGTCCGCCCCCATCCGCGCCAAGGCCTTCTCAAGGAACGCTTCGGCCTTCCAATTTACTAACAACTCTCTTTTTTTCGTTTATTTAATAATTGTTTGTTTGGTAGAGGGAATTTAGTTGAAAAGAAAGTAAGAGAAAGTAAAAAAAGATATTTTTTTATGTTTGGTGAAATTAAATAAGAGAATGCTTTGGACCTGTTCTCTTCAGCTTTATTTCAGCTCACCTCAACTCCAATAAGTTTAGTTCAATTTTTTGCTCCAATCAGTTTAGTTTAATTCAGTTTAGTTTAATTCAGTTCAACTCTAATCAATTCAGTTCAACTCAGTTCAGTTCAACTCTAATCAATTCATTTTAGTTCAGTTCAACTCAGTTTAGATTTGTTCAATTCAATTCATTGCAACTCTATTCATTATTTAACCATTTTGTTTAATATTATTATTGTTGTTGCTCTAATTTATTTTACTTATTTTTATTATTTTTATATTTATTATTATTATTGTCATACATTATTTTGTTACTATATCTTTACTCGTTATTTTTACTATTATTATTAGGGCTTAGTATGGTTTGGGTTGGTGCACATTTTAACCATATTTCATCAATACGAGTATTCTAATTTTTAATTGTTGTTTTAATTTACTGACTAGATATTCATCACTATTACATCATATAACTAAGCTAGAAGATATTTAAAATTATAAAGTTTCTAATAATATTACTATAGAAGGTATAATATCGTCGTTACGTTGAATATTAAAAATAATTTGATGATTTGTGGTGGGGTTTGGTTTATAAATGTTATAGACCAACCCAAAACCGCAAACTGTGATTTGGTCAAAAGCACAAACCAACCTATGTTTTTAGCCAAATTTTATTATAATTGTTAATTATTATTATAATAGTAATATTAATTTACTTATTAGGCATTATTGTTATTATAAAATCATCATCAAGCACTAATATATTAATATTATTAGTATTATTTATTTATTATGAATTATTATTTTGAGTAACAATTATATTTAAAATTAATCAATCATTAATACTATTATTTATTTATTTATAACTATAATTTAATCATATCAAAAATAATATTATCATTATTCATTAATTATTATTATAATTATTAATTATTATTACTTAGAAGTATAATCACTCCCTCCGTCCCATATTAGATGATGCGGTTTGACTAGCACAAAGTTTTAGGAGTGTTATTTCACTAACTTATTTTATTGGGAGTAGTTGATTTTTGGTATTTGTTTTAGTACATAAAGTATATGTTGGTGGGGCATATCATAAGGGTTTGGAGAGGATGGAGGTATTAAATTAATTATATGTAGGACACATTAATATTAAAAAATAATATTTTTATTGTACTCTCATGACATTTATAGAAGTGTATCAACTAATGTGGGACAGACGAATAAAGGAAGTGTATCATCTAGTATAAGACGGGGGAGTAGTATTGCTTAATTATTTATTTATATATTTATTACAATACAATTTAATAAGGGGCATTTGATTAAGTAGATATAAATGGACACTCATACTGATTAGGTATGAATTCATAACGTCATACCTCCAGTATCTCATGCCAAGTGCTTCTTACAGAAAAAAGAATCACATAACCCCATAATGAAAGGAGCACTTAACGTTTTTTCCATTAGTATCTTTTCATGTTGTGGTTCAGTAATCTTGATAAGATATTATATACTATTTATTATATTATTTGGTTTATTTTCAAAATGAATTGAAAAATATGAGATTTTTCAAAAGTTTGTTTATTTATCTATAAGTACCCATCTTTTAGTGATGTAATATAAATTCATTATTTAGGAATGAACATTAAAAAAAACGACTAAGTCACAAGTTGTGCAATAGTCTTATGTTACTATGCTAGTACCTCCATCCATAAAAAATTAATTAATATAAAATTTATATTCACATTAATATCCACCACTAAAAATTAGAGAAAAATGATTAAGAAGCAATAGGAAAATTCCTCATAAACCCAAACAAAAATAATAATTGATGGTAAAAAAGTTCCTCAAAGCTTTTGTTTAACCTGTAAGGAAATTATTCGAATAGGAATCTCATTTTAGGAAAAAAAAATCCAAAAAACAACTTAGATGCTTGCACTAACTGTTGAAAATATATAATTGAATTTTATTGTCTTCCAGTGTGGTTATCTAGAACCTCAATGGATAAAAAAAAGTTAACAAAGTTATAAACTTTATCCATTTGAGATCCTTAATCCTATAAAAAATAAGCTATTTAACCCTAAGTTTTTCAAAAGTTAAGATACTTGAAGTCCCTTTGTCTTATTGTTATGGCTACAAAGAAGAACCATAATTAAGTTAACGCCACCTCTATTCAGTTATGTTTTGTTGCAATAATTTCAGTTCTATTACTTTCTTTTAGTATTTTTAGTGAAAATAATTTCAATTACAATTCAAATAAATAAGGCCTAAGAACATTAGGTAAATTACGACTCACTAAGGGTGCACAATAAGGTTCCTTACTATCGTGCGCCTCCGGGCCTAAATGCGGAGAAAAAAAAGAAGTTCGCCGACCAGGGGAGTAGCTCTCTGGCTCGGGCGAGCTATGGTGATTCTTCTAAGCACTGGAATGATCTTGGGAAAGGAGTAGAGCACCGAAGAGCAATGGAACAGTATTTCCACAAGACCCGAAAGTGAATCAGGGAGTTCAGCTGGATGAAGAAGCTCGCAAATATTGGAAATCATTCACTAATCAAAGCAAGATCTCTTATAAAGGTATGGAGTTAATATTTGTTGTTCCTGCTATTATTAATGGGATTCCTACTTCTAGATTAGAGAAAACTGAGATTGATAAAATGACTGAGAAATGGTTGAACTTTGTGATTGTTTATGTGGTGAGACAAAACCCTACCCTAACTGCTTTCAAATCGCATGTAACTTCACAATGGAACCTCACTGAAGAGCCCCAAATGTTTAAGCATGAGGAGGGTTATTTTGTGATTAGGCTGTTAAGTAAAGAAATTAGGGAAGCTGTCATATTTTCAAGGCCACATTTCTTCTATGGTAAACCAATGATAGTTAAGCAATGGTCTTCCAATTTCAATTTCCATAGTGCAGTGTTGAAGGTAGTACCAATTTGGGTTAAGTTACCTAACTTGCCTATTTGTTGCTGGAGTGAAGACTCTTTGAGTAAGATAGGCAACTCAATTGGAGTTCCTCTCTATGCTGATGAGTGTACATCAAAAACTTTGAGAGTCTCTTTTGCTAGATTGCTGATCCAAGTGGGAAGATAATTAATCAAGTTGTCAAATATGATTGACTACCTCCTTTTTGCAAAAAATATAGCACAATTGGACATAAATGTGAGAATACACCTGTTCAGAAAAATCAGGTTAAAGCTCCTCAACAGATGTGGGTTAAGAAAACCCAACCAAAACAATCAGTTGAGCCTACTTCAATAGTACATAATGTTATCGAAATTGAGAAGCCTATTGAGAAAACTAGGGAGATTGGTGTCTCTACTCCTAGTTCTTCTCAGAATGCTAAGGTTATGATTACTCTTGTGCATACTCCAACTATGGTATCCAAGGATATTGATGATGAGGGTGTGTGGAAATTAGATAATAGGAAGACGAAAGATAAAGGGAAATAAGTAGGCTTTTAGTCTTCCAAGATGATAGCACTTAGTGCTATTCAAGACTCAGGTAGACCTAGGGGTGCTAAGGGACCAAACCCTTATTCGTCAGCTGCTATTATGGGGTGTGTTACTCCTAATATTATTATTGCGGATTTCAATGCTATTTTTCTTGCTACTGATAGACTGAATGGGGTTCCTATCAGTGAGGATGAAACTGAGGATATTGCTGATTTCATCAAAGCTACTGGTGTTATAGAAGCTCCTAATTTGGGTGTGCACTACTCTTGGTCTAATAAAGGCCTTTGGTGATGATAGATTAGCTAGCAGAATTAATAGAGCTTTTGTTAATATGGCTTGGATTGATAAGTACCCTAATGTTAAAATTACTTATTTTCCCTATGGTAATTTTGATCATTCCCCTCTGATTTTCAATATAAAACCTTTTGTTTGTGGAAGGAGGTAGGCATTTTAGTTCAATAACATTCTTTGTGAGCATGAATCTTTTGAGGTTTCTGTTAAGCAAGCATAGGACCAGGGTGAGGAGAGATTTCATATGCAGAGGGTTTGGAACAAGCTTAAGCATGTTAAGCTTGCAATGAATTGGTTGCACACAAGGCACTATGCTGCTGCTCATTTGAAAGTGGAAGAGTTTAGAAGGAAGTTGGCTGTTATTCAAGCTTTGTCAGAGCTACATAATGTTTTGGAGCTGCAACAACAAGAAAGAGAGGCTTATGATAAACTTAGTTTTTGGTCCAGAGTAGACGAAAGCATTCTGAGACAGAAATCAAGAATCAACTGGGTAGCTGTAACACCCCGTAATTTCACTAGAAATTTCGTGCGTTAATTTATATGGTTTACATTGTTATTTATAAATCCAGATAAAATTTCGTAGATAAAATTATATTGTATTAAATAAATGATCATATTTGAAGCCGGAAAGTATTTCGGTGGATAATGTATTGTGCATATTAATTTTATAATATAGTTAGTTATTGTAATTTATAAATTTAAGTGTTGTGTGATTTAAAATTTCAAGCGTTAAATTATATATATTCGACGCTAAATTATATTTAAATTTATATTTCCATAAAATATATATTTACTCCTACATTTTTATTTTGGGAATTAATATATATATATATATTTATATATTTATATCGTATAATAGAATGTAGTATTGTTTGACATATTTTCAATATTCATGCTCGTGCCGGTTATTTGAAAGGGCAATGTAGTGCTCGTTATGCGTAGTATATAAAGTATGTAAGTTTAGTAAGTGTATATTTATACTCCGTTAATATTAATAATTTTTTATTATAAAAATTAAGCGTATACTTTTATTATGAGCGTTTATAAATCGTGGATCTTGTTTAGGCTACAGCCTACCTAGTATTATGGGGGTCCAAAGTTTAGTCTTTGCATTAAGAGAATTATAGACTCTTGGCTAGCTTACTCACCTTTGTAACGTTAATGTAAGTCAAGAGCCTCACCTCTTCATTCACCCTCATAAACCACCCTCATCATGGCCATTATGTGCCCAATTAAATCCATCCTTAATCAACCCCTTATTAACCCCCTCCATTGGCTGTAAACTTAATCAGAAATTCAGCACTCTTTCTCTTCCCATTTGACTTCCTACACGTCCCTCCTCAAGAAAGAAAAAGGAGAGGAAAATCTTTCCGTTTTTCCCTTGCACATCTTCACAAAAATGGAGATCGCTGGAGATCTAACCGTTGGGTCTTATTCAAATTTGGACATCATGTGAAAAACATCTATACCTTCACTTTGACCGGAGGAATTTTAAATCCGAGCTTTAGATCACCGGGAATCTTGGTCGGGACACCACTGACTGTTTTAGAGGACCCTAAAGTTGTTTAAAAGGGATATATTTTGTTCAATGGATCGAGGAGATGTCTTTAAGGGAGAAGAAGGTTTTGATGATCCGCACGTTTTCTATGCTATTATATAATGTTTCTTTGCACTCCTCTCGAAGATCGAGGTAACTAGCATTATTCTAGCACGTCAGGGAATAAATTATGAACTTAGGATGTTTATAATCGCGTTAGAGAACTTAGAATCATGCTAGGTGGAACTTAGATGATTGTATGTATATAGTTCTTCTTAGTATCATGTTTAGGCTTGTTTTATATTCTAAATTTTGTATCTTAACATGTTCATGTGATCTAGTCAATTTTGTTAGAAGTGTTAGTTGTGGAAATTGGATTTGTGATGTTTGAATGAGTTTGATGATTTGGTTGAGTTATGAAATTGAAATGTTGTGGATTTTGATGTTGGCTATGAAGTCATATTTGCTTAATATTGATGATGGAAATTGTGGGATTTATTTGTGTGGATGATTTTGAAAATTGAAGGATTTATAATAGTTGTTTTCAAATGTTAAATACTCGTTTATAAAACCAACTTTCCAATACAAATTAATGTATGAGGCAAGTAGGGTCGAACCACAGAGACTTAGGTACTAAAGTATGTTCACAAGAGATCGAAAGGGGGGTTTTCAGATTAAAAAATTAATTAACAGACTAAGAAAACAATAATAAAATATAGGGAATATCAATGGAGAAAGCTCTTGAGTTCGGTCAATCGTCACTTCGTGTAACACCCCGTATTTTTATAAATTGTTAGTAATTTTTATAGTAAATTATTTTATGAAAATAATTTAAATTAGTCTTTTATTAAATTATTTTTCTTCCCTACTTTGACTTTATCTTAGAAATAGGCCAAAACCTATTTTTAGTTGGATTAGGTTAAATACCCATACCCATTAGCTTTAGTTAACCTAACCTATAAATAAATAAAAGAGGAGGAAAATGAAAAGTAAAAACTTATAAACTTACATGTGAGGCTCTCTTCAACGCCAGTTACCTCGCCTGCGTCCATCTTCTTTATTTTCTTTGTTTAAGACTTATTTACTCCATCATTCAAGCTTACATCCAAATAAAACCATGATCATCCATTCACTTCAACCATTCTTCATCATTAGCATCCCGTAGCTTTGTTTTGTGGGCAATTTCAAAGAGGAGAACAAGCTTTGGGGTGCATTTTTCAGGTCGAAAATTGGGTCAAATTAAAGAAGGTGAAATTCAGATCTTTTTACACTCTCCTATATCCCATTTACTCTATTAATCAAGTAAGATTTATTCCCATGTTTTAATTTTAGTTTATGCGTTGATTTTCAAATTGGGGTTTTTGTTAAATTAGGGTTCTTGAGAAAATTGATTTGGGGAAAATTTATACTATGCTCAATTTGTTTAATTGGCTTATGTTTTATGTGTAATTCGGATTAATTAACATATGTATGAGTTTCATTTGCAAAAAGATTATACTTTTAAAATTACTATGAATTCTTGTTATATTAGATTGATGGTTAGTTTCCTATTTTAAGTTAGGGAAATTTCCTGAGGTACCCCCGGGGTTAGGGCTAATTCCTCGGGTACCCTCAGGGTATTTGAGCTAGTTCAAATGCCACCAGAGTCACTGCCGTTAACTTAAATGCCCTTACTACCAAATTTCCGTTAACTTTTCCGTTAACTTTCCTAATTACACTTTAATTTTAATTAAAAATATAAAAAAAAACTAAAAAAAAATAAAACCACCCACCCCTCCCACACTCTTTCCTCCCCCAACCCCCTCCCACTCTCTCTCCTCCCCCACCCCTCCCCAACTCTACCACCACCTAGTCACCACACTCTCAATCACCACCTTACCTTAAAAGGACTGAGCCACCTTCACCACCCACCTTCACCACCCAACCACCACCTTCCAAAACCGACCCAAACCGACCACCCAAAAACATCCGACCACTTCCCCACCCTTCATTTCCAGCGCTATCTCTCTAATAAACAGTGCTAGCTTTAATCACATTTCCGACTTGGCAAGGACCTAGATTTCTGTATCTATGTTTACCAACAAGGATTTTGTTTTAAATTTTGATTTTCAAATTTGATTTCTTAGGATTTTGGGAAATTCCACTTGTTCTTTAGCGCCTGAAAGTAGTGGCTCTCTGTCAAGCAGGCTTGTTTCATTATGGAAAGTAGTGGCGCTTACGGTGGTTTGAAGGAAGAGGAGGCGGCGGGTGATTTCAGATCTACATTGCGTGGTGGTTTCAGGAGTTTTCGGGGGGTTTTAGGGTGGCTGGTTTGAGGTGGAATGGCGTCAGGTGCTGGGGTGGTTTGTGTGGTGGTTTCAGGGGTTTTCAAGTGGTGTTGGGTGGTCTTTGGTGGTTTGTGTGGTGGTTTCAAGGTTTTCAGGTGAGTGGGAGGGAGGGAGAGGAGAGAGAGAGTGATTGGGAGGGAGGGAGAGGAGAGTGAGTGGGAGGGGTTGGGTTTAATTTATTTTTAGTTGTTTTTTTTACTTTTAATCAAAATTAGTGGAAATTTAGTCATAATTATGATAGTTAACGGAAATTTAGTAGTAATGACATTTAAGCTAACGACAGTGACTTTAGTGGCATTTGAACTAGCTCAAATACCCTGAGGGTACCCGAGGAATTAGCCCTAACCTCGGGGGTACCTCAGGAAATATCCCTCCCTTTAAGTTATTAGTTGAATTTGAGTTTAGACTATTATAGTTATTATGAGTTTAAATGTTATTTTGAAATTCTTGAGCATATTGGATTAATTGTAAGTTTTTAGTTTTAAACCTAAGTCGAATTATAGTTGAATGATTATATATGTGGGCTTGTTGTTGTGTAGGTTGTAGGTTGTTAGTAAAAGGTGAAGGAGAAGTAGTTAATTGGTTGGAAAATAATATGAATAATATTAGAGTCAAAATCAGTTTGACTTTTGTTGACCAAACTTGACCAGTTTGACTTTTGTTGACCAAACTTGACCAATTTGACTTTTGTTGACTTTTTTATATTCTATTGACGTTGAGTCATTTTCAAAATTAGTCGAAACTCATTAACTATGGTACATGACTTATATGTGAATTATGTGAAGTATAGTCCAGTGACTTATACTAATATTTTATTATATTGTAGATTGTGGGTTCGTAGAAGAACGTTATTGACTTGAGATTGAGTTTGGTTGATTGTTGTTGCTGAAAAGGTAAGATTTCTTACTAAGACTTGTACAGATAATTTTGGGAAATGAATGATATTGGTTTAAAGTTTATATTGAGATTTAAAAAGGTTTTGTGTGGTTATATAAAAGATTTGAAAAAAAAGTGTTTTACGTTATTTATATATCGAGATTTAAAAGGTTTTACATTGTTTATATAATGAGATTTAAATCGTTTTGACGATATCCATTGTGAAAGAAAATTATTGAGATTATTTATGAGATTCAAAAGGGAGGAAGTTCCTCATATGCCAAGTTGAGATTTAAAAAGGAGGATGTTCCTCATATGCCAAGTTGAGATTTAAAGTAGTTAATCGCCAGAAATTTGCTCCACCCGATCGGGCGAACGTTGCCTGATCCAATCGGGTTGAGCCTTGTTCATGCTGCCGCTGCTTTATTCCAAAAAAAAGAAGAGATTTGAAGTTGGGTCATTTTTGTACCAACCCGATGCCATAGGGCAATGGTTGCCCGATCGGGGCCGAAACCTTGACACCCGATCGGGTGGATTCGCCCGATCGCATCGGGTGAAGCCCATTTTATTTTGTGAAGGAAATTAACATGGCCCAAAAATTTGTACCAACCCGACGCCATAGGGCAATGGTTGCCCGATCGGGTTGTACCAACCCGATGCCATAGGGCAACCACTGCCCGATCGGGTACCGGGCTCGCGGAGCCGAAATTCTATCTTTTTTGTATCGTTTTTAATTAGATTTTGGGGCTATTATAAATAGTTTTCCCTCATTATTTTAGACACATCTTTTTATTTAGTTTTTATTCCATAGTTCTTAGCTTAGTTTTATTTTTTACTTTAAACACTTTAGATTAGATTAAAGGTGATTGAACCTCGGATTCGATTTTAATAAAAGTTCTTGCTTTCCGTCAATTGGTATTCTTCTCTACTTTAATCTCTTTTATTATTCTTGATTGCTTAGTTTAATTATTTATTCATTCATGATGCAATTATTAGGGTTTCATATTAGATTTGTTATTGTTAATTCAATTATGAGTGAATAGTTTAATTTCTAGGGATTTAGAGAGGGAAGCCATGTTTATACCATGATTCATTTTTGAATTGATATTAGTTTCTAGGGTTTGATGAGATAGGTTGTGGTGTGATCTGTTCTTATTGAGTAATTAACGTTATTTCGCAGTTTCTTTGATTATTTGAGGTTAATAATCGTTTGCATAGATCCGTCTTACTTTTAGAGGTCTAGTACACACCAGTAATTCTGATTATGTTTGTGAACATGCTGCATATGTTGAATTAGGGGCATTGAGACTTAACCATAGCTTGACACGGCTCTAATCTATCGATTCTCGACCTAGGTTCTGATAGTTGTTTGATCCTTTGATTGGTATAAGCATGGTGGACCGAACTAATTCCCTAGACCTTTAATTCATAGTTAATTTCCGATCTTTATATTGCTTTCTAGTATTTAATTATTAGTTCAGCTGAATTCTATCTGATTTTTGTCTGAAGTAGCTGTTTGGCTAAATATTAACTTAGAACTCCGTCTCTCTGTGGATTCGACCATACTTCCATTGACTACCATTGTTAGAGGACTGTAGGAATTATCTTTGAATAGGTGATACGACTTTAGCCTATCAGACTTCCCCGAATTACAAATTCACTATGTTTCTTGTACCCGAAACAGTTGGCGCCGTCTGTGGGGACCGAACATAACAACTACATTTTCAAACACCATGACACGAGGACAAGGTACCCGCTGTACTACTGCTCGAAGGACTGCTTCTGAGAATGCTCAGACTACTCTGCTGAACCAAGGTGTTATCGTGGAGGACGAGACCGACGTCCCAGAAACTGGAAGCCAGGCTGACATGGCTATCAAAGCACCACCACCAGCAGTGACTTACTCGGATCTTCGACAGCTCGAACTCCGAATGGAAAGACATATGACGACTGTCATGCAACAGCTCGTTTCAGTAATAAAGACTCAACAGACTACTCCCCCTGACCGAGGGACAATCCTGGATCAGCCGCAGGCTCATCGAAGGGCAGCTCAGCCAAAACGTGCCCTAACCGTGCATGATATTGGCGGCCCCTCGAAGAGGATACCTGCTACTTCGAAAGGAAAATCTATTATGTCACCAAACCAAGACGATGCTCGATATATCATACAACAGTTTCAGAAGAGGGGTAAGAACTTCGACGCCCGGGAGATCATCGAAAAGATAAGAGAACAATCCCAGGGAGGAAATTCGAAGCATATAGTGGCCACACGAACCACAGCACAATCTCATCCCGTGACTAGCCATCACAATCTGAGGATAGTGAACCCACAACAGATCGAGGAGTCAGAGGAGGTAGCCGAATCCGGCTTTCGAGTGGGTTCAGCAGTGGCACACAAATCACCATTCAGCCAACATATCACGGAAACCCCTAACCCGGGCAAAGTCAAAATCCCTTCGATAGAACCTTACTGAGGTGTTACTGATCCCGCTGACCATCTGGCAGCATACAAAGCTCAAATGAGCATGGAGACGTTTTGCGAGGCAAATTGGTGCAGGTAATTCCCGACCACCCTCAAAGGCTTGGCTCTTAATTGGTTCACCAGTCTACCAAGCGGCATCATAACCAGTTTCTCGGCTCTCGAAGCTCTCTTTTCCCAGCACTTCATAGCGGCAAAACGCCATAAAAAGACTAGTGTACACTTGATGTCAGTTTCCCAACAGAAAGGGGAAAGTCTGAGCTACTACATCAAGCTCTTCAACGAAGAGTCCCTCAAGGTCTCCGACCTCCAAGATGGAGTTGCTGTTACAGCCTTGATGAACGGCCTCCATCCTGGACGCTTCAAGTTCGAGCTCGCCATGAGGGAGACCCTCACTATGGCCGATGCCATGAGGCAGGCACAAAAGTATATCCAGGCGTCGGACATCTGCAAGAATGTCCATGAAGAAGGAGGTAACAAAAGGAGAAGTGAACCATCGAATCAGAAAGACATGGCAGACAGGCTAAAGAGACATCGACCATCCGACGGAGGTCATGACCCTCGTTTCAATGTTAACCGGAGAGAAATATACTTAGACATAAAGGAGAAATCTGTGTTGCCTCGACCTAACCCCATCAAAACATCGAGTTATCGCAGAGACAAAAAACTGTAGTGCGAATACCATAAAGACTGTGGTCACACGACCAAGGACTGTAGAGAATTGAAGAAAGCTCTCGACAAGTTGGCTGACGAAGGGAAATTGAACAGATATCTCAAAGAACCCCAGGGTGATTGAAGAAGAGATAAGGGAAAGGAGAAACAAGCTAAGAGCGATGAAACCGAAGGCTATGTAGGCGTCATAGCTGGGGGCTTCGCTTCAGGAGGCCTAACCGGCAATGCAAGGAAGAATCACCTATACCATCTAAAAGATAGCGAGAGAATGAAAAAGCCGGACACTCCCACCATGGTGTTCGGAGAGAGTTCGAAGGAGATACAGACCCCCCATGATGACCCCCCTGGTCATCGAACTGAAAGTGGCCAATCATAGGGTTGGTCGAGTGTTGATCGACAGTGGGAGCTCGGCAGACATCATTACTTGGGAATGTCTGCAAAAGCTCAAATACGAGAAGAAGGACATCAAAGCCATCGACCAACCTTTGGTTTGATTCGGAGGCCAATCTGTTCACCCCATGGGAGTCATCAATTTACCTAGCCGGTTTGGTGACAAGGGAAAAGGACGATGCCTTCCAATCAACTTCTTAGTTGTTGACATTGACCTCCCCTATAACATCATCATATGGAGGCCCACACTGAACAGAATAAAAACTGCAATCTCGACCTATCAGCTCCTGTTGCAGTTCGAAGCAGATGATGGGACAGTTGAAAGGTTACATGGGGACCAAAAGTCTGCTCGAGAGTGTTATGTTAATAGCTTGAGAAGGAGCAAGCCAGTAGAGCAAAGCTCAGGGAAAAGGAAAAGAGAAGAAAAAGAAACAGACAAGATTTCACCTCCACCATTGGGTTTGTTCTACAACGAGAACCCAATCAACTACAATCGACCTCAGCCGGTCGATGAAGATGAAGAGATACGACTCGGACCTGATCCTAACCGGACAGTTCGAATCGAAAAGGACCTTAATTAGGTCATTCGAAAAGAAATAGTGGACCTCCTCCAAGAGTATCAAGAGGTGTTCGCATTTTCAGCTGATGAGATGCCAGGGATAGACCCCTCGGTCACTAAACATTAGCTGAACATCAAGTCAGAATTCAGGCCTATCAAACAGAAGCTAAGACACCAGGGCGCTGACAGGAACAAAGCAGCAGTTGAAGAGGTGAAAAAGCTGCTAAGTGCTGGAATGATAAAGGAATGTCAATACACAGAATGGCTGTCGAACGTAGTACTAGTTCGAAAGCCCAACGGATCATGGCGCATGTGCGTCGATTTCACTGATCTCAATAAGGCGTGTCCCAAAGATGACTTCCCCCTCCCTAAAATCGATAAGTTGGTCGATTCCACAGCAGGTCATGCACTTTTTAGCTTCATGGATGCGAATGCTGGTTACTACCAAATTCCCCTCGCCGAGGAAGATTAGGTGCATACCGCATTCATTACAAGTTCCGGGATTTATTGTTTCGTGGTCATGCCGTTTGGACTTAAGAACGCAGGGGCTACATATCAAAGGCTTGTGAATAAAATGTTCGAGAAGCAGTTAGGGCGCGACGTTGAAGTCTATGTTGATGACATGATAGTTAAGAGCAAGTTGGTCGAAGACCATGTCCAAGATCTGCGGGAAACTTTGTCCACCCTCCACTCTTATAACATGAAACTGAATGCTAAGAAATGTGTCTTCGGCGTTCGAGGAGGAAAATGCTTAGGATTCTTGGTGGACGAGAGGGGCATCGAAGCTAACCCTGACAAAATACAAGCCATCATCAACATGAAGTCTCCTCTAACTGTTAAGGAGGTCCAAAGACTCACAGGGTGTATGGCTGCCTTAGGAAGATTCCTATCAAGATCAGCTGACAAGAGCTTACACTTCTTCAATACATTGAAGAAACCATGCTTCGAATGGGACTGTGAAGCAGAAAATGCCTTCTAACAATTGAAAACCCGCTCTGAATGCTTCGAATGGGACTGTGAAGCAGAAAATGCTTGGTTCACCCTTGCCGGGAGAAACATTATTCGTTTATCTCGCGGTATCTGAAACCGCTCTAAGTGCCGTGCTCGTTGCCGAAAGAGACAAACAACAACACCCGATATATTTTGTTAGTCATGCCTTCCGAGGGGCTGAAAGTAGATACCCCCTGTCGGAGAAAATGATATATGCCTTGGTGATGGCCAGTCGAAAATTGAAGCCTTATTTTCAAGCTCCTCCGATCAAAGTACTCACTAGTCAGCCACTCAGAAAGCTCATTGAAAGTAGAAATGGCTCTAGTCGAGTTATCGAATGGGCTAATCAATTGTCAGACTTCGGTCTAGAGTTCGAACCTAGAAGAGAAATAAAAGCACAGGCCTTAGCCGATTTCATTGCTGAATGCCCAACAGAAATCGAGCCTGCCACCCTAACTGGGACATGGCAACTCTATGTAGATGGCTCTTCATCGAAGGCAGGATGCGGAGCAGGTCTACTGATAATAGACCCTCTCGAGAATAAAATGGAATATGCAATAAAGTTTGACTTTGCCGCATCAAACAACGAAGCCGAGTATGAAGCCCTTCTGCTAGGATTAAAATTGTGCCTATCGAATGGGGCTAATGAAATCACTGTCAAGACAGATTCACAACTGGTCGTGGGTCATGTCAAAGGGGAATTCGAAGCGAAGGAAGATAGTATGAGAATGTACCTCGGCAAAGTAAAGGAGCAGCAACAAAAGTTCACCAAGTTCTCAATACAACACATCCCACGATCCGAAAACCAGCAGGCAGATGCTTTATCTCGAATGGCCAGCTCAGCGACTGGACTGGAACCTCGAACCATTTCTTGGGAGGTGTTGTATAAACCAAGTATCAACAGCCAACTCCTTATTTGTAGTATAGACCGTTCGAACAATTGGATGCAAAGCATCCGTCTATACTTCGAAGAAGGAAAATTACCAGAAGATGAAAAATAAGCAGAACGGGTGCGACGCCGTGCAAGTTGGTTCTTGTTGCATGACTACCTGCTATACAAGAAGTCCTTCACGCATCCCCTTCTAAGATGTGTGAAACTCGAAGAAATCAAGCAAATACTTCGAGAAATACACGATGGCACCTGTGGTAGTCATCAGAGGGCTCAAACTGTAGCTGGAAAAGCCCTTCGAGTAGGATACTATTGGCCAACAGTGATGAAAGATGCCAAATACATGGTCAAAAAATGCCACAACTATCAAGTCTATGCCCATGTACATCGACAATCAGCCACTCCTCTCACTACAATGCAAGCTGTACTACCATTCGACCAGTAGGGGATGGACATCCTCGGGCCCTTCCCAGTTGCATCTGGTGGAAGAAAATTCTTATTGGTAGCTGTCGACTACTTCACCAAATGGATCGAGGCTGAACCCTTAGCCACCATCACATATAACAAAGTACAAGACTTCATCTGGAAAAACATCATCACTCGTTTTGGCATACCTCGAGCACTGATATCAGACAACGGTCGACAATTCAACAGTGGACCGACCAAAGCTTACTGCGCTCGGTTTGACATACAAACAAGATTTTCTGCTGTTAGTCGACTGCAGACCAACGGGCAGGCCGAGGCAGCCAACAAAGTTATCCTCAAAGGGCTGAAGAAAATGTTAGGTGTAGCAAAAGGGTCATGGGTTGAAGACCTACCAGGAATACTATGGTCAGCTCGAACTACGGTAAAAGAAGCAACTGGTCATACGCCTTTTAACTTAGTCTACGGAAGTGAAGCTATGCTGCCAGTTGAAGTGGATATCCCCTCACCGAGGATAACATTCTTTGATTACGGGCAAAACGAAGAAGAGAAAAGCGTTAACCTCGACCTCTTGCTAGAGACCAGAGGGAATGCACTGCTCAAATCAATTGCTCGGAAGGCTAGAATGACCAGACTATACAATCGAGGAGTCAAGGAAAGAAAGTTCGAAGTAGGAGACCTAGTCCTTCGAAGCCACAGGAAAAAAGATGGTCTTTGGCAAGATAAGTCCAAATTGGGAGGGACCATATCGAGTAACTAAGGTTATTCGCCTTGGAACATACAGACTCGAGAACATGGATGGTAATCCTTTGTTTCGTCCATGGAATATCGACAACTTAAGGAAGTTCTACGTTTAGGGCCAACCACAACAACTTAAGGGGCTAATATAGGAGCAAGTTAGGTGATTACTTGTACTACTTCGACCTAGCCGGTCTAGATACAAATTAAGTTGCTGTGATATGCATCGAAATATTTGTAATATTCTTAAACTTGTAGACCTTGCCGGTCCAAACAGACTTGTTAAGAATTATGAATAAAATGTAACCTCACCAGTCTTTCGAATTTATCATACATTTTTATGTATTGTATTCGAATTTTTTTTACACCTAGCAGGTTCAAACAATATGC
Source organism: Patellifolia procumbens (assembly GCA_947645195.1). Classification (NCBI taxonomy): domain Eukaryota; kingdom Viridiplantae; phylum Streptophyta; class Magnoliopsida; order Caryophyllales; family Amaranthaceae; genus Patellifolia; species Patellifolia procumbens. The sequence continues at coordinate 306,806 of CANSGD010000173.1, read as the reverse complement.
GACCTCACCGGTCTCTCGAACATATTATGATCACGTCATGAATCGATGTTAAAAATAAAAAAGCTCCTTTAGGGAGGGCCTTCGAATTTTTATTTAAACCCTTCTTAGAGGGTGCTCGAATTTTGTCATACAAAAGGAAACAGGAGACCTGGCAGGTCGAAAAAAAATGCAAAAAACATGAAACAAGATGAGCAAAAAGTTCTTTTCATTCCATTCGAAGTAAAGATTACAAGCTTTGAGAACAGAATAAAAAGAAAACTAAGTAGCTGAGTTACACAAAGCTAAGTACAGAAAGCTGAGTTACAAAAGTCAAGGGGCCTCTATGTCAATATCCTCCTCCTCAGACGAGGACTCGGATGAAGAGCTCGCATCATCAGCTTCACCCACCTCAGGCTCACCTTCAACAACTTCAGTGACGACCTCAGCAGCCGCAACTTCACTCTCCTTAACGAGCGAAGGATCGGCAGGGGCTTGATCCTCTTTAACCTTTTCGACCTCCTCAAGGACAGGAATCGAACCAGCATTAACCCCCCTGCTTACCCTTCTCCTTTTCCATGTACTCATCGAAGGCCTTCTGCTCGTATTCACCATACTTGGCTAAGACTTGTTGAAAATCCAAGTCAGGAGCCAAGTCCTTCAAAGTCTTCTCGAAGAAACTTTGAACATCGCCCCGAGCAGACTGGAAACCCTCGACCATCTTTTGGTCAGCAAAGTTGCAGCCCTCCTGCGATCGCTTCCAGCGACGGATGTACTTGTTCCTCTTCTACTTTAAGTCCTTGACGGACTTGTCATATTTTTGTTGCAAGTCATCCCGCTGAGCCTAGGCCCGATCAAGCAGCTCCTTTTGGCCCCTCAGCTGGCCCTCGAGATCAGCAACCTCTTTTCGAGAGGCCTCGAGCTTCTTTTCAGTGGTTTGAGGTGGTTGGATAGCTCCTCCCTGTTGTTCATTAGACTCGTCCTCTCACTATTAAAAGCCTCAAGGTTGTCAGCATTCAACCTCTTGGCCGTCTCAAGCTCAGCCTCAAGAGAACAGACCTTTCGAGAAGCCTCCAGCAGCTCCTGCTTACACTTGTCGAGCTCCTCAGCCAGCTTACCCGAGTCACGACCTTCCTTTTTCAGTAAGGCAGGCCATTCGGATAGACATCTACGACAACAAGAAAAGATAAATGTTAAGTTAAAGAGGTGGGATACAGACAAAAAGGAGTAAAACGGAGACTCACTTGTAACCAGCACTCGTTGAGTGCTTCAATCTCCTTCACTGCACCGAGCTTAGAGACGTCTTCTTTATCCCCGGGCACCAACAACGCCTCCCGAACTCGTTGATAACGAGCTCGAAGACCCTTTCGGCTGGCATTCTCGATGCTCACGACGCCGGACTGACCGTCGACGTCGTTGAGCCAAGAAGACTTCGTCTTCTTGACTAGGGGCTCCTCGACACCATCCTCGCCTAGAGGACAGGAACCCGCACCTAGATGGAAACTAAGATCCGGTATTAACGGATCAATTGAAGGGGAGGTGCAGGCCTTCCTTTTTAATCCCGCACTCTTAGGAGCCTCGACCATTGATAGAGGGGGGTCGGGCAGAGTAGCGGGAGGAGCAGGCAAAGGCTTCGGCGTAGCCGCTTTTGCCTTTGGTTTATGTTTTGGATTCTGCACAAACAAGAAAAAAGGCTAAGTTAAAAGGAAACGAAGAACTAAGACCAAGTAGGAGGGTGTTCGTACTTACAGCAGGAGGCTTGGGAACTTTAAGTTCCCCCTTTTGTATCGACTGCCTGGCCATGGCAGCCATACCGCTCTTCGCAGTATTTTTCTTCATCTCCTCGTCGAGATTGTTATAAGCAAGTACTGTAAAAAGAAAAATGAGTCAGGAACAAGTTAATATCACCAATAAAAGAAATTGATAAAGAGATAGATCTCTACGTTGGTCATAAGCCGGGGACACGCCGAAGGCCGACAGGAAGTGCTCGTTGCCCAGGTCCTTGTCATGTGGCAGCCAATGATCAGTTTTATATTTTGGCTTCCCGTCAATGTGGAACGACGTGACCTGGCAATGAATGGCCACTATAGCCTCCTCGGCGTCCATTTCAGGCACGTTTAGATTCATGCCGAAGTTAGGAGGGCTATCGGACAAAGTAACAGGTACATCCCACGGCTGATCCCCTCGGAAAATGAAATGGAACTCCCCTCGAAAAAGGGCATGGTTGGTTGGCATCTCTGTTGTAACCTTATATGATTTCTCATCCCTTCGACCATCCTTGATCATTACAAGGTTTCTGACTTGAAAAGAGTACCAACCAGGCCCATGGCGAAGCTCGGACATTTCATTTCTTCGGAACATGTTGCGCCAAAGGCGCAAGGACGGTCGCACTCCAAGCATGCGACAAATACATAAAAAGGCAACAATTATCCCAACAGAGTTGGGCATAAGCTGACATAAGGCTATGTTATATGCCTTTAAAATCTCCTTAAAAAGCGGTGACACGGTCGTTGCACGTGCCAAATTAATATACCTAACTTAGCCAATATAGGGTAAGAAAGGGTCGATTCCACAAGGAAGCAAGGATTAGCAAGGGTTGAAAGCGATTAAGCGAGCTAAGCCTATTTTGAGTGATTTTTAAGATTAATTGATTAACTAAGAAAATAAGAACTAATTAGCTAACAATTAAACTAAATGATTTTGAATTAAACTAAATGATTTAGGTTTAACAAATATAAGAAGACACTAGGGATAGGGGAATCGCTAGTTAACCAATTGCTAACCTATTCGCCAAGCCAAGGGGATTCATTAGGTTCAACTAAGGGACTAAGGTCGCTCATGTGTTTCCTAATTACTCTCTCGAGCTAATTAGGAGGACTAAATCAACCAATTTTACCTATTCTCATGGTAAACTCAATTGCTCAAGTATTTCCACAACTCGTAGCGATTCGATTAAGGTCCTAGGTATCCTAACACCTATTCTCATGGTGAAGTCAACCTATTGACTAACCTAAGGTCCATCAAAAGATTCATCTCTCAATCCTTCACTTTTGATCCCCTAATCTAGTTCAATTGATGATCAAACAATTAAACAAGCAATTAAATAGGTTAGTCAACCCAACTGCACCTAAATCTACCCCTAGCTTGACTTTTGAGGTCAACTCATGATCTACCTAGTTCATCCCCTTCCCCTAGCCTAGAAACTACTCCAAAGCCATTAAAGAAGCAAAATGAAAAGCTTGAGGTATTAAATGAAGATCAACAATGGTAGAAATCAACATAAAGAGCTAAACATCAACTAACCAACACTAATCAAAAGCTTAAACAAGATAAACAAGTAAATAGGCAAAATAAAGCAAAAGATAGAACAAATAATCTAAATAGATGAACAATAAATGGAAAACTCCATAGAAATACCTTCAAAAGCTTCAAAAATAGTTTCAAGATCTACTTTATCTCTCTAAAATTACTTCTCTCTCTAAAGTTTCTCTCTCTAATTAAGCTAATAATGATTCTGGAATTAAAAGATCCTTTAAGATTATTACAAAACTAGATTTATACCCCGTAGAAAATAAGGGTAAAATCGTAAACACGAAATAAAACTACGGAGCCTGGGCCAATGGAGCGCCCGCTCCTCACAACATGGAGCGCCCGCTCCCCAAACGCTCCTGGGTCGCTCCAGCTCACTGATCCTCTGTCTTCATTTCTTGACCCCTGGAGCGCCCGCTCCCTCTCCTTAGGAGCGCCCGCTCCCCTGTTATAAGCCTCTTTTTGCTTTATAACCTTCAAAATTCTCGAGGCAAATGTTAGATGGGGAGGGGGGTATGCACATGCATATGCAACAACCTATATATACATCCTAACTATATGCAAATGAGCTAATCTAGATGCTAAACACAAGATAATAAGAAATGATGAAAAAGGGAAGGAAAAGGAAGTTAAATGACCTAAAATGCATCTAAATGCCCTAAAACTACTTGCAAATAAGTGAACCTAAAGTCCACTTATCAGCGGGTGCAAGGGAAAACGCAAACCCAGCTCGAAGTATGATTTATATACACCAATGCACCCAGAGGGTGGTGACACCACCAAGTCTGTGACTTGTGGGGGATACATAACATAGGGTAGTTTTATGTGATACAAGGTCGACAAAAACGACAGCCCGCCTTGAAAATCCTTTCGCCACTTACCCGTTGACCAGTGGCCACTTATTCCCAATCTCTTGTTGGGGGAAGGGCAGGGCTCGATATAGTCGGATGTCGAAGTCCCTTCATCCGTCGCCTCCATTATTTGCACTACACCAAGGGAAAGGAAAGAATCTAAGTAACTCCTCTTAGAAGGAGGGAAGGATATCGTTACTTTATTAGGGTGATCTAAAAACTCCTCGGGTCCCTCGAAATCCTCCTCACACTCCTCGTCCTCAATAGGAATGGCGTCGAGCAAAATATCATAGTTCGGGGCCCAATAAGCTATTGATACAACAGAAGCCCCATCTACCCATGTTTCTACCCAGGGCATATAAGGAAGGGGCAAGGCATATAAGGCGTTGAGTTCAAAAACAGGGTTCATTATTTATAATACAGTGACCCCTATCGAATTTTTTTAAAAAAAGGAAAAGAGTCAAGAATGAGAAATCATACCTTGGTCGAATTACACGAAGGAGATTCCTCGCACTCTTGACGCACTCTGAGCAGCACACAAAGGAAGCAAAAGGCTTCTTAAAAAAGAGAGAAAATAAGAGAGAGAAAGTAGAGAGAGAAATTGCAAAGTGAGTAAATGAGGAAAGAAGTGAAATATTTATATCTTACCTACCCTGAACAGTAACCTCTCTAATATGAACAGTCACCCAACATGGGAGTTCGTGCCAGGGAGTATAAGGAGGTTTGTTTCGATACGGTATTTATACGGTTGAAACATATAAAAACTGGTCAAATACGGTTGACCATCCCAAAAGTTGACTTTAAAAGCATTGACTTTAAAAGCGTTGACCCTCACCGGGCCTACTTAGAAGAAATTCAGCTGTACAGATCTTCCCTCACCGGGGCTTCCTCGAACTCTTCAAAAGGAACAACCCTTTGACTGAGCTACCTCGAGCAAATTCAAGGATGTTCTTTGAATCCATACTTAGAAAATTTTCCAAGTATACAAAGCCCTTCATAAGGCACCCTCATTCGAGCAAACGAGTTTTGAGCTCAATTAGCCCTTACCAGGCCACCTCAAATTTTCAGACCAGTGCCCTTACCAGGCCAGGTTGAACTCTCAAATTGAGTATTGGACTCAATTAGCCCTTACCAGGCCACCTCGAATTTTCAGACCAGTGCCCTTATCAGGCCACGTCGAATTCTCAAATCGAGTATTGGACTCAATTATCCCTTACCAGGCGCCTCGAAGAAAATTAACAACTCAATGGTTGGTGTTTACAAGTCTAAATCGAACACCTCGTAGAGGGCGTTCGAGTTCTGTATTAAACCTCTCCATTGAGGGCGTTCGAATTTTGCCTTTCAAGGAACCCCTCCAAGGATGGTGTTCGAATTTTTTTATAAACCAACCTATGGTGAGTGTTCTGCATTTTATATCAAATACCCTGAAGAGGGCGCTCGAGTTCTACATTGAACTTCTCTACTTGAGGGCGTTCGAATTATCAGAAAATATTGAATGGTAAATGTGTCTAAGTCTTTTTAGAACTTCTCCTAGGAGGGTGCTCGAATTCCATGAGCTATTTCTCCTAGGAGGGCGTTCGAATTCTCATTATACCCCAGAAGAGAGGATGCTCGAATTCTATGAGCTATTCTCCTAGGAGGGTGTTCGAATTCCATGAGCTACTTAATGGAGGGTGTTCGAGTTCCATGATCTACTTAATGGAGGGCGTTCAAATTCACTATGATCACCTCCAATGGAGGGCGTTCGAATTTTATGAACCTCTCTAATAGGAGGGCGTTCGAATTCTTAAGCCACTAAATAGTGGGTGTCTAAGTCTGTTAGAACCTCTCCTATGAGGGCGTTCGAGTTTTATGAACCTCTCCTATGAGGGCGTTCGAGTTTTAGGAACCCCTCTCATAGGAGGGCGTTCGAATTTTGTGAACCCCTCTCATAGGAGGGTGTTCGAATTTTGTGAACCCTCTCAAAGGATGGTGTTCGAATTTTGTGAACCCCTCTCATAGGAGGGTGTTCGAATTTTCAGAACCCCTCCCTTGAGAGGGCGTTCGAATTTTCAAAACCCCTCCCATGAGAGGGCGTTCGAATTTTCAGAACCCCTCCCATGAGAAGGGCGTTCGAATTTTCAGAACCCCTCCCATGAGAAGGGCGTTCGAATTTTGAGAACCTCTCCCAGGAAAGGGCATTCGAATTCTCAGAACCTCTCCCATGAGAGGGCGTTCGAGTTTTTCAGGACCCCTTTGGGTGAGGGTGCTCGAATTTTTACAAGGTCAACTCCACTATGGGGTACGTTGAGTTTTTTCAACAACCAAAGCAGACTATTTCGCTCCACATCGCAGTCTCATCATGGTCTGACACTACGACATAGAGTGTGGGGTTAATGTTTGGGCCCCTTCCAGTCATGGCCCACCTAACTGGTGAAATGACTAAAATACCCTTAGGGGGCAAAATTACCATTTTACCCCTAAGAATCCTTCAGGCCAGAAAGTACAGGCCTTCAGTCAGGCCCACTGACAAAAAAGGCTTTCATGACGTCACCATCTTCACCAGATGACGCCACTTCAGTACTACCTATAAATAGTACTCTCATCTGATCATTCAGGTACGTTTTTCCATATATTGCAGAGCATTTGCTTGTACTATTCTCTCTGACTTCTGAGATCAGATTTGACTTAAGCATCTGAGAGCCGATCCCGGGAACATCCCCGGGGTAGTTCACGATGCTCGGTTTTGCAGGTGTCGGAATTCGAAGACCTTGGACTTATTTAGTTACTACCCTAGCTGGAAATTGGACTTCCCCAAATTACAAATTCACTGTGTTTCTTGTACCCGAAACAAAAACTAAGCTTATTAAAGACGAGTCGACAAAATCGTCAACCGCGGCTGCTGGGAGATCGACATGCGCGAGTCGCGCGAGGATACTGCTGGGCTGGTCGTCCCCTGCGCGAGGCGCGCTTGAAGTCTGCGCGAGTCGCGCATGATCACTACTTGCCTTCTGCTTTGCGTACGATGCGTTGGTTGTGCACAGGCTTGCTTGGGCCGCGCATGGGTCTACTGGAAGGTTGTGTTGCTGCCTATGATGGATTGCGATGCTTAGCCTACGAGCTTGCGGATGCTTGCTAATTTAGCTCAATCATGCTCATACGAGGTTCAAGCTTCAACACCGAATGAAATGTCAACCAACACACTTGCTCGGACACTTTAAAACACCGAACCAAGTTCACGAACTTTGTTGATTCCTTTATCGACGAACCACGAGTAAGGGATGAAGTCCACCTGTAGATGATCACAATAGTATAAAATCTCCAAAAGTTCTTAAAACACCTGTAATGCACTGAAACCATCCCACTTCTCCAAATACCACACTTAAGTTAATTATTACACAACTCAGCTTCTCAAGGCCTAAACCTTTACAAAACGGACTCCGAAATGCTCAAAAAACACGCCTAATATGATCTCATCAATGTGCATCCCCCTCCCCTGTCTAATCTCTTCTTGAAGTGTTTAAAGCTATATTTGGAAGGAAGAGGCTCCAAAACAAGGGAGTGGGCGCTCCGAAAGAGGCGGAGCGGGCGCTCCATCCATGAAGAAATGAAGAAAGGAGGGCAGTGACATGGAGTGACCCAAGAGCGATCTTGGAGCGGGCGCTCCTTTGCCCAGAAGTGTTCTTTTTGGATCGTCTTTTACATCTCTGCCCTTATATTTACGGGGTATGTAAACCCATTTTTGTAATAATAAAGATTTTAATTAGTTTTAATTATAGAGAGAGTAGAGAGAGAAGTTGAATGTTTAGAGAGAGAAACTAGATCTAAGAGTTGAATATTGATGATTGAAGCTATTTCAATGGAGTTTTGCAATTGATTTTCATCCATTTTTGAGTATTACTTCTTACTCTACTCTTTATTTGATTTAATAATTGCTTTATTTTGATTTAGCATTGATAAGTAGTGATGAGTTGTTTCTTAGCTTTGTTGAGATTATTTTCACCATTGTTGAATCACCATTGTTGCTTCAAGCTTTTTATTTTACCTTTTTCATGGATAGAGAGTAGATTCGTAGCTAGGGGAAGGGGATGACCTTGCTAATCATGAGTTAACCTTGAAATCAAAGCTTGGGGGTTAAACCTAGGTTAAATTAGGTTGTCTAGTTTAAGTTAAATGCTATGTTTAATTCATTTAAACTAGATTTGGATATCTTAGGTGAAGGATTGAGAAATGAAGCCTAGATTGACCTTAAGCTAGTCAATAGGTTGACTTCACCATGAGAATAGATGTTGACTTTCTAGGACCTCAATCGAATCACTATGAGTTGTGGAAATACTTGGTGGATTAATTTTACCATGGGAATAGGTAAAATTGGTTGATTAGGTCCTCCTAATTAGCTCGAGAGAGTAATTAGAAAGCATTTGAGTGACTTAGTCCCCTAATCGACCCTAATGAATCTCCTTGACTTGGCGATTTGGCTAATTAAATGTTAGCTCATGAATCCCCTATCCCTAGTGTCCTCTTTATATAGTTTAATTCGAATCACTTAGTCTATTTGCTATTATTTAGTTCCTAATTTCTTAGTTGATCTTTAATATCAAAAACCCTCAAAAATAGGCTTAGCTCGCTAAATCTCATTCAAACCTTGATTAATCATTGCTTCCTCATGGATTCGACCCTTTCTTACCCTATATTAGGCTAAGTTAGGTTATTAAATTGGCATGGGCAACGACCGTGTCAAATTTTGGCGCCGTTGCCGGGGAAGCAATGGATTACATTTATTTGGATGTCGATTTTCGAGTCTAAGTTACCCCTTATCCTTATTTTCTCTTTTTCATTTTCCCTCCCCCCTTAATGATGAAATTCTTGTTATTGCTAACCCCATGCTTAGCTATGGTTTTGTAAGCAATTTCATCTTGGGGCACATTTTCAAGAATGACTAGTTTCTCGATTCCTAAATTCGAGAACGAGTCATTTTTGAGGTATTTCACTAGGGTGCAAGATTCTCTTCCAATCAACTGTAGTTACGAGCTATGGGAGATAATCTATGCCGAGTTGAATGATTTCACTCGATGCGTGGTTGAGGATATGCATCTTGGAGAATTTCAAGCTCTTTCCTTGAATGAAGCTTGGGGTTATTACATTTGGCTAGCTCAAGACACGTATGAGTGGGACATAGGCATGAATCATAGGCAAGTTCAACCGGACCAAGGTATGCCTCCTCCTTTCTCCTAGTTGTGATGAAATGCATTCTATGAATTATGATTCTTATCTATCTAATGATTGTATTAATCACAATGATGTCTCTTTTGCTTGCAATTCAATTTCTCACATGCCAAATCATGGTACTCCCCCTCCTTCTTCTAGTTGCGATGATGTGCAATGTCATGCGCTTAATGTTGGGACTTACAATGATGCTTCTCCCATTGTTGATAACCAAAGTCTTCTTTACTTGATTCTAAGCAAAAATTGCATGATTTTATTCCTCAAATGCTTGTCGAATATGATAATCTTATTGAATTTAGTTTTGGGAGATCAAGTATTATGAGAAGGGAGGAGAGCAATATTGTGAGTTATTTGATCAAATCAAGAAGTTGGTGAGGAGACGTGACTATTTTGAATCTAGGTGGAAGGAATATGCCCTATAGTGTTCTCAAGGATGTGAGAATGAGATTGAAGAGCTCAATAGAGATGAAAAGATAAAAGAGGGTGAAAATGATGTCAATGAATCTAGGTCTTTGATTGATGTGATGGTGATTCTTCCTATGAAGAGAATGAAAATGCATCTATGGAGAATCGTGTGCCTTATGTTCACGGATTTTGGAGTAGCGATGATGAGGATGAGTCAAACCTAGGTTGGATTAATCCGATTCATGAGGAGGAAGGTGAGGATTGTGAAGACATTTGTGAATCCCTTGATTCCCTTTTTACCCCTGCTTCCCCGATTGACTCCAATGTTCACTTTTCTTCCATCCCACCTCAATCATTAAATGACCATGATTTCCTTGTAAGAGAAGAGTCTTTCCTTGTGGTTGAAAATGTTAATGATGAACAAGGAAAGAAACATGTGGTTGAGGGAGCATGTGAAAGAGCCAATGCGGAGAAATTATGTGATGTTAGTGACGTTTTAAGTGTGGAAGTTGTTCCTATTCGACCCCCTCACATCCCTTTTTCGAGGAGACTTGGTCTTATTCCTTCTTTTCCTATTTCTTTTCCTTAAGTTCCCAAATCGTCACCATTCAAGGAGTCTCCCATCTCTCTTGGCCCTCCGGATGCTCTTGTTGACTCCATGAGAGCAAAGTTGTATAGTAGTGATAGTTTTTCTTCATTTTCTTTTTCTTCTTTTTATTTTGATTTTGATTCTTCTTATTTTCTTGATTTTTGTTTTCATTCCCCCACCTTTTTGCTTTTCTCCCCATTAGGCATATCGTAATGTATCAATTTGTGCATGCTTGGCTTCTAGCTATTGCCTATTTGGTCTTTTCGGAATTGTGTGCGGTTGCATATGACAAGTCATTGCGATCGTTGAGGTGCTATTACTAGACACCTCAATTCCTCTTTGTAAATAGTTCCCCCCCCCCCTTTTTCCTTTCTTATTTTTCTTTTTCTTTTCATTTCTTTTCTTTTCTCCCCCCTTTTCCTTTGTTATTTTTCTTTTTTTTAATTATCATTTCTTTCCCCCCTCCTCCCTGATATCACGTATTTATATAGAGTTTTCTCCCCTATTTATGAGCTAATTTGTGCGTCTTTGGAGCTCTTCGGAGCTATTTTATGCTAACTATCGTATATAGTTGTGGTTTTGTGTTTTAGTGTTGAATTGCAGGTTTTAGGGAGTTTTCTCCTTATTTCCGAGCTATTTGGAAGCAACCACGGCTTTACGAGATGTTACAAGGCACGTAGGATGGCTCACGAGCTTTATGGATAGTTTAGGAGGTCCCAAGACCTCTAAACGTGAAGAATTGAGAGCTAAAGAGTCAAAAGGAGATTCCCATACTCTGATCGGGCAAGAAATGGCCCGATCAGGGGATGCTTTATTGATCGGGTGGTAAAGTTACGCACCCGATCGGGCGGACATCACCCTATCCCATCGGGTGGAAAAACGAAGAAAATATGGTTGGCACTTTTAAGCCTAACCCGATCGGGTAAACAAGACCCAATCGGGTGGGTGATCGGGCGAACTCAATTCTCTTTTATTGCTGCTGGCTGCGTTGAACAAGTCCAAGAAGCAAGCTGGGCCCTTTTGCTCCAGGTCCGATCGGGCAATATCAGCCCACCCGATCGGGTGGAGCCCCATGTGTGGAGTTGATTGCTGTTGTGCGCTACAAGACAAGGTGCTGGGCCAGGCTTTGATTGCTGCTGTGCGCTACAAGACAAGGTGCTGGGCCAGGCTTTGCTGCTGCTATGCGCTACAAGACGAAAAAGCTGGGCGAATTTCATGGTCAGCCCGATCCATCACCCGATCGGGTTGATGATCGGGTGGGCCCAGTTTTGTGCTCATTACTGCTGAAGCTGCGTGGAATTCAAGAAGCAAATGTTGGGATTTCTTTAGTGTGGGCCCGATCGGGTCCCGCACTCGACTTCGCGGATTTTTTTTTCTTTATTTCCTTTTTTAATTAGTCTTTTGGGGGTATTATAAATACCTTTTTCTCATTTTTTTAGGGACACTTTTATTCTGTTTTATTTCCAATAGTTCTTAGGTTAGTTTTAGAGAGTTTTATTTAGATTAAATACTTTAGATTAGTTTAAAGGTGATTGAACCTCGGATTTGATTTCAATTAAAGTTATTGCTTTCCGTCAATTGGTATTCTTCTCTACTCTTAATCTCTTTAATTACTTTGATTGCTTAGTTTGATTATTCAATTGATTTATGATGTTGAAATTAGGGTTTCTTATTAGAATTGTTATTATTGATTTAATTATGTCTGAGTAGTTTAATTTCTAGGGATTTGGTGAGGGAAGCCATGTTTATACCTTGATTAATTGAATTGTTATTAGTTTCTAAGGCTTGATGAGTTTGATTATGGTGTGATTTGTTCTTATTGAGTAATTAACGTTATTGCGCAGCTTCTTTGATTAATTGAGGTTAATAATTATTTGCACAGGCCCGTCTTACTTTTAGAGGCCTAGTACACACCAGTAATTCTGATTATGTTTGTGAACATGCTGCATATGTTGAATTATGGGCGTTGAGACTTAACTATAGCTTGACACTGCTCTAATCTGTCGATTCTTGGCCTAGGTTCTGATAGTTGTTTGATCCTTTGATTGGTATAAGCATGGTGGACCGAACTAATTCCCTAGACCTTTATTCCATAGAGTAAAATCCATTTTATATTGCGTTCTTTAGTCTAATTAGTAGTTCAGTTGATTCCTATCTGATTTTGTCTGAAGTAGCTTTTTGGCTGGATATTAACTTAGAACTCCTTCTCTCTGTGGATTCGACCCTACTTCCCTTGACTATCATTGTTAAAGGACTTAGGATTTATCTTTGATAAGGTGATACGACTTTAGCCTGTCACTCCCCTTGCTTTTTTGACTTATTTGAAGCATTGAGGACAACACTTCATTTAAGCTTGGGGGATAGGGCATTTTAGTTTGTTTATTTCCTTTTAGGTTGCATATAGGGTAATAAGAAAAAATTTCAAAAATAGTAAAAAGATTTTGCATCACTTAGTCAAGGAATGACTCTATATGACGATTTTAGAGGTTAAATGTTGGGAACTTGGCTTTTGAGTAGGGGTGAAGTAGGTTGAGTGTCTTATTTGCTCGTTAGGAGTATTAGGGGTGCTTTAAGCTTGGATGCCTATGTCTTGTTACGAATGGACCGCTCGATTGTCCGTGACTTGCCTTTAGCATGAATAAGTGTCCCTATTTCCCTATAAAAAGTCTTTACTCTCTCCTTTGACCTTGGATAAGCCCTTTAGCGACCTTGAGAACCCTTCTAGCTCAATAAAATGCAAGGCTAGTAGCCTCTAAAAAAGAGAGGAAACAAAACAAAAACAAAAACAAAAAATTTTAAAAATTAAAAAGAAAAAAGAACCCTTTGGCCATTAAGATCTAATAAGTGGTGCATGAGAGCCCATGATAGGCTAAAGTCGTATCACCTATTCAAAGATAATTCCTACAGGCCTCTAATGGTAGTAGCGAAAGGAAGTAGGGTCGAATCCACAGGGAGACAGACTTTCTATGTTAATATTCAACTAAATAACTACTTCAGATGAAATCAGATATGATTAACTGAACTAATAATTAAACTAAAGTAAACGGGAATTAAACTGAGATTTAACTATGGAATAAAAGACTAGAGTATTAGTTCGGCCCACCATGCTATACCAATCAAATAGGGTTAACTACTATCAAAACCTAAGTCAAGAGTCGAGGGATTAGAGCATGTGCTGAGCTATGGTTAAGTCTCAACGCTCATAATTCAACATACGCCGCTTGTTCACTAACGTAATCAAAACTATTAGTGTGTCCTAGGCCTCTAATCATAAGACGGGTATGTACGAACAATTATTAACCATAAGCAATCAGTGAAATTGGCCACTAACATTAATTACTAATCAAAAATAAATCACACCACAATCTCTCTAATCAAACCCTAGAAATCAATAACAGTCTGATCAATAATCATGGTATAAACATGGCTTCACTCTCTAATACCCTAGAAAGGGATCTACTCAGACATGATAAACTAACAATGAAAAAACTAATAGAAAACCCTAATAATTCCATCATGAAATAATCAATCACTAAACTAAAACAATTAAGAAGTAATAACAAAGCAATAAGAGAGAAGATTACCAATTGACAGAAAGCAATAACTTTATTTGAATTGAACCAAGGTTTGATCTCCTCCACAATGATGAAACTAATGAAAAACTCTAAAAAGCTCTCTAAGTATTTAAGATAATAAAAGATGCATGTAAAAATAAACTCAAAAGTATTTATATTAACCTAAGAAAACAAATATGATAGGACGAAAAAGATGAAAAATCGCCCCTCCGTGTCTTCTGCCCGATCGGGATCGGGCAAAGGGCCGCCCGATCGGGTCTGGGAACATCATTTCAGCAGCCAAAATAATATGTGCACCCGATAAGATCGGGTAAGGTTCTCCCGATCGGGGCCAAAACCCTGACACCCGATCGGGCAAGGCTACCCGATGCTATCGGGCAAATAGTGTTCTTCAAAGCCTTCAATACCAGCAAAATGACCAAGTAAAGTCCCACCCGATGGGATCAGGTAAGGCTGCCCGATCAGGTGGAAAAATTGATGTTTTTGGCTTGGAAGATCGAACCCGATGGGGCAATGGCTGCCCGATGCCATCGTGCAGAGTCATTTTATGGGCAGCTCTTGTACTTGGCTTCAGACGCCAAGTTTCTCAATAATTCTTCTTCAAAAGGAGCTCAATTACAATCTCGAGATCTCCTACATGCCTCATAACTTCTCGCTACAGTGTGGTGGTCAAAATGACAGTAAATAGGAAGTTTTTCCCTAAAACCTGCAAAACGTTATAAAGCAGACAAACCATTATCGAAATAGTTAGCATAAATGGCTCCTAAGAGCGTCAATATCGCACAATTTAGCTTGCAAATGAAGGGAAAAACTCTAAATGAAATCATTATATCAAATTCCCCCAAGTTAAACATTTGCTTGTCCTCAAGCAAACAAATCATGCGAACTAACATATGACTGTCTCACCCCAATAAGATAGAAAGAATTGGGCTCAAAATTAGACTCAAGACTAGTCCGACAGGCAAGCATTATCATCAGTCTATCATATCAAACCAACAATCAATCAGTATGCAGAGCAATCCACAAGGCCATCTGCGCATCCCCCAAATACTAAGTGGGTGCTCACGTGGAGGTCACTTAACTCTCAATTCTTGTGGTAGGCAAAAGATGTGCCCGATCGCTCACCTGACCCATCCCATAATAACCCTTCCCAACTCACATCACTCGTCTTTGTAGAGGGTTGCATGTGACACTCAACCTATTCTTTTTTTTTTCTTTTTCTCAATGTTGATTTTTTCAAATTTTGCACTATGAGCTTTTATAACCAATAAGCTCTACAACTTGCAATTAGCTAATAACCATTAAAAAGTCGAACTCATCTATAACAAATCAAGACACTACTAATGCTCCCCTAAGCTAGGCTTAGGACAATATCGTGTAAGGAAAAGGCTTGTAATGTAGGTGTCATCATAAACAGGCAAGAGAGACTCAGACAGGCTAAAGGCGACAATATGTTAAATATGTGGCTCTGTGGCTTAGACAATCAAAAGAAGGCCTCAATCATTTCAAATATGCATGCTTGCTAGAAATCAAGAAGTAAAGAACCAATGACAAGATCAATGCTATAGTGAGGAACTACACTCAAAGAAGGAAAGACTAGATGAAGATAAGCATCCATAGGCTCAAAAACTAACAGTCTAACCAACTTAGTTTCACATTCAGCGCAAACGTTATAAGCATCATGCAAGCAACGGTCATAAAAAGTCAGAAATCAAATGAAAAACCAACGAATCCTCAATGCCAAGCCATCAAAAGTCATGAATCCAAAACATTTTCAGAATATCAATGAGGCACAGGGAGACAATCATATTGTTCAACATGCACTAATTAGCTCAGAATTTTTTTTCATTTTTCAAAATTTTTCAAAGCAGTAAACTATCTTATCAAAGCATTAAATCTGTCATATAAAGCTGTAATTAAAAACAGTAAAAAAGAATAGAATGTACATACAGAGAACGATCCTCCCCCAAGCTGACTGAGGCAATGTCCTCATTGCAACGAGGGAGAGGAAAGTGCAAGGGCATCAGCCGCCCATATCATCGTCGGTGGAGCCACTGAAGAAACCGCCACCAGACATGTCACCACCACTTGAAAAACTTCCAGGAAAACCACCAGAAGGATCACCTGTAAACACATCCATACCACTAGTAAAGCCACCAGCACCTGTGTCAAAATCTCTCCCAAAACCACTAGTCCCTGCACCAAAGTCTCCTAAAGAGACGGACTGTCGCAGTGCAGTATCCTCCTCCTCATTCTTAGCCATATCATCTGTCGCAGAGGCAAGCTGGCTATAACTCGGGTTCTAATGGTACCACGAAAGATGCCGAGCGGACTGCACAACAATGTCGCGCCTGCAAAAATCATCGTAGCGAGGATAGAGAGAGAAGTGTTGATCCTCTGCCATGGCGTCAATATGTGTGCTCATAGCATCCACACGTGTGTAGAGCGTGTCAATGCGAGCACCACCGCCCTCGAGTGTTGCGGTGTTCGCATTGACTAACTCCTCTATCCGTCCCAAACCTGCCTTCATTTTACCTAATGTCGACATCAAACTTGAAAAGTCAAAAGTGTTAGGAGGAGGGGGAGGGGGCAGAAGTAGAGGACCCTCATCAATAATTGGCATATGAAGCTTATGGTAAGAACGGCGAGGGGGATTTGGAGTAGGAACAGCATGGTCAACACCCTCTATAGAGAGGAGGTAGTTGTCCTGATGGGGCCGCAAGCGGGCTCTAGGGTCAGGGGAGTTCTATGGACCTTTTTGATTTAATGCGCCACTGAAACCTTCGGTCAGAGAGGCGCTGGAGGACCTTGAGGGTGTCCTAGTAGGTAAGGTCGATGAGGGTAGGCCCCTGGACAGGGTTTAGATGGGTCTCATCAAAACCGACAATTTGCCGAGCAAATAAAGTAACCAAAGCCCCATTCACCAATCTCCTAAGGGTCCAAATCCCGTCCTCACGAATTATAGGGAGCGATTTTGAGATTCGCTCGAACTATAGGGCTACATGATGGGCTAAGTTATAGTGAAAATGGTTTCTAGTCCCCTTAGAGATGTAGCTACCAATGGTAATCAACTCGTCCCCCCTGACTAGGTGACCCTCATATCGGCCTAAAAGAGTTTGTGCCAAGAAACACAGCCAGATACTGAAGATAGGGTGGTGAAAATTAGCCCAATGACATTTCTTGACGTCAAAAGGCTCAGGGTCCCCTGTGAGAGCTAGGTAGACATTAGGCATACTAAAATGTTCAAGCGGGTAGTAGTCCCCCCGTATAACAAGTCTGAGCACCCCGAGAAATTCCCTAAGGGCCAATGTGTGTTCCTGGTTTAGTAAACTGAAGTGCACATGTGTGACCGGCCCGGCTGGGGGCTTGGTGAGACCAAAACTGCTATAAAATTCAAAAACCAAAGCAGCATATGTGTTTACATGCATATTATAGAAATTTTCCAAACCAACATATTTCATAAAATCTTTGAAATCCTCAGCAAGTCCTAATTTAGCAATTAATTCCACATCTAAGAAACGGGTAGGAAGTACCTCGCGCTTTTTAAAGCACAGAAATTTCTCGCGGTGCTCATCATCATGAAAAATGATGTTGGGTATTGTGGGTCTCTGGGGACTAGTGGTGGTGGTGGTTGTGGAGGCGTTGGAGTAGCCTCCCTTCTAGATTTGGAGCCTTCGCCCATGATTAGTCTTCTAAACTTGCTTGCCATTATCTGATTTGCAAACTTGAAACTTTTTCTCACACAAAAATGGAGGTAGGAAGATGGTTTAGGGAAAAGAGATAAAGTAGGGAGATTTTGTGAGTGGAAGATGGGGAAAAGAGAATGAAAGGAGAAAAGGAGAAGTTTTTATTTAGTTTAGAAGGGAAAAGATGAAGATTGAAGGATGAAGTTGGAGTTTTGATGGAGGTTTGGGGTTCTCAGGAATATGAAGATGAGGGTAGAGAGAGAGAGAGAGAGGGAGTTAGGGAAGATGATTTATGTGAGAAGAGAGGAAGAAACTGGAATAGAATTCGATTTAGTAAACACGCCGACTAATCGTCCACCCGATCGGGCGGTGGCTGCCCGACTTAATGGGTTGAAACATTGTTTCCATAAGTTTAGTTCTGTCCCGTCACCCAATCGGGCAAGGCATGGGGCAAGGAATCAGGCATCATATTTTACATCGGGTGCCAGGGTTTTGCACCCGATCGGGCGCTCATTGCCCGATGGCATCGGGTGAGGTACTTTTTCTGTGGGTGAAATTTATCCCGTCACCCGATCGGGCGAATCTTTGGGCAACCTATTTACCATCGGGTGCTAGTGTTTCGCACCCGATCAGGCCATCTTTGCCCAACAGGATCGGGTGGGATGCTTTTTCTTCTGTTGTCTAAAATTCTGTCCACCCGATTGGGCAGTTGGTGCCCGACCCGATCGGGCGAAATACTGTTCAGCAAGTTGCTCGCCTGTTTTCAATATTTGGTGCAAAGTTCTATTCAGTGGGTATATATGCACATCAAAACACAATATCTAGAAGCACATTAGTACCCTCATGCTCTCTCACACTCCTAAAAACTACGAACCAAAGAAAAAGAAAAACTATCTAAGGAATGCGGGTTGCCTCCCGCAAAGCGCTGGTTTATAAAGGTCCCGCACAACCATATTACCTAGTCAGATGAATTAGGTGGAGAGGGGCTGAAGCGTATCTCCTCCACACAACCAACAAAAGCACCCTCATGGTACAGCTTACTTCAGACGTTGTCCATTTGCTTTGAACTTCTCACCTTTTTGATTGACGACCTCGATGGAACCATGTGCCTTCACATCAGTCACCTCAAATGGTCCAGACTGTCGAGATTTAAGCTTTCAAGGAAACTACCTTAACCTGGAATTAAACAGTAAAGCCATGTTGGCAACCCTAAACTCTCTCTTTCCAATCATTTTGTCATGCAACTTCTTCGTTTGCTCCTTGTAGAGCATGTGGTTCTCATAAGCATCCAAACGAAGCTCATCCAACTCATTGAGTTGAAGAAGTCGTGCTTCACCTGCACCTGTTAAATCAAGGTTAATCTCTTTGACCCCCCACGCAGATAAATACTCCATTTCCACTGGCATTGGCAAGCTTTGCCATAAACTAGTCGGTAAGGGGTGGTCCCCAATAGAGTCTTAAAAGCAGTGCGGAGCGCCCAAAGAGTATCATCCAGTTTTAATGACCAATCTTTCCTAGCTTTTGTGACAACTTTTTCAAGAATCCTCTTAATCTGCCTATTTGAAACTTCTACCTGACCACTAGTCTAGGGATGGTAGGCTAGACCAACTTTGTGTGTGAGCCCATGTTTTTTAAGAAGGGCTTTGAAGGTGCTCTTATGAAAGTGAGAACCTCCATCACTAATGACAACACGAGGGACACCAAAACGGGGGAAAATTATCTTTTTGAACATTTTCATCACACCCTTAGAATCATTGGTTGGTGATGCTATAGCTTCTACCCATTTTTTCACATAGTCGACATCCACTAGAATATACCTATTCCGACAAGAAGTAGGAAAGGGTGCCATAAAATCAATCCTGCACACAACAAAAGGTTCGACTTCTAGAATCCCACTCTGTGGCATCTCTTGCATTTTAGAAATATTACCCATTCTCTGAAAAGCATCAAAGACAAACAAAAAGTAAAAGCATCTTTGAAAATTGAAGGCCAATTAAAACCACTATGTAGGACTCGAAAACCAGTCGCTTGAGAACCTAGATGGCCACTAGAGGGAATACTATGACAATGTAGCAAAACACCTTCCATTTCCCAATCAGGAATACAACGATGGAACATTCCGTCAGAGCATTTCTTAAGGTTTCTGGATCTAGTCCACGCTTCCCTCAATGTCTCATCTGGCTCTTGGGAAAACGTGGCCAACTTGTTTCTGATATTTGTTGTCTTTGTGGGAGGGTAATACTCTTGAAGGAACGTAGCAGAAATCCCCGACCATTCTGTCTCAACGATGTCACTGAACCACCTCTCAGCTTTGTCTCTGAGTGAAAACTCGAACAACATGACTTTCAGCTGCTCAGGTGTGACTCCTTGATGTTTAACAGTTCTGCAGAGTTGTTGGAATCTCTGCAGATGATTGGCCGGATCTTCAGAAGGATGCCCACCAAATTGATTTTGCTGCACCATATTGATGAGTGCAGGCTTGACCTCGAAAATATTTGCAGCAATGGTGGGCATTTGTGGACCTGTGGGTATGCCTTCAAGATTAGGCACCCCATAAGACTTCAGCGACTTCGCCATTTGTGGTGAAGAAATCTCTGAATCAGGTTTCTCTTGTTCGAACTCTCTTCTAAGGTCCCGAATTATTGCTTTTATATCGAGATCTCTAGGGAATATATGAGTTTTCTTTTGATACCTGGACATAAAAGAGAAACAACAAGATAACCGTGAGAACAGCCTCAATTGGAACGAGAGGTTCCAATGAGGCAAAAAGAAGTACGCTAAATAATCGAATAAAAACTAGAAAACTAGTCGTCTCCCCAGCAACGGCGCCAAAATTTGATAGGCTAAAGTCGTATCACCTATTCAAAGATAATTCCTACAGTCCTCTAACAACAGTAGTCAAGGGAAGTAGGGTCGAATCCACAGGGAGACAGAGTTTTTATGTTAATATTCAACTAAATAACTACATCAGATGAAATCAGATATGATTAACTGAACTAATAATTAAACTAGAGAAAACGGGAATTAAAGTGAAATTTAACTATGGAATGAAAGACTAGAGTATTAGTTCGGTCCACCATGCTTATACCAATCAAATAGGGTTAACTACTATCAAAACCTAAGTCAAGAGTCGAGGGATTAGAGCATGTGCTGAGCTATGGTTAAGTCTCAACGCTCATAGTTAAACATATGCCGCTTGTTCACTAACGTAATCAGAACTACTGGTGTGTCCTAGGCCTCTAATCGTAAGACGGCTCTGTACGAGTAATTATTAACCACAAGCAATCAATGAAATTGGCCACTAACATTAATTACTAATTAAGAATAAATCACACCATAATCTCTCTAATCAAACCCTATAAATCAGTAACAGTCTAATCAATGATCATAGTATAAACATGGCTTCCCTCTCTAATACCCTAGAAAGGGATCTACTCAGACATGATTAAACTAACAATGACAAAACTAATAAGTAATCCTAATGATTGCATCATGGAATAATCAATAACTGAACTAAAACAATTAAGAAGTAATAACAAAGTAATAAGAGAGAAGATTACCAATTGACATAAAGTAATAACTTTAATTGAATTGAACCAAGGTTTGATCTCCTCTACAATGATGAAACTAATGAAAAACTCTAAAAAGCTCTCTGAAAGTGTTTAAGATAATGAAAGATGAATGAAAAAATAAATTAACGAGTATTTATATTAACCTAAGAAAGAAAATAAGATAGGACGGAAAAGAGGAAAAATCGCCCCTCCGTGTCTTCTGCCCGATCGGGCAAAGGGCCGCTCGATCGGGTCTGGGAACATAACTTCAGCAACACAAAAATTACGTCCACCCTATGGGATCGGATAAGGTCCACCCGATCGAGGCCGAAACATTGACACCCGATCGGGCAAGGCTGCCCGATGCCTTAGGCGGATAGTCTTCTTGGAAGCCTTCAAAAACAACGAAAATGGCCAACTGATTACCCACCCGATGGGATCGGGCAAGGTTGCCCGATCGGGTGGAAAATATGATGTTTTTGGCCTAGAAGATCGAGTCTAATCGGGCAATGGCTGCCCGATTCCATCGGGTGGAGGCATTTCCTGTGCACCTCTTGTGCTTGGCTTCAAATGCCAAGTTCTTTAATAACTCTTCTTCTAAAGGGAATCAAATACAATCTTGTGACCTCTTAAATGCCTCATAACTTCTCTGCTACAGCGTGGTGGTCAAAATAACATAAAATAGAGAGTTTTTCCCCAAAATCTGCAAAAAGTTATAAAACAGACAAACCACAACTATATCGAAATAGTTAGCATAAATGGCTCCTAAGAGCGTTAATACCGCACAATTTTGATTGTAAATGAAGGGAAAAACTCTATATGAAATCATTATATCAAGTATTCAATGATGATGAGGCATATAAATTGTACAATGATTATGTATTCGGGAAAGGTTTGGTGTACATAAGGATAAAAATTTCTTGGAGTAATGAGACAACGTTTTTTGTTTGTAGCCGAGAAGGCATTAAGAAAGTTGATCTTGGATCCCCCAAGGTATTGAGTGAATATGTGTTGTTTTGACTTATAGATTTTGAAGCTAATTGTATTGATTCGAACATATATGCATACAAATGAACATATGTAGATGGAAAGTAGGTACATGGAATCATATCATCCATAGAATTGAAGTAATAAAAGTGGTATATCATATGTACATGGAAATTAGGTATATGTTAAATGAACATATTGGACAAATATTTAAATTACGCGATGTACATTTCACATACTCAGATGAACATATGGTTGCAAAAAATGTACATATGTTAATGAAAATGTACATAGCAAAGCTTGGAAATGTACACTATGCACATTGAATTGTACAAACAACAAAAACTTATGTACACTATGCACATTGAATCCAGGTATATATGAAGCTTGATCGGCGTTGTGGCTGTAAAGCATTTGTTCAATTTAACGTTGTTAAAGAAACTAGTCTGTTCATTGTTGTTAAGCACCACATGATTCACAACCATGCAATGGTTCGAGTTAGTCAAATACAGTTGATAAGGTCTCATAGGAATGTGAGTGATGAGCAGCTAGATATGATAAACAATATGCGAAGAAGTGGTCTTGGGATTGTGCAAGCAGTTCGTGTTTTGACGAATGAATCTTGCTGTTCGGAGAATTTAGGTTTTATGCATAGAGATGCTTACGATGCAGTGGTTGCTCACAAGAAGAAGGAGTTAGATGGATGTGATAGCAACCAATTAATCAAGTACTTTACTCAAAGACAAGCGGAGAAAAATAATTTTTATTATGATTTTGAGCTAGATGATGAAGGTCGTTTAATGATTTTTTTTGGAGATGTAAGGACGAGAAAAGATTATGAGGTGTTTGGTGATTTAGTTGTTCATGACACGACTTATCGTACAAACAAATATGGTATGATATGTCGCTTGTTTGTTGGAATGAACCATCATCAAATGAATGTAATGTATGGGATTGGGTTCATATTGAATGAAACGACAAAGTCTTTTGTCTGGCTTTTTAATTCTTTTTTGAAGAGCATGGGAGGGAGGCCACCTATAACCATAATGACTAATCAAAATTTTGCTATGGAGAAGGCTCTCAAAACTGTGTTTCCTAATGCCATACATCGTTTGTGTTTATGGAATATTGAGAAAAATTCAATTAATAATATAAAGGGGTTCAGGTCAAATGACGGTTTTGTGGATCTCTTCAATTATGGTTTGAAACATTGTGAACCGAAGAGTGAATTTAAACTCTATTGCAAGAGGTAAACATCACATTTTTCCCATACCAATGGTTATTTGTATACAAACAATCTTATTAAAGCATGTTTAACTGAATTGCAATATATGTTCAATGTCATTGATGATATGTTCACTTATGGCCTATGAAGAATTAAATATCATTGATCATTGAATAACAATATAAGTTCAATGTCATTGATTATATGTACACTTATTTCCTGGGAAGAATTCAATTTCAATGATCATTGAATAACAATATACGTTCATTATTCCTGAGTACATGTTTATTTTATTATGCAGCATGATCACCAAGTATGACTGTGCTGAGAACCCTTGGTTGTTTAGGTTGTACAAATTAAGGAAGATGTGGTTTCCTATTTACTCAAAAGATTATTTTTCTGGTAGGGTGTTGTCTTCCCAATGAAGTGAGACGACTAATTATTCGTTAAACCAGAAGCTTCATATCATGCAAGGTTTGTGTGATTTTTACAAAGTTTTTGTTGATGTTGCCAATGAATGGAGGGAAAAAGAAAAAGGTCGGGATTACCAAGCATTATCTGGGAATAGGTATTTAGCGTTTGTAGATGTGAAGTTACTTAACCATGCAAAGTAATTGTACATTGTGGTTGTCTACTTGACATTTGAGGAAAATTTTCTTAGAGGTGCATCATATTGTCAGATTTTAATTAAATAAGACCCGCCACTATTTGAGTCCCACGTTGGACGGACGGAGAAAGAGTTCTTAATGCATACTGTGAAGTTTGATAGTTATAATATGTTAGTTGATTGCACATGTAAGTATTTTACTGAAATGGGACTTTTATGTGCTCACTCTTGCGTATATTCTACATACACAATGTGGAGAAAATCCCGAAGATTTACATTGTAGGTAGATGGTCAAAAGCTGTTATGTGCACAAGAGTGCATGATGTGGACCAAGATGCAAAAGTTGTACAGGCATCGGTTTGGCTTGTGCAAACAACAAGGAATGTGATGACATTAATAAACTCAAGCCAACATGATACAATGGTCCGGAATGTTGTGGAGCACGCATAAAGTGAATTAGAAAATAAAGGCTGAGACACTTAATGAGAAGGTTGATCAATCGATTACAACAGAGGAGGTGAGGAATATGAGTTTTCCTATTGTGATCCTCCTAAAAAAGGAAGAAAGGTTCAAGAGATATTAGGCTGAAAAGCACTGTAGTAAAGAAAGTAAATAAGCTGAAAGGATAGAAGAAAACTACTGAGAAGGCAACAATTAGATGGAAGGCAAAAACACAAAAATCCGTAGAGGTATGATATGGTCACTGACTTGAACCATATGTTCATTTTCTTACATTATGTGTTCATTATAAACATCGACTTGAAGTTAGGAAGTCCATTCTTTAGCAAATAGGTAGGTGTACACTCGTCTCATGAAACTGTACATTGTTTGCATAAACATGTTCATCATGATAGCTTTGCCCATTATAACACCTTCCCTCACTTTTATAGTTTGTGTACATAGTTGTCATTAATATGATCATTGTGGTGAAAGTGTATGTACATTGCTTGCATCAACATGTTCATCATGATAACTTTGCTCATTATAACTCCTTTTATGACTTTTCCTTACTTATTCCCTGTTTTAGTAGTAATTTGTACATTATTTTAACTAATATGTACTTTATACATCGATGAAGAACTAACGTTGAATATGCTTTTTCAGGAATACATTTATGTTCCTGATGATGCTAGCATAGCTCACTCCACATGTAAAAGGTTATTGTTGATGTATATGTTTCAAATGATTACTTCCCAATTAACATAATGTTATGAACAAAACACTGGGCTATTTTATTTGTATTTACGACATTGAGCCATTTTGTGTAAATGTTAGTAGGATAGAATATATATTTTGTAACCATGTGGCTCATTCATGTTGTACTAGGTTATGATGTTTTGTGTACAAAGTCCAATGAATGAGTTATGCTGAACAATGAATATATCAATGATTAAGTGTATCCATTCAATGTACAGTCTGTAATTGTTGAATGAAAATAAAAGTGAAGCAAATGAACAGCCGTTGTTATGTAATAGCGGATTGGGCCCTATTTGTTATATAAAAGTGAATAGTTCGCGAATGTGCACCTAATTAATTTACATAGAAATTATATAAGTATTGTTGACAGTTTATCATTGTTATATCAGGAGACAAATAGATTACAACTATGAAATTGTTAAGTTTTCTTTGCAGCAAACTCCTTAGCACACTTCTGATGCTAGGGTATTCAAAACGCTTGTCAAGATCTCAATGCAGTTCTGAATCCTGAGTTCATTGATCATGTCAAACTGGTAGGCAAGAGAATTCATATATGAGTACATAGAAAATATAAAAATGTACATGTTCAAAAAGGTGATGTACACACAAGTCTATTCTATGTACACAAAGGTAGGAAATCTACATGGTTGTGTAATATTTATGCGGAAAAATTGACAATGAATACCTAGGTTAAACCTCTTTTTGTATTAAATACCTAGGTTCTTTTTTATTATATATAAATACCACATTTGCTTTATTTTTTTGAAATTAATACCAACTAACGGATTAGCCCAAAAAGTTAATGGAATTTGACTAACTTCAACAGAGAATCCATGTTATAGCGTCCCACAACGTCAATTATATATACCTACCCTCAATTTCATTAATTTCTCCATCTACCATGTGCAATGTATCTGTTAAAATTGGTCAATTTCCGTTAAGTTTTTGGGCTAATCTATTAGTTGGCATTGATTGCAAATAAAATGAAGCAAATGTGGTATTTATATAAAATAAAAAAGAAACTAGGTATTAATTTCAAAAAAAAGTTAAACCTAGGTATTTATTGCCAATTTTTCCCATCTATGCCAACATAATGTACATAAAAGGCATATGACTATACATGTGATCTAAAATAAGGAACACGTATATAGTTTAAATTTAGATGAAACATACATTATGAGTTATAATCTCTATGTAACCCTTATAAACACATTATAAAATATAGGTATACATTTATATAACATGAATGTTCAGAAAAAGATGGCTGACTGACTATACATGTTCACTAAGGTACACTGTGAATCATGTACATATATGTAAAAGGAGTGTACATTGGCGCGTTGTGCATGTACATTTTGAATACTCAGATGTGGCTTTGGTAAATACTAAGTTGTCATTGTTGATGTTAGTTATTCTACTTCTTTCCAGTGTACATTAGAAAGTATAAAATGTGCATGCTAATGTTTAGATGTATGAAAAAATCATTTAAATGTTGTTTTAATGGGGATGGAGGTCCACTTATGTATCAGACCTAGAATGAATATGATTGGTGAAATGAATTAGAAAAGTACCAACTCATATTGATCGATGGTTGCGATACCCTGATCCCCATACTCATATGTCATACGGTGCAAAAAGTCGTCCATCTTTTTCTCTGTCAGCTTCAACTCTTGTTTAAGTTCTTCTTCAATTAGTGGTTGGGATGGTGGGGGATTTAATGCATGAGGATGCAGGTGCTTCAAGAGAAAGAAAAATTTAGTTACCAAAAAAGAAATTGAATAGCATTACAGTTAAATAATAGATAAGAGCAAAGATGGTTTACATGTGCAGTTGTTGAGAAGAATAGACATTTTGGAGAAGCTGAAACGCTTTGTTTCATCTTATAGTTGAGGATGCATGACCATGCATCAAGGAAACAGTTGAAGATCTCCTTCTCATCACCAAGCTCGCGGAAAGATTCTCTGGTAATAAAAGAGAACCCATCGTCGTACAACAATTCACTGGTAATTTGATGCTTCAAAGTAAGTACTAATAATAGAAAGGTTATTTAAATTGCAAGTGTTTTGTAGAGAAATTACTCTGCATCAGGTGCTGCAAAAGCATAATTGGCAATGTAAGTGTAGTCAGCTGATTTTATTGCCCTCTTCTTTGCAATGAGATTGGAGTACTGCACCAAGTATGGGGACTTAAAAATCGTTGTCTTCTAAACATGACGAGCTGGTCGCCCTTTAGCTAAGATTTTCTGTATCTTTTGTTTTCTGCATAATAAAAAAGTTTAGAAATTCCTAAATCATATGATATTGATAAGGTTGAAGTACATGTTTTTACACCAAGTACCCTTTGTCTTGTTGTTCCTCTTCTTGGTTGGGCCTTGTTGTGCTTCCAATCTGATCATCTGCTTCATAGCCTTCCACATTGTGGAGTGGACTAAGCCAAAAAATATACACATGTGTAAAATTAATATTAGTTAATGAACATTTAATATCAACTAATGAACATTAAATATTAGAGGATGAACAGTTAATATCAGAGAATAAACATTTATTATCAGAGAATTTACATTGAATATCAAAGAGCGAAAATTGAATATCAAATAATGAACATTCAATATCAAATATTTTACATTCAATATCAAAGAATGAACATTAATGTACATTTGTATAGCATCTATGTTCATCTAAAAATGTCTGATAACCATTAAATATCAAAGAATGAACATTTAATATGAGAGAATGAACATTAGATATTTAGTACTGAACATGTTGGTCATTATGATGTACATTAATTTACGCATAATGAACATCGAAACTCATAATAAACACTTGGTTTTATTCAAAAGGAGATTGGGATGTCAACAATGGACATTCATTTTGTTTTAATGAACATCTATATTATTAAATTGTACATCTAGACAAACAAATGAAAATGAGACAAAATATCGTCAATACCTTTGTTCTGTTTCTTTGTGTATCTGCTGTGCAATTATATTTACAAGATCTTTGTACTGGGAAACATGAACCATAAGTCAATTGAAAATTAATATCTATATAATACACTAACGCAAAATGATTTTGGCCACGTGTCGAAAGCAGCTTCAATCATATGCCACGTGTTAGGTTTAAGCAGGAATAATGCCACATGGCTTCTTCACATAACTTGTGCATATTAAATCAGGTTTAACAATTAATTATGGGAAAAAAATTTCTTAATTAATGGTTTGAATGTAATCAATATCCTTAAATAAAAGGTTTGCCAACTATATGGATTCTTGCCATAACAGAAATTACCAGTTGTACAACTAATTGATTTTAATTGATTTTAATTGATTCTTCCAACTTGATTGATATTATTAAGGAAAAATTGTCAAGAACCACCTAATAAAGACACTTATTTTGAGAAAACCACCTAATAAACGTTTTATTATAAAAAACCACCTAATAAAACACTTTTTCTTTCAAAACACCACCATTTGAGATCAAATAAGTAACTCATTTAACCTTGTAATCAGTTCCCTCCATTTGCATTCAACCCCAAGTGACTCTTATGGAGTTATTAATCTGTCGATGAATGGTTACGGGGCTAACAAAGTTATTAATTTGGTCTCAAGTGGTGGTGTTTTGAAAGAAAAAGTGTTTTATTAGGTGGTTTTTTATAATAAAACGTTTATTAGGTGGTTTTCTCAAAATAAGTGTCTTTATTAGGTGGTTTCTGACAATTTTTCCTAATGATATCAAGCCAGACATTAACTACAACTATAAATAAATCATTTCCCTATCTCCTTTCATTCACATCTAACCCTAAAATTAAATCTAGCCTCTCTCATTTTAAATGTTTCTCTCTCAAAAATTTTAGGGTTCAAAATAATTGTTTGAATGGTTTTACCAATTTCAATTGAAGCAAGATTGTTACATTCTTTTATTTATCTGAATTCGAAGAATATTGGATGAATTCTCCAAATGAGATTGAAGAAAGTTTCATAATCATCATCACAAAACATCACAATGGAGGTTTTGAATATTTTGATGAAAGTATCATCGATCTAATCATTTTTTTTGTGTTGTCATTTCTTTACGTATTTTATTGTTTGTTAATTCATCAAATGTAATCATTATCCCTATTGAATAATAATAAAATCATCTATTTTTATTGTTTTGTCATATTTATATTCAAATTCGATTATTCGAATATTCATTTTGTTTGTTCCTTACGCAATCTCAAAGTTATTCTAGATTTTTACCTAATTATTTTTTGAGTACTAGTAAATTGTAGTATTTTGTTGTAGTAATTTTAATATTCGTTGCATTGTTGAATACAATATCTTTATGTAGCCAACCGATTTATTAAATCATTGTTATATATTACTTTTCAGTTTACATTAACCCAAGTATAAATTAAAAATTTATGAAAATGTTAATAATACTTTTCGTAATTTATTGTATTTTTTATTTTAATTGATGGCGCGTTTGTAATCTGAATTAACATCCAAAAATTATAATCATTTTCTGTTTAAAAAATTCATTCATCCATTGATAAAAATTTTCCTCCCATTTTTTATCTTTTTCGATTTTTTGTTTAAAATCTTTTTAAATTCGGTTATACATTGAAATCAATAGAATAAATTCTTTACAATACATCTAAAAAAATATTTTCCAAGTTAATTAGATAATATTTTTCTTAACTGATTACAAGTATTCAAATTTGACTAATCCATAAATTTTCTTTTCTATTGTAAAAGTAGTCAAATTTGACTAACATCTTTTCTTCTTAAATTTGTATCTTTTTCGTTTTTGAGTTTAAAATCTTTTTAAAATCAGTTATGTAAAGAAATCAGTAGATTAAAATCTTTAACAAAAGATTACGACAAATCTTTGAATTTTTTTCTTTGGTAAACCATTCAATAACGCCTATTTTTGTAAAAAATCTCCTAAATTAATTAGATACCATTTTTCTTAACTGATTACATTTATTCAAATTTGACTAACTTTGTAATTTTCCATTTTTGTTGCAAAATATTTTAATAAATATTTTCCAAGTTAATTAGATAATATTTTCCTTAACTGATTTCATGTATTCCAATTTGACTAACCCATAAATTTCCCTTTTTTATGTAAAAGTAGTCAAATTTGACTAACATCTTTTCTTCTCCAACTTTGTATTTTTTTTCGTTTTTGTGTTTAAAATCTTTTTAAAATAGGTTATGTAAAGAAATTAGTAGATTAAAATCTCTAGCAAAATATTACGACAAATCTTTCTGGAATTTTTTTCTTTGGTAAACCATTTAATAACGCCTATTTTTGTCAAAAATCTCCTAAATTAATTAGATATTGTTTTCCTTAACTGATTACATTTATTCAAATTTGAATAACTTTGTAATTTTCCATTTTTATAGCAAAATATTTTAATAAATATTTCCCAAGTTAATTAGATAATATCTTCCTTAACTAACTTCATGTATTCCAATTTGACTAACCCATAAATTTCCCTTTTTGGTGTAAAAGTAGTCAAATTTGACTAACATCTTTTCTTCTCCAAATTTGTATCTTTTTCATTTTTTTGTTTGAAATCTTTTTAAATTCGGTTATGTACAGAAATCAGTAGATTAAAATCTCTAACAAAAGATTACGACAAATCTTTCTGAGATGTTTTTTCTTTGGTAAACCATTTAATAATTTTTGTAAAAAAAAATCTCATAATTTAATTAGATATTGTTTTCCTTAACTGATTACATCTATTCAATTTTGACTAACTTCGTAATTTTTCGCTTTTAATATTGCAAAATATCTTAGTAAATAATTCCCAACTTAATAAGATAATATTTTCCTTAACTGATTTCATGTATTCAAATTTGACTAACCCATAAATTTCCTTTTTACTGTAAAAGCAGTCAAATTTGACTAACATATTATCTTCTCCAAATTTGTATCTTTTTCTTTTTGTGTTTAAAATCTTTTTAAATTCGGTTATGTAAAGAAATCAGTAGATTAAAATCTCTAACAAAAGATTACGACAAATCTTTCTGGGATGTTTTTTCTTTGGTAAACCATTCTATAATGCCTATTTTTGTAAAATAAAATCTCCTAATTTAATTAGATATCGTTTTCCTTAACTGATTACATCTATTCAAATTTGACTAACTTCGTAATTTTTCATTTTTATTGCAAAATATCTTAATAAATATTTTCCAAGTTAATTAGATTATATTTTCCTTAACTGATTTCATGTATTTAAATTTACTAACCCATAAATTTCCTTTTTATTGTAAAAGTAGTCAAATTTGACTAACATCTTTTCTTCTCCAAATTTGTATCTTTTTCGTTTTTGTGTTTAAAATCTTTTTAAATTCGGTTATGTAAAGAAATCAGTAGATTAAAATCGCTAACAAAAGATTATGACAAATCACGTTTTAATATTTAAAATAAATAAAATTATAGTAGTCTTATAAATGGTGATTTTTTAGAACATAAAATACTAAACTGCCTCTTTTAATATTAATCACATTTTAAAATATGATATTAATCAATCATTTAGCTTATCCCAATCAATCAATATCCTATAAAATTAGATCAATCACGGAATCAATCAATCAAGCATTATAAATGGTTATTATCATTCAAATAAACAACCAAACTTCCTATCAAGAAATCAATCATGGTTTAAATTAAATCAATCAATTTGATAAGATATTGATTGGTTAAGATGAATCAACTAATCAATTAAATCAACTAAATATTCCATAATTCAATCAAATTATCACATAATCAATCAATCAACAATTGTAATCTTACTCCTATAATAAAAAACGATTATAACATTTTAAATATTTTAATTATAATAGCAATCAATCAACTATGAACTCATTAAATTTGGTTTTTAAAACATGTATAAAGTTGTCATTGAGAGCGTGATTGACTGCCAATCTTTATTATATAAGTGAAGAGGTGGGGGTGGACACCAAAAAGAAAAAAAAAGGAAAAATAAATAAAATAAATCAATGTGTTTATTGAGTAATTAAGTTTTATTTCCAAATTTAACCATCAGATTTTTAATAAAAGATGTTTTAAACTTCTAACTAAAATATCTAAAAATCTACAAAGTAAAAACAATTAAAAAAATATCAACGATTATATTTTCTTGAGATCTATAGATAGACACCCACTTTGCTATATTTTTATATACTTTTAAATTTTTTTATTTTGAAATACATAAGTAATTGATTGTTCATGAGTGAAGGCACATTTGATCAAATTGATCATGATAAAGTATTTTAGCATGAGTGAGAAACATGATAAAGTATTTTCAAGTACTTTTGATTTTTTTTCATTTGGACAATGAGCAAAAAATACCTACCGGGTACTATATAACAAAAATTATAGTTGATGGCGGGGAGTAAGGGATGTTTTCAAAGAAATATGAGCCAAAATGAATTTAGCTTGAAAACAAAATATGTTGTGTACCTTCACATTTTATCGTGTTACAGTAGCAAAAACACACATCCTATGCAAGTTATATAAGTGAAGAGGTGGGGGTGGACACCAAAAAGAAAAAAAAGGAAAAATAAATAAAATAAATCAATGAGTTTATTGAGTAATTAAGTTTTATTTTCAAATTTAACCATCAGATTTTTAATAAAAGATGTTTAAAACTTCTAACTAAAATATCTAAAAATCTACAAAGTAAAAACAATTAAAAAAAATATCAACGATTATATTTTCTTGAGATCTATAGATAGGCACCCACTTTGCTATGTTTTTATATACTTTTGAAATTTTTTATTTTGAAATACATAAGTAATTGATTGTTCATGAGTGAAGGCACATTTGATCAAATTGATCATGATAAAGTATTTTAGCATGAGTGAGAAACATGATAAAGTATTTTCAAGTACTTTTGATTTTTTTTTTCATTTGGACAATGAGCAAAAAATACCTACCGGGTACTATATAATAAAAATTATAGTTGATGGTGGGGAGTAAGGGATGTTTTCAAAGAAATATGAGCCAAAATGAATTTAGCTTGAAAACAAAATATGTTGTGTACCTTCACATTTTATCGTGTTAAAGTAGCAAAAACACACATCCTATGCAAATTATATAAGTGAAGAGGTGGGGGTGGACACCAAAAAGAAAAAAAAAAGAAAAATAAATAAACTAAATCAATGAGTTTATTGAGTAATTAAGTTTTATTTCCAAATTTAACCATCAGATTTTTAATAAAAGATGTTTAAAACTTCTAACTAATAATATCTAAAAATCTACAAAGTAAAAACAATTAAAAAAATATCAACGATTATATTTTCTTGAGATCTATAGATAGGCACCCACTTTGCTATGTTTTTATATACTTTTGAAATTTTTTATTTTGAAATACATAAGTAATTGATTGTTCATGAGTGAAGGCACATTTGATCAAATTGATCATGATAAAGTATTTTAGCATGAGTGAGAAACATGATAAAGTATTTTCAAGTACTTTTGATTTTTTTTTTCATTTGGACAATGAGCAAAAAATACCTACCGGGTACTATATAACAAAAATTATAGTTGATGGTGGGGAGTAAGGGATGTTTTCAAAGAAATATGAGCCAAAACGAATTTAGCTTGAAAACAAAATATGTTGTGTACCTTCACATTTTATCGTGTTACAGTAGCAAAAACACACATCCTATGCAAATAAAATTAGGATTTTTTGTTCAAAACCACCTAAATTTTTCACGTTTTTAGAAACTCCCACCTTAATGATTTTTTCTTTTAAATTTCCACCTATCACTCCCAATTTTATTAGAAACTCCCACTACTTAATGATTTTGTTAAATTCCGTTAACAACCCGTTAAGTGGGCCCCACATATGCATTTTATTACTAGTTTACGCTGAAATTGAAATCAATTTCATCAATTTAAGGGCAAATCCTCAACATATTTAGAGCATTTTAGAACTAATTACAACTATTTGGAAAGAATGGCAACTATTTCAAGTTCCATTTTGTTAACAAAATGTATATGTGGGACCCACTTAACGGTTTTGTTAATGAAATTTGATAAAAACCGTTAAGTGATGGAAGTTTTTAATAAAATTGTAAATGATATGTGAAATTTCTTTAAACAAAATCATTAAGATGGGAGTTTCTAATAACATGAAAAGTTTAGATGGTAAGATGCGACTATACATAAAATTATCTATGGTAGATTATGAAATTCCATAATAAAATTATTATCGCACGCATCGCGTGCATAGAAATCTAGTGGATTAATAAGTTAACTAATCACTTATTTATCATGTATATTTTATAAGTAAATATAGTACTGATATCTCATTATATTGATTTAAATCAGATTATATAATATATTATAGTATAACCAATTATAAAATCGTAACTTATTAATAATAATATAATTTAGATACATAATATTTAGTCGATATCTTGTGATATTCATGCCCATAATCTTTTTATGAGGTCAATTAACCATAATCTATCTACATATATAATGTTTAAGTTCGTTTTTATCCACTTAAGTTCAAATTTTAAATTCAAGCCTAAACCTAAGAACTTACAATTTCCCATGGTTAAGTCATATGTTATACTTATCTTTACCATTTATAAACGATCTTTAGAGTTTAATTTAATTATAACGTCCATAATTAAACTAAATAGAATCAAGATACTTGAGGAAAAATTTTATATTCAAGCCTAAACTTAAGTTCTTACAATTTGCCATCTATTAATCATATATTATACTTATCTGTACCATTTATAGACGATCTTTAGAGTTTAATTTAAAGGAAATTATCAACTTTTTAAACGATAATTATCAATCAAACTAAACTTCCTATTTTATATCAATCACGTTCTTATACTTTAATTTTAAAGGAATTATATATTCTTTATAGATGGTAATTATCAATCCATTAACACAACTAAAATTCCTATTTGGATATTCAAGCCCAATGTCTTTTTATAGGTCAATTAACCATAATCTATCCACTTATATACATAGATTGATTAGCAACCATGTAGTCTGTATAGATTGATTATATAATAATACCTCTTTTTTTTAATAGGGACATTTTTTCATTTAGAGGTGTTTTTATTCAATTGAGACACTTCTACCTATTACCATAAATGGTCGGTTGGTTCACTTAATTATTACAGTTCTCTCATTCTCTCTACCTTTTTCACTTTTTCCTTACTTTTACCATCCTTCTCTCTCATAAATGGAACTTTCATTGAACATATATATAATTACATTCACACACAATGTACATGTTTCATATCATAACTAGTTTTAGGCCCCGACGATGCTCGGGGTGTTTAGAGAATATTTATCATATCGGGTGTACCTTGAGCATGATACATCCAAAGCTATTTTTTCTCACTGCTTATAACGTCTCTAAATGAGCAAAAAATAGACATCCAAATGAGAAATGAGCAAAAAAAAACATTATGTGTACCAGGCTAATGATAAGAACAAAATTGTAGGTTTTTGCGTGTTATTACAATCTAGTGATTTTAATCAACTAATATCACTTTGTATAGACACATACAAGTTAAAAAATGAATCATTTTATTCATAATATACATTTAAGTCATGTACTTTAACTTGCGTTTAAGAAAAAAAATACTAAAAAATACAAAAAATTCATCTTATTCATATCAATTGTCATTTAAACCTCATAATAACATCTCTATTTGTGATAAGTGAATCACCAAGAGTGCGAGGGGAGTAGTGGTTAAAACACTTTTTTCATGTGTTTAGGTCATGAGTTCGAAACTTCATGTTGACAATGTTTGCGGCTTTTATTTTATGCCCATGATATGGGCAATATGCAATTGAAGAGAGGAGAGTGTCATGTGGCAGCCTGTAATTGTTGTCAACGTCTTTTAGACCCGATGCTCCGGAATTATTATACATTACAATTTACTAATGGTTGAAAATAATTAATGCCATTTAGCATAAAAAAAACTTATCGTTAAAAAAAAGATAAAAAATTATCTCATTTAAACTATGGATTTTGAAAGTTACAACTTATAAAACTTAGTTTTCACTTATATATCATCATTGATTTTGAAAGAAGAAGAAACAATAGTACGTTGGTGTAGTGGTTGGAGCTATTTGCT
Organism: Patellifolia procumbens; assembly: GCA_947645195.1. Taxonomy (NCBI): domain Eukaryota; kingdom Viridiplantae; phylum Streptophyta; class Magnoliopsida; order Caryophyllales; family Amaranthaceae; genus Patellifolia; species Patellifolia procumbens. The sequence goes on along the minus strand of CANSGD010000173.1, from coordinate 270,530 downwards.
TGCATACTCAAGGTCGTGGGTTCAAATCTTCATGTAGATAATTTTTAAAATATGAGAAAGAAGTGGATAGAATGTCATCAAAGAGGGATAGTGACACGTGGCGGATTGCAATGCTTAGCTATGCTTTTTAATATATATATAGATGTACATACTTCATATCAAAATGGACATGCTTGATATCACGTATTTATATAGAGTTTTCTCCCCTATTTACAAGCTAATTTGTACGTCATTAGAGCTCTTGGGAGCTATTTTATGCTAACTATCGTATATAGTTGTGGTTTTGTGTTTTAGTGTTGAATTGCAGGTTTTAGGGAGTTTTCTCCTTATTTTCGAGCTTTATGGAAGCAACCACGGCTTTACGAGATGTTACGAGGCACGCAGGATGACTCACGAGCTTTACGGGTAGTTTAGGAGGTCCCAAGACCTCTAAACGTGGAGAATTGAGAGCCAAAGAGTCAAAAAGGAGTTTTCCGTACTCTAATCGGGCAAAAATGGCCCGATCGGGCGAAGATATTGTGATCGGGTAGAGAAGTTGCGGACCCGATCAGGCAAGGCTTGCCCGATCCGATCGGGCGAGCATCCATGTGCCCAGACCCGATCGGGTGCTGACCGCCCGACCCGATCGGGTGGCTGACCCAAGTTCGTTCGTTGTTGTTGCTGTGCGCCAAGGAAGAAAGATATTGGGTCTTCTTTACCCCAGGCCCGATCGGGCGAAGTAAGCCCACCCGATCGGGTGGAAATTCAGCTCCAGCTTGCTGCACGCGTGAAATGCATTGGGCCACTGAATTGGTTTGCTGGCTGCTGTGGTTAAGGAGACAAGGGGCCCACTGAGTTATTATTTTGCTGCTGCAAGTGATAAGGGGACATGGGTGGCCCATTTATTTGTTATTGTTGCTGCTGTCACGTATTTAAGAGAAAGGGCCACTCTTTGTTGGGGACCCGATCATGGACCCGATCGGGCCAGTGATCGGGTGGGCCCATTTTCAGCCTGTATTGCGGTGCTGCTTTGCGTAAGATTCAAGGAGAAGTTTTGGTTTTTTTTTAGTGTGGGCCGATCGGGTGGCCCTTTGCCCGATTGGGTCCCGCACTCGTATACGCGGAAATCTCTATCTTTTAATTCCGTTTTTAATTAGACTTGGGGGTATTATAAATACCTTTTCCTCATTATTTTTAGAGACATCTCTTTTTCTAGTTTATTTCTCATAGTTCTTAGCTTAGTTTAAACACTTTAGATTAGATTAAAGGTGATTGAACCTATTCGATTTCAATAAAAGTTCTTGCTTTATGTCAATTGGTATTCTTCTCTACTCTAATCTCTTTTTTATTCTTAATTGCTTAGCTTAAGTATTTAATCATTCATGATGCAATTATTAGGGTTTCCAATTAGTTTTGTTATTGTCAATTCAATTATGAGTGAGTAGTTCTCTTTCTAGGGTGTTAGATAGGGAAGCCATGTTTATACCATGATTGTTATTTAGATCTCTATCAATTTCTAGGGCTTGATTAGGGTGATTGTGATGTGGTTTATTCTTAATTAGTGATTAATGTTAGTGTACAATTTCATTGATTGCTTGCGGTTAATAGTTGTTTGCACAGATCCGTCTTACGACTAGAGGCCTAGGACACATCAGTAGTTCTGATTACGTTAGTGAACATGCGGCGTATGTTGAACTACGAGCATTGAGTCTTAACCATAGCTCAACACATGCTCTAATCACTTGACTCATGACTTAGGTTTTGATAGTAGTTGACCTTATTTGATTGGTATAAGCATGGTGGACCGACCTAATACCGTAGGTTTTTATTCCATAGTTAAACCCTCAGTTTAATTCGTCCTCCTTAGCTTAATCATTAGTTCAGTTAATTCTTCCCTGATTTCGTCTGAAGTAGCTAATTGATTGAATATTAATTTAAAATCTCTGTCTCCCTGTGGATTCGACCCTGCTTCCATTGACTACCATAGCTACAGGACTGTAGGTTTATCTTTAATTAGGTGATACGAATAAATCCTATCAAATTTTGGCGCCGTTGCCGGGGTGACGGCTAGTTTTCTAAGTTTTTATTTGATTATTTGGTCTACTTCTCTGTACCTCATTGGAACTTCATTGTTCCAATTGAGGTACGTTTTACTGCTTCTTTTTGTTTCTTTTGTATGCCCAAGTCTCAAAGAAACGGTTCCCCCATTCCAGCGGATCCCGATCTTACTAGGACAATCAGGCGGATTCGAAAGAAAAATCAGAGAGAAAAGTAGTCTGTTCAGCTAAACACCTCTGGATCAGACACCTCGAGTTCAGTTATGTCTAAATCACTGAATTCGTATGGGGTGCCCAACCTAGATGGTCTTTCTACTAGACCACCAATGCCCACCATCGCTGCCAACAATTTCGAGATTAAGCCTGGACTCATCAGCATGGTTCAGCAAAATCAGTTTGGTGGGCATCCTACTGAAGATCCGGCCAATCACTTGCAGAGATTTCAACAACTCTGCCGAACTGTAAAGCATCAAGGGGTTACACCTGAGCAATTGAAGGTCATGCTTTTCGAGTTTTCACTCCGAGACAGAGCTCAGAAGTGGTTCAATGACATCAAAGTGTCTGAATGGTCGCAGATTTCTTCTGCATTCCTGAGAGAGTATTACCCACCCACAAAGACAGCAGAAATCAGAAATAAACTAGCCACGTTTTCCCAAGAACCTGATGAAACACTTCGGGAAGTGTGGGCTAGGTTTAGAGATTTACAGAGAGAGTGTCCACACCACAACATGGACACATGGTTCTTGACGCAGACATTCTACAATGGTCTGCAGCCTCAGACGAAGAGTACTGTTGATTCGTCTACAGGAGGAGTTTTTCTAGACAAGGAAGTGGATGTAGGCTATGAATTTCTATCAAACCTCGCAGCCAATGATCATTCCACTTCCCGCAGCCTCACGAGGAAAGTACTGGAGGTAGATTCCATAGCATTATTGACTTCGCAGATAGCGAAGCTGAGTCAGCAGATTAACACCTTCAGTTCCTCTTCCTCAGCAGCACCTCCTTTGAGTATCAATGCTATGTCTGCCGTAGCACCCATTACCTCATCTTACTGCGAGGTATGTGGTGTTCAGGTTCACTTTGGGCATGACTGTCAGGTCAGTCAACTTCAGATGGAGCAGGCAAACGTCTTCCAACAGAGACAACCAAATTTCCCCCCTCCGCACAATTACCAAAATCCACAAAACCATCAACCTCCACCTCCACAAAACCATCCTAAACCCTCATACCATCAAACCCCACAAAATTTCCAAAGACCACCACCACAAAACTTCCATCATCCCAAATTTCCACACCCCACCTCCACAAAACAATAACCCACAAGAGCCTCCCATATCTGAAGTGATGAAGCTGATGTTGGGCATGCAAAAGGCAAATGAGGAGGCACAAAGAGCCCAAGAGCGACAAATTCTAGCTATGCAAAGAGCTAATGAGGAGGCACAAAGAGCTCAAGAGAAGCACATCAAACTTCTCGAGGCTCAAGTTGCACAATTAGCAAGCACTAACGCTCAGAAGCGTCAAGGGGAATTGCCAGGGCAACCCATTCAGAGAGAACATGTGAATGCCATCACTCTTCGTAGTGGCATTGCTTATGATGCTCCTCCATTGCCCGTTGATGAGTTACCCCAACTGCGGGGAAGAAGAGGGTGGTAGAGGAAGGAAAAAGGAAGAATTCGACGTCTGAAGTCGATTTGTCTGCAGAAGCTGAACAGACAGGGAAGAAAAAAGATAAGGTTTCTGAAACGCCTTTTACACCAAGGCTACCTTTTCCTCACAGGATGCAACAGTCAAAGGTCGATCAGCAGTTTAGTAAGTTCTTGGCTATGGTCAAGAACCTTGAGGTAACGATTCCATTCACAGATTTAATTACCCAAGTCCATGTTTATGCCAAATTTCTGAAAGATATGATAACTAAGAAAAGAGACTTTGGTGGGGTAGAATGTGTCATTCTTACTGAAGAGTGTAGTGCTTTTATTCAAAATAAAACCCCACCAAAGTTAAAAGATCCTGGTAGTTTTTCTATACCCTGCCATCTTGGACCTATTTTTATTGATAAGGCTTTGTGTGATTTAGGTGCTTCTGTTTTTGTTATGCCATTATCTGTTTATAAGAAACTGAATATGGGAGCACTTAAATGCACATAAATCACTTTACAGATGGCTGATCGTTCTATAAATTACCCTCTAGGTGTTTTAGAGGACGTTCCTGTGAGGGTTGGAAAATTCTATATTCCTGTTGATTTTGTGGTGCTAGATATGGATGAGGATGCCCAGATTCCTATTATTCTGGGTAAGCCATTTTTGTGTACTGCAGGTGCTGTCATTGATGTCAAATCTGGGTCTTTAACTCTGAGTGTTGGTGATGATAAAGTGCTTTTTAAACTAACCAATGCTGTTAAGGCACCTATGCTTGAACAATCTTGTTGCATGGATGAGGTTTTGGATGAAGTAGGTGTGGAGAAGGTTCCAACTACACCTAAGGTTGCCTCACCGTCTGGAGGTATTATCAAGAACATTTGGACACGAAAGATGTTTGATGAGGGTGGCACTCATTGCCAAGCCCCTCCTATTTGAGAGATAGAGGATTATGGTCGTGCGGGACCTTTATAAACCAGCGTTGTGCGAGAGGCAACTCGTATTCTTTCCCTTTTCTTTTTATTTTTTATTTTTTTATTTTTCTTCCTTTTTGTGAGCGAGAGTGAGGGTACTAATGTTGTTTTTCCTCTTAGCATCGTCCTTTGTTACCTTTTGGCATTGAGGACACTGCCAAATTCAGCTTGGGGGAGGAGTTCTGTTTGTATTCTCTATCTCTTTTACTGCTTTCTAGGATAGATTTACTGCTTTCGAAAAATTCTAAAAAAACAAAAAAATATGGTTCCCATGACTGGTTTAGTTGCCTCCCTGTGCCCCTTGTTGTGCTCTTATTGAAAATGATTTGACTATGTTTTCTGGATAGCTGGGCATTTGTGATCTTGAGGTTACGATTTGATGTTTGATTGCTATGATTTCGAGTAAAGTTTGATTATATTACACCACTTTGTGCTGCATACCTGAATTGGTTAGACTGTGAGGCCTCTTTGTAAGCCTATTGGATTTATATTATTATCCAGTCTATTCTTGTGTGCTAGTTTCTCTTTAGTGGATTGATCTTGACTTTGACTTCGTACTTGTCTGCTTTTCGATGACTTGTAGCATTTGATGTGATAGAGGCGTTCTTTTATCTTATTCTCGAGCTTCAGAGTTAATTTTTGATATAGTTTTATCCTCCTTAGCCCCGCTGAGCCTAATGACTTGTTTCGTGTTACTTAAACCCCTATTATGAGCCCAAGGCCTTCACTTGATATTATTCCAAGCCTAGCTTGAGGGAGCCTTTTGTATGGGTTGAGTTTGAGATTGGTTTCTTGGTTTAGTTTGGTTGTTGAGGAATTTAAAAGTGTATTTGTTGCGGTTTGAGAGTGAGAAAAAAGAAAAAAAAAGCAAATTTAGAGTTGCGTGAATGAAGTTCAGAAAAATGAAAGAAAAATGAAATAAAAGTTCAAAAGAATTCGAAGTTCTTTCATTCACGTATGTTCTTAAAGAAATATTCGCTTCATTGCTTGAAAACTGGGTTTGTTATGAGTTTGTCATTGATTTATGAGAGTTGGGTTACTTTACGTTGTTTTATGGTGTTGTTGGGAGTTGTGTAGGCCATCTTCGGCCTTGTTTGAATGATTCATGCTCCCCCTTTCTTGGTTTTTCAACCACATTACCCAAAAGTATCCCCTACCTCTTACCTAAGCCCCATTACAACCCTCTAAAGTCCTCTTGAGCTCGTGTCTACAGTATTCATTTGATTGATTTCGAGTCAGTTTGTCAAAGTTAAAGAGTATTTCTGCTAATTGAGTCGACTTGACTAGGATGAGCGTCATTTAACCTTCTTAAACGCATGAGAGTGTGAGTGGGAAGGACATTTATGGTCGGGTTGGTGAGTGTTCGGGCATATTCTTTGCCTGCCACAAAATTGAGAGGAGTGACACCCTTGTGAGAGCCTTTTCAGGATTTGTATGCCTTGTGGATGCTTGACTTTGATAAATTACTTAGATGATTGGTGGTTGGATGGATTTGATTAGCCAAACTTGAATTATGCTTGCTTGAACGATTCTTAGTCTTGAAAATGTTTAAGCATTGATTGAATTTTATCTATGGGGTGAGGCAATCTATTCCATGTTCATGTTCTGTTTGCTTGAGGACAAGCAAAGGTTTAGCTTGGGGGATTTTGATATCACGTATTTATATAGAGTTTTCTCCCTTATTTACAAGCTAATTTGTACGTCATTAGAGCTCTTGGGAGCTATTTTATGCTAACTATCGTATATAGTTGTAGTTTTGTGTTTTAGTGTTGAATTGCAGGTTTTAGGGAGTTTCCTCCTTATTTTCGAGCTTTATGGAAGCAACCACGGCTTTACGAGATGTTACGAGGCATGTAGGATGACTCACGAGCTTTACGGGTAGTTTAGGAGGTCCCAAGACCTCTAAACGTGGAGAATTGAGAGCCAAAGAGTCAAAAAGGAGTTTTCCGTACTCTAATCGGGCAAAAATGGCCCGATCGGGCGAAGATATTGTGATCGGGTAGAGAAGTTGCGGACCCGATCAGGCAAGGCTTGCCCGATCCGATCGGGCGAGCATCCATGTGCCCAGACCCGATCGGGTGCTGACCGCCCGACCCGATCGGGTGGCTGACCCAAGTTCGTTCGTTGTTGTTGCTGTGCGCCAAGGAAGAAAGATATTGGGTCTTCTTTACCCCAGGCCCGATCGGGCGAAGTAAGCCCACCCGATCGGGTGGAAATTCAGCTCCAGCTTGCTGCACGCGTGAAATGCATTGGGCCACTGAATTGGTTTGCTGGCTGCTGTGGTTAAGGAGACAAGGGGCCCACTGAGTTATTATTTTGCTGCTGCAAGTGATAAGGGGACATGGGTGGCCCATTTATTTGTTATTGTTGCTGCTGTCACGTATTTAAGAGAAAGGGCCACTCTTTGTTGGGGACCCGATCATGGACCCGATCGGGCCAGTGATCGGGTGGGCCCATTTTCAGCCTGTATTGCGGTGCTGCTTTGCGTAAGATTCAAGGAGAAGTTTTGGTTTTTTTTAGTGTGGGCCGATCGGGTGGCCCTTTGCCCGATTGGGTCCCGCACTCGTATACGCGGAAATCTCTATCTTTTAATTCCGTTTTTAATTAGACTTGGGGGTATTATAAATACCTTTTCCTCATTATTTTTAGAGACATCTCTTTTTCTAGTTTATTTCTCATAGTTCTTAGCTTAGTTTAAACACTTTAGATTAGATTAAAGGTGATTGAACCTATTCGATTTCAATAAAAGTTCTTGTTTTATGTCAATTGGTATTCTTCTCTACTCTAATCTCTTTTTTATTCTTAATTGCTCAGCTTAAGTATTTAATCATTCATGATGCAATTATTTAGGGTTTCCAATTAGTTTTGTTATTGTCAATTCAATTATGAGTGAGTAGTTCTCTTTCTAGGGTGTTAGATAGGGAAGCCATGTTTATACCATGATTGTTATTTAGATCTCTATCAATTTCTAGGGCTTGATTAGGGTGATTGTGATGTGGTTTATTCTTAATTAGTGATTAATGTTAGTGTACAATTTCATTGATTGCTTGCGGTTAATAGTTGTTTGCACAGATCCGTCTTACGACTAGAGGCCTAGGACACATCAGTAGTTCTGATTACGTTAGTGAACATGCGGCGTATGTTGAACTACGAGCATTGAGTCTTAACCATAGCTCAACACATGCTCTAATCACTTGACTCATGACTTAGGTTTTGATAGTAGTTGACCTTATTTGATTGGTATAAGCATGGTGGACCGACCTAATACCGTAGGTTTTTATTCCATAGTTAAACCCTCAGTTTAATTCGTCCTCCTTAGCTTAATCATTAGTTCAGTTAATTCTTCCCTGATTTCGTCTGAAGTAGCTAATTGATTGAATTTTAATTTAAAATCTCTTTTTCCCTGTGGATTCGACCCTGCTTCCATTGACTACCATAGCTACAGGACTGTAGGTTTATCTTTAATTAGGTGATACGAATAAATCCTATCAATGCTTCATAAAATGAAAGACAAATATGTGTTCACGTTTCATAGCATAATGAACATGGGTAAACATTGAGTGAACACGTTTAGACAATAAATAACATGCATCATTGCATGGATTTGTCAAATATGGTCAATCTTTGTACATAATTTAAACAAGGGAAGACATAATGACAGATAATGTACATATTGTTCAGTATGTGGTCCATACTCATTGTGTAGTTCCTCCAAGATCTGGGGGGTCCACAATATTTTCAACTGTTGCATCTATCTTATGTTGTCTATGGGAATGAATAAAGTTCAACAGTGAGGCTTGGTCATCATCAATGCTTTTAAATAAAACAAAAAAATAGGGTTAGAGAATACATTCTGTTTTATTTGTAATTAGACCAAGGGACTTTACTAGTTTTGTATCTATTCAAATATACCTTATTGTTGTCTTCATCAGGCTTGCTTCTGGTTGCTTGTCCATTTCTTCTACTACGTGTTCTTTAGGGTTATTAAAAAACTTTTTTTCACTTTTCTTGATGATGAAGAATTGAAGATGATGGAACATAAAATTTTGGACAAAAGTCCATAATTTTGAAGAAATCTAGGTGAAAATATGAGATGAAGAAGATGAAGGGAGTTTGCACTGGAAATATTAGAGAGACAGAGAGAGTTGCAGTTGAGAGAGAAAGCAATAGAAAAGTTATGGGGAACAATGAAATGGAAAATACGCGGTTCACTTTCCTTCTCTCTTATATATACGTCCGCAAACGGTAACTGTCATATCAGTTATTATTTTGAATTATCCCCTGTTCACAAAAACAAAACCTATGTACATTTTTTGGCCACCCAATTTAATAAGACTCGTTTTAAGAACAATGATTCGCTTTTATCAACGAGAGTATAATGCGCATCATACTATCGGGTGCAACGTCTACCTCGGTAATCTTCACTCTCTTTTTTTCCGTATGGTGCTCTTTCCACCCCGATTTTCTCAACTTCTCCATCTTCTCTTAGGGAACCCTAATCCCCCCCCCCGACGAATTCTCTCTTCACGAAATTAGGTGTTTACATCAATTTCGTTGAAATTTCGAGTAAATCAGGTGCGTATTTTCCGAGTATTCTTTTTTTTTTGCTCAATTTCATATTTTTGTTGCTTGCTTCCACTTAATTTCGTTATGTGATTTCAGTTTTCTACTTGATTTTGTTTTTTTGATTTTGAATTTCTACTTATCATTAGTAGAAAACAAATTCGAACTACTTTCCATGAATTTTGTTGAACTTAAATATTTGATTTTTACTAAAATTTAGCTGCTTCTTTTGTGAAGATTTGTTGATGTCAAGTTTTGCTTTGGTTGATTTTGTTGAATTGATGATAGTATGATGCTTTGATAATTTGTAGAAAGAAACCAGTATGATGTCGGCATAGTCTAGTGATGAAAGGTTGGTTTTTGGCAGTGTTTTTATTGAACTAATTTTGGTAAGTTCTTGTAGATTCAACCTGCATTTCTATACAAAAATTGGTAACATTTTGTTCTATTGTTGTTTGATAAGGTAATACAGCCAACGAGCTTCACTTTCCACCTACCCTTCCCTCCTTGCGCTTCCTTTCCTTACCTTCCTGCTCCCTCCCCCTTCCTTCCTTGCAGCGTATCCAAACAAGCTGTTACGCTTTGTTTGGATAGCAAGGAAGGACGGAAAGGAAGCATGCCAATCCTGACATTTATTGGGGCCCAAACAAGATGTTTGAGTAAAAATATTACGAAATCTAATATCAACATTAATACGGAGACTTATGTTTGACAGTCTATCCATGACCACATGGTTAGGCTGCATGGATGTTTAAGTTAAATGGTAAGGTTTGAACTTAAAAGTTCAAGATTAAAAAATTTTAACACTTAATACTTTTAAGTAAAAACCTTAACAGTAAGATAATGAGCTAAAACCGTTTTAGTTTAAAGTAAAACCTTATACTCTATCCCAAGACTTACTTGGTATAGATGATAGTTTTTCAAATGATTTTCAAAGCTCCTTGATGAGAATATTTTTTTAGTTAAATTGTTTTAGATGATCGAAACTCATATGAATTGGACTGCGGTACTGCACAAATTATAGATGAATTATTTATCCCTATTCAATTAGAATATTAGACAAAAAATTGCCACTAATTGTTCAACCTTTTGGGAAAAATGAAGTTTTCCATTCAAATTAAACGTTGGATTATTGGCGATATACGAAAAAATTAATGAGGTTGGCAAATTAGAAGAATTAGGAGGTGAAAGGCCATGAAGAAGGAAGTAATACAGGTTCCATTTTCTCTCCGAATATTTTGAATTTTGGAGGGTTTATGACTTTATTCTTATTAAAGAAGGAGGGAAAATTGATCCCTCCCTCTCCCTCCCATTCCCTTCCTCAATTTATCCAAACAAGTGAAATTGTTTCCCTCTCTTTCTCTTCTCTTCCTTTACTTTCACTTCCTCCTATCCAAACAATGTGTTAAGGTTTGAAGGTATGTATTAGGAGTGTCAATTCGGTTAATCGGTTCGGTTCTGGTTGGAACCAAACGGTTCGGTTGACTTCGGTTAATTTTTCACGTTAAATTGATTCGGTTGTAACTTTTTCGGTTCGGTTAATTGCGGTAAATTTAGCCCTTTTTCAGTTCGGTTCGGTTACGGTTGTCTATCCGATTTGACCCATTCAATTTCAGTAAAAATCATATCGGTTCAACGGTTATTTTGGGTTTTAGTTCAGTTCATTTCGGTTTTGTATGAAAAACTGCATCGGTTATCGTTTAAGTATTGTGTGTCCTTCCAAAATTTTCGTTTTTAAAAATATATATAATTTCCTGTTACAGACCGAATGTGTTTCAAGTTACGTCAATCCGGTTAACTGAGTCGGTTTTGAAATGACCCGTAATGGGTCGGATAGAGTCTGGTTGGATTACCTGTCTCGGATCACCTTTAATTGGATTAGATCGGGTCAAGGCAAAAGCCGAATCATGGGTTGGTCGGGTTCAAGTGAAGTTCGAGTTGAACGAATATTGGGTCGGGTATTAACGGGTCCGGATAAACATGCGTCGGATAAATTATCGGGTTCATATAGGTCAATGCGGGATTTGATGCCTTTGGATCGCGGGTTATTTCTGGTCGAACTTAAAGGTGATAACTAGTCGGATCGAGTTTTGTATAGCTGAACTCATCTCGTTAACAACTCGAGTAGATCTTTGACCGACTTTTAACCAAATTGAACGAACTTGGACCTAGTTTGACTCGAGTGAATCTCGAGCTATTTACACCCATAAGATACATTGTACATAAAAAGTTGAGCTCGAGCAGTTCAAGCAGTCTCGCTCAAATAGCACCCTTAGTCAAATTCATTTCGTGGCATATTCGAATTTGATTATGTTTGTATAATTCATAATTGTATTAAAGGTTCATGGATCAATTGTTATTGACTTATTGTGCGTTTAACATATCTTCAGCGTCAAAGATAATGTGTATTAGATAAATCATCGATATACTAGGTCAATCCATCAATATATATGATAGTTAAGATCCATGTAACAGAGCAATCATCAATATGTTAATCAACGTATAAGATAGTTAATACCAATTTATTAAATCAATCAACATTAGATTAAAGTATAAGATACTTAAGATCAATGTATTAGATCAATCATCAATATATTAGATCAAGAAATAAGATAGTTAAGATCAATTTACATGATTTGGTTGTTTTTGTTACTATAAGCTTGTAATTATTATTATGGTTATTGTTATTGTAAGCTTGTAATTATTATTATAGTTAAGATATACTTCCTCCGTTTCTAAATAAGTGACACACTTCTTCCTTTTACGTTTGCCAATGTATTATTTTAACCATTAATATCTACAATTATCAACAAGTAAAAATTATAAAAAGTTGATATTAAAAAAATTCACATTAAGACGAATCTAACAAGATCCCACATGACTATGTTTTTTCTAATATTTATATCACCAAAGCTAATTAAAGTGTGAATTATGAATAGTAAACACTATTTCAAATGTGTCACTTATCTAAAAAGCGGAGGAAGTATGTATTAGTTCAATCATCGATACATTAGTGTATAAAATCAATCGTTGATATATTATGTCAATATTTTTGATAGTTAATGTCCATGTAATAGATCAATTGTCAATATATTAAATCAATGCATAAAATAGTTAATAACAATGTATTAGATAAATGTAAGATACTTAAGATCAGTCATCAATGTTTTAGATTAAGAATCAATCATCAATGTTTTAGATTAAGAAATGATATAGTTAAGATCAATGTAATAGATCAATCATTAATATGTTATATGAATATCAATGTACAAAATAAGTGGGATCAATGTATAGTATATTAAATCAATTTATTAGATCAACCATCCGTGTATTAGATTAATGTCTAAGATATATAGTTAAAATCGATGTTATAATATCATCAATATATCTCATAAATATATGACATAGTTAACATCAATGTGTTAGATTAAACATTAATAGTATATTAGATCAATCACATCAATCAATAACATGGATAAGATCAATGTATTAGATCAGCGTATAAGATAGTTACCATCAATAACTAGATTAACCATCAATATACTAGATCAATGTACAAAGTAGTTAAGGTTGGTGTATTAGATCAACAATCAATATTCTACTAGATAAATGTATAAGATAGTAAGCATTATTGTAGTACATCAATTAACATTATATAAGAACAATGTATTGTATGACAATTAAGATTATTAGATGATTTAGATCAATCATCAATATATAACATTATCGAATTAGATAACCTACCTTTTACTTAGGTATATACTATATATATAAATTTGAGTGACTATGATTTTATAAATTTTCAAATTCAGTTTAGTTCAATCGATCATTAACTAATGTAACAAACTATTTGTTAAGTCTTATCAATAACGACCATCAAACATTATTGTTGATATAAGATATAACTTAATAAAACAATTTTCACGATGAAAGTTATATTTCTATCGTAATTTGTACTTTATAAGATAGTTAAAATTTGTGAATTAAATCAATCATAAATATATTAAATCGTTAAGGTAAATACTAAATTACTAATTTTTATTTGTAATACTTAATTACTAATCATATTTATTAGAATACTTAATTACTACTCATATTTATTTAGAATATTTAATTTCTACTCATATTTATTTATAATACTAGTTAGTATTAGTAATTAACTAATTATATTAACTAATTCCCTAAAGTCTATCATAATCCCCCATATTAGCCCAAAGGCCCCAAACAACTACAGTCGAAGCCCAAAAAAAACCCTAAAAGAACCTTAGTATAAAAAGCATTAACCCTCCCAATTTCATTCTCCTAATAACCTAACCCTAACTTCACTCTCATTCACGCACTCACTCAATCACACTCTCTCATTATCTCAGCTTCTCCTCTCGACGGCGCTCTCTAGATCTCACTATCTCCTTCTTAAAAACCTTCAATCCTTCTTTTGTTCTTCATAAACCTTCATCATAAACCTTCAATCCTTCTTTGTTCTCATAAACCTTCAACATTAACCATAAAGGCATAAACCTTCATCATTTACCATTAAAAAAACCCAAAAAAATCGTCTCTCACACCATCTCAGTCTGGCGCCGGCTGGCAGCACCACTAACCTTTACATCTTTCAGTGCGGCGCCGGCAATGTAACATCCCGTCCTTTAACAGTAAATAAAATAAAGATAAACTAAAATAAAATGAAATAAACTAATAAATAAAGGGTCAGTGGCAGCGGAAATACCACTGGGACGGAAATGTTATTCTAAAACACGAAATAGAATAATAATCCCAAATCAAAATAATCCTCAAATAATTAAGGAAATGAGGTCCCATACCCTCATTCCACAAAAACATACTAAAACCCCAAAATAACGCATCAAACCATAAATCCAAACTAGAGCATAATCCAAAAGATAAGAACATCCATGACAAAACTACTTAAGACCCACTAGGAAGGTGGTCTTAATCTTCCTATCATAGTGCTCATCTACAACTACTAGGACCATGTCCTTCCTCACAGGACCATGTCTCACAGCCCCAGTCCAGACAGTAGCGATCCTAAAGTTCCACATCTGCAAAGATATACAACAAAAATCCACAATCAGTGGGGAGTAACTAACAGCTCTCCCAGTCCAATCAGGATTCAATTAACAATTTAAAATATGAAGAATAAAGTCAGGCATACACAGTAAACATACAAAGCATAAAGAAAACATACAATATGCAAAGTAGGAGACTATAAGACAAGAGCAACATTAATAGTCATCAAGAAGGATAAGTATAAAAGTTTCCATAAATAGATCGTCAAAAGAAAAAGGCTTCAAAAGAAAAGAGACTTCAAAATAGTATGTGAAATCAATAAAGTAATCATCAAATGAAATATTATGAGTGAGATGAACGCTAGTGACCCGCAGCCCACTTCCTAAGAGTATGTCAGATCGCAACCTCCAAAACGGCCTATGGGTTACGTTCCCTACCGTCTGTGTCTAAGAATGGCCAAACTCCCGATGCAGGATAGTACGCGCAGTACCTCCTGACCTCTCGGACGACAACATATCCTAAGTTTCTCCAATGTAGGGTAGCACCCTGCTCAGTGCCCCCTCACCTCTTGGAGTGCATGTTCAGTATCTTTGGGATAAAATAATCCCTTAGACTACTCAACTCAAAGTAAAACAATTAAACCAAATAAGTCCTTCAAAACTCAAATATTCAACAAACATCAAACATTCTTCAAATATTCTTCAAACCATCAAATACTTCAAATATACTTCAAATACTTCAAACACTTCAAATACTTCAAATAGAAATAAAATCATAATTCTTCAAATAAATACTTCAAATACTTCAAATAGAAATAAAATCATACTTCTTCAAATAAATACTTCAAATACTTCAAATAGAAATAAATCATAATTCTTCAAATAAATACTTCAAAATCAATTCTTCAAAA
Source organism: Patellifolia procumbens (assembly GCA_947645195.1). Classification (NCBI taxonomy): domain Eukaryota; kingdom Viridiplantae; phylum Streptophyta; class Magnoliopsida; order Caryophyllales; family Amaranthaceae; genus Patellifolia; species Patellifolia procumbens. The sequence goes on along the minus strand of CANSGD010000173.1, from coordinate 255,388 downwards.
TAAAGTAATTAAATCAAATGCTCTTCAAAACAAGGTTTAGAAAATATATATATTAAAACTCCTTCAAATCACAATTTAAATATAAATCCATCAAAGTCGTTATCTGAGTTTGGGTACGAGGTTGATTATACATTTTAATTATAAATCTTCTCCGTACATAACTCTTGGCGAAATAATGCTAAGGACAGTATTATTCTCCCCCGAGCATTACGACATCGATAACTCAAATTTATAAAAGTACTAAATGCGGTTTCACAATAACATACAACAGCACATTACAAGAATTAAATCATTCAACCATACTTCCAACATTTAATGCAACAAAATTGCAGTAAAAAAAAATAAAATACTACAACAGTGCTGCCAATACCCAACAAGACAAAGCAGTAGGCCAAAAAGAAAAAGGAGGAGCAGCACTGGGTCGCGGGCCGCGATCGGGCCTCGCGAGGCGCGACGCTGCTCGCGGGTCGCGAGCGGTTACTGTCCTCTTCTTCGTCCGTTTTTGGTATTTACGGACACTCAAATATAAACATATATAATTATACACAACAACACTCAAATAATTATATATATTTATATATAAAGAATATATAAATAATAAAGGATATAAATAAATATAACGTAATAAATAAATAATTAACGCGCGAAATTTATAGTGAAATTACGGGGTGTTACAATCTCCCCTCCTTAAGAGAAGTTTCGTCCTCGAAACTTGAAGTAACAAGAAAACTACCTGGAACGAATAACTCAGGGTACTTAAGTCTCATAGACTCTTCGGTTTCCCATGTAGCCTCCTCGTACTTCTGACTCCTCCAAAGTACTTTGACTAAAGGGATCACCTTCCTCCTCAAGGCACGGTTCTGACGATCCAAGATACGAACCGGTCGTTCCTCAAAGGTCAAATTATGTTCAAGAGAGACTGACTCAACGGGGATGATGTGTGTAGGATCACTACGATACCTCCTCAACTGAGAAACATGGAACACATCATGAACTTTAGACAAATCGGGCGGCATAGCCAAACGGTACGCAACCTCCCCAATTCTCTCAAGAATCTCATAGGGACCCACATACTTAGGGCTCAGCTTCCCTCTCTGCCCAAATCTCATCACACCCTTCATCGGGGATACCTTCAGCAAGACTTTATCACCAACAGAATACGAAATAGGCTTGCGGCGAAGATCGGCATATGACTTCTGTCTATCCTGAGCAGCTTTCATCTTTGCCTGAATCACCTTAATCTGCTCCACCGTATCCTGAATCAATTCTGGCCCCAAAACCAAAGAATCACTGATGTCGCTCCAACAAGTAGGACTACGACACTTACGACCATAAAGGGCCTCATAGGGAGCCATCTGAATGCTGGCATGGTAGCTATTATTGTAGGAGAACTCTACTAAGCTCAACGATTTAAGCCAAGACTGCTGAAATTCCAGAGCACAAGCACGGAGCATGTCCTCCAAAGTCTGAATAGTCCTCTCCGTCTGTCCATCAGTAGCAGCATGAAAAGCGGTACTCAACTTCAACCTGGTACCAAATGCCTCTTGCAAAGCAAAAGTGAGACAGAAATCTCGGATCTCGATCAGAGATAATATCCTTCGGAATACCATGCAGACAGACAATCTCATTAGTATAAGCTTCAGCCAGTTCTTCCATAGACCAAGTATTCTTCATAGGGATGAAACGAGCTACCTTGGTCAATCTGTCCACAATCACCCATACAACATTCTTACCACTAGAGGTTCTCGGAAGACCCATCACAAAGTCCATCGAGATAGAGTCAAACTTCCATGCAGGGATCGGTAAAGGTTGTAACAAACCACCCGGCCTTTGATGTTCAATCTTTATCTTCTGACAAACCAAGCACCTAGCCACAAACTCGGCCACTTCCTTCTTCATATTCGGCCACCAAAAGTTGACCTTAAGGTCCTTATAGGGATTATCTCCCCAGGATGAACAGAATAAGGAGTACAATGAGCTTCTTCGAGGATCTTCTTCTTAACACTTGGCTCATTAGGCACACACCAACGACCCATGAACTTCGTATCACCATCGGGACTTATCTCAAAACTTTCAGCTCGTCCCTGTGCCTTAGCAGCACGAATCTTTTCTAGCGTTGGATCCTCCTTTTGCTTACTCCTCAATTCTAGGAACAAGTCAGGTTCAACACTCACGGAACAAAGGGTAGCAACAGACCCTAGAGGTACTACCTCAATCTCGAGCTTTCGGAACTCCTCACACAAATCCTTAGGCAGGACTCTAGCAGCACTAAGAGAGTGTTTAGTCTTCCGACTAAGAGCGTCAGCAACCACATTAGCTTTTCCCTCGTGATAATCGAGCTTCAGATCATAGTCTTTGATCAACTCTAACCACCTTCTCTGCCTCAAATTCAACTCACGTTGAGTGAAGATGTACTTCAGACTCTTGTGATCGGTAAATACCTTGCACGGAACCCCATATAAATAGTGTCGCCAAATTTTAAGTGCAAACACTACAGCAGCCAACTCAAGATCATGAGTAGGGTAGTTCCTCTCGTGCACTTTCAGTTGTCTCGAAGCGTAAGCCACAACCTTCCCTTGTTGCATAAGAACACAACCCAAACCATGCTTGGATGCATCACTGAATACTTCAAACTCAACCCCTTCAGTAGGCAAAGTCAGAACTGGAGCAGTAGTGAGGCGTTTCTTTAACTCCTGAAAAGCTTCTTCACACTCAACTGCCCACACAAACTTGCTTTCTTTTCTCATCAGCTTGGTCAACGGCTGTGCTATCTTGGAGAAATCTTGGACAAATCTCCTATAGTAACCAGCAAGACCTAGGAAACTCCGGATCTCAGACACATTCTTCGGACTTTCCCATTCTATGACAGCCTTGATCTTAGAAGGATCTACCATAACACCATCCTCATTGATCACATGGCCTAGAAAAGATACTTCCTTCAACCAGAATTCACACTTGGAGAACTTCGCAAACCATTTCTGCCTCCTCAGAATGTCAAGGATTATCCTCAAGTGCTTCTCATGCTCTTCCTCATTCTTAGAGTAAACAAGGATATCATCGATGAACACTACAACGCACGTGTCCAAGTACTCATGGAAAGAACGGTTCATTTGATCCATGAACACAGCAAGCGCATTTGTGAGTCCAAAAGGCATGACGATGAACTCATAGTGCCCATATCTTGTTCGGAAAGCAGTCTTCGGGATGTCTTCTTTCTTTACTGGAATCTGATGGTAACCTGATCTCAAGTCAATCTTAGAAAAGACCCCAGCACCCTTTAACTGATCAAACAGATCCTCTATTCGGGGCAACAGATACTTATTCTTGATCGTCACTTTATTATGCTCACGGTAATCAATACACAAGCGCATACTCCCATCTTTCTTCTTGACAAACAGAACAGGAGCACCCCATGGAGATACACTTGGCCTTATGAAGCCCTTATCAATCAACTCTTGCAACTGAGCCTTCAGCTCTTGTAGTTCGGACGGCGCCATTCTATACGGAGCCTTCGACAACGGAGCAGTACCAGGCATAAGATCGATGCCAAACTCGACATCTCTCTCTGGAGGGATACCAGGCAACTCCTCAGGAAATACATCCGGATACTCACGGACTACAGGGATATCCTCCATTTTCACTTCTTGGGACAGATCTTTAACCATGCATAGGAACACTTGTTCCCCTTTCTGACGGAGCTTTTGCATTTTCATGGCAGATACGATCTTTATCCCCTTCTTTAGAACAACTCCCCTGTAAGAGACACGCTTACCACAAGGACTACGAAGGGTCACCTTCTGATCACGGCAATGAATCTGAGCATGGTACTTAGATAACCAATCCATACCTAGGATGACATCAAACTCGGACATGGAAAACTCCTTAAGATCAACGGGAAGATTAGTACCCATGAGAGAAATAGGTACGTCACGATACTCAACATGGCAAGGATAGCTTTCGCCGGAAGGAAGAGAAATGAGAGTTCGTAAAGGAGAACTCGAAGATAGATTAGCCTTCTGAATAAAAGAAGTCGACACAAACGACACTGTAGAACCAGAATCAAATAACACACAAGCAGGTACAGAATTAACAAGGAAAGTACCAGTAATAACATCAGGGTGAGCATCGGCATCAGACTGAGTCATGTAGTAAACTCGATTCTTAGGCGGAACAGTAGAACCAGAAGGACCAGCAGAAGGATTAGCTCTCGGATTCTTAGGACACTCGAAAGTCTTGTGACCTTCCTCTCTACAGTAGTAGCATACAACCTTAGAACCATCACAGTTCTTTCCCGGATGAAACGGTTTCTCACACCTCCTGCATTTAGTAGGGTCATATCTCGGTCTAGCACCAGAATTCTGGAATCCACCTCGAGCATTGGGTTCGAACCTTGGCTTCTTTGCAGAACCGGAGCATAGGAAGTAGCAGGCTTCCTCACAGCAGTAGCCTTAGAAGATTCCTCCTCTTTGATCGAGGCATGGATGCTAAGTGCTAACTCATAAGCTTCCTGAAACGAAGCAGCTCCCGAGCACAATACATGGGTCCTCACTCTCGGATCCATCTTCTAGATGTACCTCTTTACCCTTTCTGCCTCAGTAGGTACAATAGAAGTAGCAAATCTTGCCAACTCAGTGAAACGGTCCGTATACTCCTGGATACCCAAATTTCCCTGAGTCAAGGATAAGAATTCCTCCTGTTTCTGCCAGCGGAGTTCATCAGGATAGAACCTCTCTTTCAACTTAGCAGAGAACTTAGACCACTCAAGACCAGAGCAAGTATCTCTGATTGTGCTCCACCAATTATCGGCTTCCTTCTTCAGATAATAGGAACCGATAGCTACCCTTTCAGCAGCAGGGCAATTAGTAGCAGTGAATAGCTTTTCCATCTCCCGTAACCAGTTTTCCAGAGCAACAGGGTCAGCAGTACCCTCGTAAGTCGGCGGCCTATGACGATCGAAACGATCGAAAGCTGACTGTCCAGAAGAGGAACCAGAAGACTTGGTCGCCAAGGAAATGAAAGCACCCTCAAGCGCTCGGCGGCGACGGCGTGCAGCCTCCTTTCGGACACAACGGTTATGATGTCAAGAATGCATTCTACAAACCAAAAGATCAAGTTTAGACAATAAGGCATACGTTAGTAACTCAAGTGCAGAAAGATAAAATAGATAAATCAAAATGGTTCCCAAGGCTTTCTTCCTACCCAAGTAACTCTCACTAAGTACTTTACTTGAAGCCTAAGACACTAGTAATCTTAGTTACATTGACTACACATCTCTCATGAAACATGTAGCAACTCAATGAGAGTTTTTGGAACGTTTGGCTCTGATACCAACTGTAACATCCCGTCCTTTAATAGTAAATAAAATAAAGATAAACTAAAATAAAATGAAATAAACTAATAAATAAAGGGTCAGTGGCAGCGAAAATACCACTGGGACGGAAATGTTATTCTAAAACACGAAATAGAATAATAATCCCAAATCAAAATAATTCTCAAATAATTAAGGAAATGAGGTCCCATACCCTCATTCCACAAAAACATACTAAAACCCCAAAATAACGCATCAAACCATAAATCCAAACTAGAGCATAATCCAAAAGATAAGAACATCCATGACAAAACTACTTAAAACCCACTAGGAAGGTGGTCTTAATCTTCCTATCATGGTGCTCATCTACAACTACTAGGACCATGTCCTTCCTCACAGGACCATGTCTCACAGCCCCAGTCCAGACAGTAACGATCCTAAAGTTCCACATCTGCAAAGATATATAACAAAAATCCACAATCAGTGGGGAGTAACTAACAGCTCTCCCAGTCCAATCAGGATTCAATTAAAAATTTAAAATATGAAGAATAAAGTCAGGCATACACAGTAAACATACAAAGCATAAAGAAAACATACAATATGCAAAGTAGGAGACTATAAGACAAGAGCAACATTAATAGTCATCAAGAAGGATAAGTATAAAAGTTTCCATAAATAGATCGTCAAAAGAAAAAGGCTTCAAAAGAAAAGAGACTTCAAAATAGTAAGTGAAATCAATAAAGAAATCATCAAATGAAATATTATGAGTGAGATGAACGCTAGTGACTCGCAGCCCACTTCCTAAGAGTATGTCAGATCGCAACCTCCAAAACGGTCTATGGGTTACGTTCCCTACCGTCTGTGTCTAAGAATGGCCAAACTCCCGATGCAGGATAGTACGCGCAGTACCTCCTGACCTCTCGGACGACAACATATCCTAAGTTTCTCCAATGTAGGGTAGCACCCTGCTCAGTGCCCCCTCACCTCTCGGAGTGCATGTTCAGTATCTTTGGGATAAAATAATCCCTTAGACTACTCAACTCAAAGTAAAACAATTAAACCAAATAAGTCCTTCAAAACACAAATATTCAACAAACATCAAACATTCTTCAAATATTCTTCAAACCATCAAATACTTCAAATATACTTCAAATACTTCAAACACTTCAAATACTTCAAATAGAAATAAAATCATAATTCTTCAAATAAATACTTCAAATACTTCAAATAGAAATAAAATCATACTTCTTCAAATAAATACTTCAAATACTTCAAATAGAAATAAAATCATAATTCTTCAAATAAATACTTCAAAATCAATTCTTCGAAATAAAGTAATTAAATCAAATGCTCTTCAAAACAAGGTTTAGAAAATATATATATTAAAACTCCTTCAAATCACAATTTAAATATAAATCCATCAAAGTCGTTACCTGAGTTTGGGTACGAGGTTGATTATACATTTTAATTATAAATCTTCTCCGTACATAACTCTTGGCGATATAATGCTAAGGACAGTATTATTCTCCCCCGAGCATTACGACGTCGATAAATCAAATTTATAAAAGTATTAAATGCGGTTTCACTATAACATACAACAGCACATTACAAGAATTAAATCATTCAACCATACTTCCAACATTTAATGCAACAAAACTGCAGTAAAAAAAAATAAAATACTACAACAGTGCTGCCAATACCCAACAAGACAAAGCAGTAGGCCAAAAAGAAAAAAGGTGGAGCAGCACTGGGTCGCGGGCCGCGATCGGGCCTCGCGAGGCGCGACGCTGCTCGCGGGTAGCGAGCGGCTACTGTCCTCTACTTCGTCCGTTTTTGGTATTTACGAAATTAATTAAATTCACATCAAACATGCTCTCAATACTCATGGAAAAATTTAAATATAACCATAACATCAAATTAGGCATGCTCGAAATTAATACTTCAAAGAATTAAAGAACAAAATAATTACAAGTCGCTTAGCTCATAAAATCCCAATTATGAACATGCTCAAAACATAAATAATCAAATCCATTTAACCCAACAAAAATTCAAGCAATTTAATAATCAAAATAAACCATTTAAAACATTAAAGAACAATCCCAAAAGCATATACATCAAACTATAAGAATTAGGGCATGCTTAAAAGTCAAGAATTACTCAATTAAATTCATTCACTTCACGAAATTAAATTCCAGCAATATTAAAATAAATAAAAAGGCTTAAAGAACAACTAAAAACATGCTAAATCATAATCCAAGTTACCGTAACAATTCTATCATCAGATACACTTCAACTAAAACATCAAAAACAATAATTTCATAATTTAAAATGAATTACAGCATTAATAAAATAAATAAAATCATGAATTAAACATACTAATCAATGAAGTAAACAAAAAGTAACAACCCTAACATGATACTACTCAATACTAACCATTCTAACATCATAAACAACAATTTTAAGTACTCTAAACATGAAATAAAACAATAAAACAACCTAACATGAATTCTGATAAAATAGTAATACTAACATCGTAGATCTAACATTTAAAACACATCCTAACATGATTCTAACATACTTAAACAATTAATTAAATACTAAAGTACTAGAAGGGATGTTAGTTACCTCGATCTACCCAAAGAGTAATGAAAACCGAAAAATAAGAGTAAAGAAATGGCCTAGAAAATCGCCACTTGAGAGAAATACCAAGAGAAAATAAAACCCGAACTTGAGTCTTGAATTAATGCTTGAATAAGAATTATTAGGTCACTAGGAAGTAGGAAATTGTGAAGAACAAGTGGGAAAACCTTTTCCCCTTTTTTTCTTTGTAATAGGCGTGTGATAGGGGGATTAGGAGGGGTGTTTAATTGCTGTAATTTAAGTGTTAGGACAGCAAATAAGAGAATAGGAGTAAGAATAAATAGTGACCAAAATAAGGAGGAAGAATAAGGGAGAAAGGGTTCTCATTGGTGGAAGAGATTCTACCCAAAAATAAAATAGGCAAGGTATAAAATTCAAACAAAATCCCCCCTTCCAAGCTCCCTTTGGCCGGCCACCCTTAAACACACAACCAAGTGGGTCGGCCCACTTAAACGGTAAATTGAACCTTCAATTAGTTTAGCCCAATCAATAAAATAACAAGGCTCCAACTAAAAATAAATACTAAGTACCAACACTACAAAAATATAAATAATAATACTACCTCTATAAAAATATAAAAAATTCAAATAATCACAACACATTAATCATAAACATTTAATCACAACAAATAATTATAAACACTCAATACTTAAGAAAATAATAATAAGTTATATATAAATTTAGTTTTCAAATATAAACATATATAATTATACACAACAACACTCAAATAATTATATATATATATAAAGAATATATAAATAATAAAGGATATAAATAAATATAACGTAATAAATAAATACTTAACGCGCGAAATTTCTAGTGAAATTACGGGGTGTTACACATAATGTTCTGACCAATATTTTTCATACTTTTCCAGCATTTCTGGGCACATGTTACGAGCTGGGTCGCGGCCCGCGACCCAGTGCTGCTCCTCCTTTTTTCTTTTTTGGCCTACTGCTTTGTCTTGTTGGGTATTGGCAGCACTGTTGTAGTATTTTATTTTTTTACTGCAGTTTTGTTGCATTAAATGTTGGAAGTATGGTTGAATGATTTAATTCTTGTAATATGGTGTTGTATGTTATTGTGAAACCGCATTTAGTACTTTTATAAATTTGATTTATCGACGTCGTAATGCTCGGGGGAGAATAATATTGTCCTTAGCATTATTTCGCCAAGAGTTATGTACGGAGAAGATTTATAATTAAAATGTATAATCAACCTCGTACCCAAACTCAGATAACGACTTTGATGGATTTATATTTAAATTGTGATTTGAAGGAGTTTTAATATATATATTTTCTAAACCTTGTTTTGAAGAGCATTTGATTTAATTACTTTATTTTGAAGAATTGATTTTGAAGTATTTATTTGAAGAATTATGATTTTATTTCTATTTGAAGTATTTGAAGTATTTATTTGAAGAAGTATGATTTTATTTCTATTTGAAGTATTTGAAGTATTTATTTGAAGAATTATGATTTTATTTCTATTTGAAGTATTTGAAGTGTTTGAAGTATTTGAAGTATATTTGAAGTATTTGATGGTTTGAAGAATATTTGAAGAATGTTTGATGTTTGTTGAATATTTGAGTTTTGAAGGACTTATTTGGTTTAATTTTTTTACTTTGAGTTGAGTAGTCTAAGGGATTATTTTATCCCAAAGATACTGAACATGCACTCCGAGAGGTGAGGGGCACTGAGTAGGGTGCTACCCTACATTGGAGAAACTTAGGATATGTTGTCGTCCGAGAAGTCAGGGAGGTACTGCGCGTACTATCCTGCATCGGGAGTTTGGCCATTCTTAGACACAGACGGTAGGGAACGTAACCCATAGGCCGTTTTGGAGGTTGCGATCTGACATACTCTTAGGAAATGGGCTGCGGGTCACTAGCGTTCATCTCACTCATAATATTTTCATTTGATGATTTCTTTATTGATTTCACTTACTATTTTGAAGTCTCTTTTCTTTTGAAGCCTTTTTCTTTTGACGATCTATTTATGGAAACTTTTATACTTATCCTTCTTGATGACTATTAATGTTGCTCTTGTCTTATAGTCTCCTACTTTGCATATTGTATGTTTTCTTTATGCTTTGTATGTTTACTGTGTATGCCTGACTTTATTCTTCATATTTTAAATTGTTAATTGAATCCTGATTGGACTGGGAGAGCTGTTAGTTACTCCCCACTGATTGTGGATTTTTGTTATATATCTTTGCAGATGTGGAACTTTAGGATCGTTACTGTCTGGACTGGGGCTGTGAGACATGGTCCTGTGAGGAAGGACATGGTCCTAGTAGTTGTAGATGAGCACTATGATAGGAAGATTAAGACCACCTTCCTAGTGGGTCTTAAGTAGTTTTGTCATGGATGTTCTTATCTTTTGGATTATGCTCTAGTTGGATTTATGGTTTGATGCGTTATTTTGGGGTTTTAGTATGTTTTTGTGGAATGAGGGTATGGGACCTCATTTCCTTAATTATTTGAGGATTATTTTGATTTGGGATTATTATTCTATTTCGTGTTTTAGAATAACATTTTCGTCCCAGTGGTATTTCCGCTGCCACTGACCCTTTATTTATTAGTTTATTTCATTTTATTTTAGTTTATCTTTATTTTATTTACTGTTAAAGGACGGGATGTTACATTATGTCATTCTCTCTATTGCGGTTCTACTTGATCCTCGTTACAAACTTCGGTTTGTGAAGGACTTGTGCTTTACGTTCCATCCGAAGTTGATTTGAGGGTGAAAAATGTGTATGATTCTTTTTTTGAGTTGTACAATTTCTATAGCACTACTTCGACCTCTCCATCTTCAACGGAGTCTACACATTCTCAATATACTCCAACATCACTTGATGATTTCAATCTCTCGGACTTTGTTGAGGTTGTTATTTGATTTAATTTTAACTGTTTTTTTTATCTTTGTAAACGAAATTAAGACAACTTATTTTATTGTATTTTTGTGTTAGAATTTCGCAGCTACTAATTCTGCTGTGTGTGGAACTGCTGCTGTTGACGAGTATTTGAACTCGTCGCTTGCTAAGCGCTGCCCAGAATTTGACATTTTGCAGTTTTGGCAATCTCAATGTTCTATATATCCCATTATTTCTAGAATGTCCAAAGATATTTTGGATATTCCGATAACTTATGTTGCTTCCGAATCATCTTTTAGTATGGGTGGAAGGATTTTGACAAAATATAGAGCTTCCCTTCTGCCCAACAATGTAGAAGCTTTTGTTACAACCCAAAATTGGTTGTTTGGGTACCTAAAAGAAGAAGAGTTGGAAAGTTTTCTTAGTGCAATGGATCAAAATGATTCCATTGACAACGATGTTGATCTTAATTCTCTTCCCTCGGTATGTTTTGTATTGCTTATTTTTGGTAGTTAATGTAATAAAGATATACTGATTTTGTTTTTAATTAGGTTGAATGACCACCGATGCTGCTGCGGTACCCCGATGTTGCTGAACACGGGTTTTTGTTGCTATTCAGTGAAATGCCCAACTTGAGCTGGTTTTGCAACTTTCTGTTGCTGTAATTAATTTCATTCATTGGGTAGCATTTGACATGAACTGTTGGATTTTTTTTGGTGTTACTTAAAACTGTTGAGCTGGAATTTTTTGGTTGGATTCAAGCTGTTGGGCTTGTTGGAAGTTTCTTTGCTGATGGTTGGAATCTGATGAACTTATTGTGGGTTGGCTTTTGTTGGATTATGGCCTTGGACTGTTTTTTGGGTTGGTTTTTGTTGGATCAAGTCCTTGGACTGTTTTGTGGGTTTGGAATCTGTTGAGCTTGATATGCCCTTTTTGGAAAAAGTTCCAACATTTTTAAAAAATTTTGATTGATTGTGTGTGACTTATGAACTATGTTGGGAACTTTCACTTTGGTTTACAATTTTGGATGGCTATTGTAGTTTGCTAATCACTCTTTAGAATAAAGTCTAATAATTGAGATTTTTTTTTGGTAAACCTTAGTGAAGTGATGCCCATATTTTCATTATGTTATCACGTCTTTCAATATTTTTTTAAATGTTTGGACTGTGCTCGATGATGAAATTTTATAGTAGCAAAATATGAAGGTTTTGAACCTATTGATGATGCTACTTTTCTGAGAGCCCAATTCTAAAATTCTCTTCTTCTCAAATATTTTATATTGTTATTTGGTAAGTTTTTCTTTGTTCTCTTTTGATTTGTTATTTTTTATTTGATATTATAATTTTTAACACTGTTAATGTATTACATTTGTCTTTTTTGGAATATTTGAAGATTCAAAGACTGAAATTCCTAAAGAAGATCTCTGTTATAGAATTAAAGTTGTTATAGTTTAGATGTTATGTTAATTTTATAGGGTTTTGAATTTGTATTATACACTTTATGTAGTTCATTTTTGATGTAATATTGTACATTCTTTTTAATAGAATTAAAATATTGGTTATTTTGATGTTATATTGTACACATTATTTAATATTTGAATTAGAATATTAAACTTTTGATAATTGAATTAGAAAATTATTCAAGGACTCTTCTTTTTTTTACTTAAATTAGAATATCATATGACTTTGTACTCGAATTAAAATATTGTACTTTTGATGTTATATTATATGGTTTTATAATTAAATTAAAATATTGGTATTGAGTGTAATAAATATTTTGGTTTAAATTAATTTTAAATGTATTAAAATTATTATAATTTTACAAAATCTTTAAACTTAGTTGTTGAAATTATTTAGAACTTCGAAATTATTAAATAATATTATATAACTTGATTGTTATTTTTTAAATAGTTTAAAAGTTCTACATGAGTTCATTTCAGTTTATAACTGTTTAAAGTATTTTAAATGTTTTATAATTGATTATAATTTTGTTCAATTTGGTTAAGTTTATCACATTGTAAAATATTTTTTCATTTATTTCGGTTAATATTCGGTTCGGTTCTAATCGGTTTATAACAGTTTGAAACAATTTTCAGTTTTTTTTGGTTAATATTCGGTTCGGTTCGGTTTAAAACGATTTTTGATATAGTTAAAAACGGTTCGGTTCCTTTTCGGTTTCGGTTCGATTTATTCAGTTCGGTTCAGTTAACAGTTCAACTAACAGTTTTCGACCAAACTGACAGCTCTAGTATGTATGTTTAAGAGTATGATATTAAGATATAGAATTTTTATGTTACACATACTTGAGGGGAAAGTCTCAATTCCTATCTGGTAGATGTGAACAGTAACATCTATTAGATAGAAATGTACTACATTTCTAATAAAATATACTACCTCCGTTTTTATTTTGCAATGTTTCTCAAAAAAACGGAAACCAATGCAAAAATTTTAAGTGGGTATTAGGTGAATCTTTGGGTATATAATTAATGGGAGTGAGGACCATTGGGTATATTAATTGAGTAAAAAAGAAAGAGAGAGAAATGTGGGGACCATGCAAAACTGGCGGCAGTTTTAGGGGGGGTGAGCTGCTGTTACAAATCAGTTGCCCCCCATAGGTGACAATTTTTTTGGTGGACTTTTTCCACCCAAAAAAGTGGAACCAAAATTTCCCTCCAAAAGTCTCCCCTTTCCTTTACCTGCTTCAACATCCAACATCATTTACAAACTCTCTCTTCTATAAATAGAGAAATTGAAGAGAGAGTCATCCAAAACAAAAAACAGACATTGTTCACTAGTTAACTAATTCACTACACACACAAGCACATAAACTTAAATGTTCACTAATTAATTACACTTCCATAAAATAAACCCAACAAAAAAGGAAGGCTGCCACTATTGTTGATCCCAAAAACTGCTTCAATAGTAGACACTCCATGGAAGATGATGATGAGCTTGGTCTTCAATGGTGGATGGATGGCTACGAGGAATGTAGCAACCACATCAATATGGTGCATGAACATCATGAAGGCCAGCAGCAAGAACAACATGAAGAAGTACAACAACAACAACAAAATCAAGTAAGCAAAAAACAATATCTTAGTTTGGAAACAAGAAGAAAGATTGTTGATGAGTTGTTATTTCGTGAGGCAAATGGGAAAATACCAAGGGCAAAAAAAACAGAAATTGCATCTAAATTTGGGATTCATTTTACTACTTTGTACAGAATATGTAAAGATGCACAAAACCAAAGAAGATTAGGGAATGTTATAGATGTTAGGGCAAAAAAACAAGAGTTGGTAGAAAACAACTTGAATTTCAAGATGAATGGCTTCAGTCAGTGCCATTACATAAGAGGACAACACTTAGATCAGTTGCAGGAGCACTGAAGTGTTCCCAGTCCACAGTTTGGAAAATGGTGAAGAAATGCAGATTGAGGACTCATGCAAGTACAAACCACCCACTACTAACAGACAAACATAATATAGACAGGATGCTATGGGTATTGAAACACAATGAACCACAAAACAGAGATGAGCCTGCTAGATTTGTGAACATGCATAACATTATACACATTGATGAAAAATGGTTTTATCCAAATCCAGACATGAGGAGGTTCTATTTACTCCCACATGAGGAAGATCCATATAGGTGTCAACAGTCCAGGAGGTTCAAATTGAAAACAATGTTCTTGGCAGCCACATCATGGCCTATGAAAGATGAAAATGGGGGCATGCTACATGATGGGAAGTTTGGGATTTTTCCTTTGGTGAAGAGGGTTGCAGCTAAGAACAGAAGTAAAAACAGAGGCAGGCACTCTTGAAACTAAAGCAATTGAAAGTGTTACCAAAGAAGTCATCAGGGACATGATTATCAATCAAGTCATACCATCTATCATGAGATGTTGGACAACAAGGGTATCTAAGGACATATACATTGAACAAGATAATGCAAGACCCCATATACAGCCTAATGATCCAGCTTTCATAGCTGCTGCCACTGCAAATGGTTTCAATATTCAACTAATATGCCAACCAGCTCAAAGTCCAGATCTTAATGTTTTAGATTTAGGTTTTTTTCAGCTATACAAGCATTACATTATAAGTCATTCCCTAAGAACCTAGAGGACTTGGTCACTAAAGTTCAAGATGCTTATGATTTTTGTGATCCAGAAGTGTTAAAGTATACATGGTTATAACTACAATATGTGATGTTAGAGATCCTAAAAGTGAAGGGAGGGAACAACTACAAGCTCCCTCACCATGGTAAAAGGAGGTTAGAGAGGCTTGGTTTATTACCAGAAAGTGTTCCTGTTGATCAAGTCTTAGTGGATGAGGCAGTCAAGTATTTGAATGAAAGGTTTGTTAGTGTGGGTGAAGATATTGAATTCATAGATGGAGAAAAACAGTGAAGAGCATATGGATGGATGCTGTATTTTGGGTTTATAAACATTTTGTGAATCATAGTTAGGAGCTACTTTTTGGTATATACACAGTGAATGGCAAGACTGTTAAACAAACCTAGGTTAGACACATTATTATCCTAATCCTTTTTTTGAAAATGTATGAAGTAAAAATCTGGAGTAGTTGGTGAAAGACCAAGGTTTGTATGCAGTCATGTTTAGAAAGACTCAATATGAAATGGAAGAAACTTTTTGGTGTAAGTTTAATTGCTTTTAATTGTTAGTTGAGCTTTGTGGCATAGAAGTTTATAGTGGCAGTGCTAAGCTATCAAAAACATCATTTGACTTCTTTGCATCCATCAGGGGTTTCTTTTTAACTCAAATTAGAAGTAGGGTTAGTAACCTCAACATACTGGTTATTTAATCAAGTATGGAGCTATCTCACCCCCTACTTCTTAGAGTTACTAAATTGAGTCCCTTCATCATATGGATGCTTTGGTGGCAATAAAAGGGGAGACACAATAAGAGTGGTGCTGCCTATCATTCATACTAGGTGTTCAATAGCATGCTTAACATCATTAGCCATATCCTCTTAAAAATAGGGACTCAATGCATAACAACATAATCAAACAACCACTATAATCACAGAAACATGGATAAATGCCTTTGAGGCAGCAGCACCAACAGTTACATGATATAAGTCAAGCAACATAATCACATTAATGAACAGTATAAGCCTTTGAGGCAGCAGCACCAGCAATAACGTGATGTAAGGCAACCAACAACAACAGCATCATAGGAGACTCATTTTCAATATGGTGGCAATGTAAACAAGAGGCAGGAAGAACAACACACATAACCAAATAAACAGGGGAGTTCATAGAAAACAAAACCTCAAAGAGAGGGATTTCCTCTCAGTAAAAGGAAGCAATGAGTATCAGGATCAAGCTCTTAACTAGTGCAGGGACTCATTGGGATGTCTGGTCCAGACATCATCCCATCATCATAATCCTCCACAAGTTTAAACAGTCTCAGTTTGTCGTACTCATCATCCTCAACAAACATTTCATGCTCCCTACCAGGAATAGGACCGTCAACCATGAAGTAACCATCAACATGCACTTCCTTCTCCACCTTCACCTTTTCTTTCCCCTTATTTTCTTCCTCCTTCTCTTTTCCTTTCCCCTTTTTTCCCCTGTCCTTCACCCCAGAAATGCAAAGGTCCTCTAATTTCCCCTTCCCTTTGTTCTTCGAACCAGAAGGTGGTTCTTGTGCTGCAAGTGCACATACAATTATGCGCTCAGGGGTAGTAGGAGGAAGGGGAGGAGCAAAACTAACCCTTTTCTTCCCAGATCTGTTCCTCTTGGGCTCAGAGAGAACAACCTCCTTTTGAACAACCTTCTCTTTTCCAGATCTAGGGCAAACTGGTTCCTCTTCAACTTTCTCTTCCTTCACAACAAACTGGACCTTCTCCTTCCCCTTCGAATTTGGAATCGCGGAACAGGAAAAGCCAAAGCCCTAGCAACCCTCATCTTCTGCATATCATCAAAATCATCACAATCTTGAACTACCCTTCCCAAAGCGTTTAGGGCGTAGGGTTTCAGTAGGTTTTTTGCAACTCCATTTTTGTAAATCCTTTTTGGCCAGGGAGAATCATTCTTAAAGCTTTCCATAATTTCAAAGATGGTTTCAGATTCGAAATCATCTTCGGTTTCAAAAAGCTCGTCTTCCAAAGGACTCAAATCTGGGCAATACATTTTTTTGGGACTTATGTCGAATTTTTTGTTCCAGAACGAGAAAGGAAGAAGAGGAACAGATGGAAGAAGAGGAACAAAAGGAAGAGGAGTGGAGGATTAGCAGATCTGGGAAGAAAGAATGAGAGGGATGTGAAGAGAATTGAGAGGAAAGTGAAGAATGAGGGAGAATCAGATCTAGGGTTTGGTGGAAGAGGGAAGAACAATGAAGAACAGATAAAGGATTCTAGGAAACTGACGAGAAATGAAGGGGTGGGGGGTTTAATTGGGGTTGGTTGAGATACATTAAATGGGGTTGGGTGAGAAATTGAATGGTTTTTGGTGGGAGTAATTATGTAAAGTGTAGTTGTTAATTAGATTGTAATGAGGATGTTAGTTTTGTTAATTGTAGTTAGTAAGGGTAAAATAGTAATTTCATAGGGTTTTTTTTTACTAAAAATGGAAAAATATAGAAACATTGCAACCTTTGGGAAAATTCCGTTTTAGGAAACCATTGCAACTAAAAAAACGGAGGTAGTACTACGAGTTTTTATTGTACTACAATTTTCAGAAATTATACTACTCTAAACTGTATATAAATATACTACATTACGCTAAAATATACTACATATCTCTATCTCTATTATATAAGTGAAGCGGTGGGGGTGGACACCAAAATTAAGAAAAGAAAAAAAGGAATAAAATAATCAAGGAATTTATTAAGGAATTAAGTTTTATTTCCTATCCTAGCCATCAGGTTTTTAGCAACATATGTTTAAAACTTCAAAATAAAATATCTAAAAATCTATAAAACAAAAATAATTTAAAAAAATGTCAATGGTTATATTTTCTTGAGCTCTACAAATAGACACCCACTTTGCTATATTTTTATGTACTTTTGATTTTTTTAAATACATGATTAATTGATTGATTGCTCATGAGTCGGGGTGCATTTGATCAAATTGATCATGAAACATGATCAAGTATTTTAGGATGATTGAGAAAGTGGTAGAGGGGGGATGATTTACTTTTTTAACTCATGAGTGATGATGCTAATGACATCTTTCATTAATATTTTGTAGAAATAATTCTCTTCTTTGACGTTTTGTTTTTTAAATCACTATTGTTCTACTCTTTAACTATTTATTACACTTTTTTATGTATTAACTTATTTTACTATTTAAACTCTTTTGAGATTACACCCTCTAAAAAATAAAATAATTAAAACTTAATAATTATTTTTAATAGTATGAAAACTATATATGTATACACTTAATTCACTGGAGAAATTATAATATAGTTTCTTCCAAATCTTTACATAGTACTCTTTCACAGGAGGCACACATCGCATGCATATAAAGCTAATAAATATATAAGTGTACTACATTTTTTAAAATAGAGTTTGATATATGCCCAACTCCTATCTATCTAATAGGAAATGGGCAACCGTCGATACTTGAGCAATGTTTATGACTTATGAGTTTGAAGTTTGGATGTTAAATTATAATTTTATCGTGATATTTGATCAGGTGGTCCAAAAAAAAGAAAAAAACGCTCCTCTCTTGACACACTATCTCTTCTGCGGTTCTGCTCACAAAGACTGGTACTGGCGAACGCGAACCAGTAAGTCACTCCACGAAGAGTCCATCCACTCCACGCCGTCCACAGTCCACCGTCGACGTCTCAGGTAGGATGGAGCTTTGAGCTTGTCTCTCATGTCTAAATTGTTCTATTTCTTCAGATTCAATAATTATAATTTAGGGTTTCATGAAAAGTAAAATTAAACTTCAGATTTTAGTTGTTAAATTTCGAATTAATGATATCAAATGTTGAAATTGTTAGATTTTGTTAACAGTTTTGTTATGAAATTCACTATTTTTTTGTTTCTGATTTTTGTGAATCTAGCGAGTTGAATTTTCAGACTTTGCAAAGATGATTTTGGAGATGTAGGAGTTGGTTGTGGCACCTCAGTGTTTGGGTAGGGTGGGTAAATGCTTTGCTGTGAATGGTGAATGGTGATTGGTATGTTCAATGCTTGGTACTCACTACTCAGCCTTGTTAGAAGGAACATATACTCTGTTATTACAAACTCTTTATAATGATACTACTTGGTTAAGAGGGGGGAGGGGCTACATTGTGGTAGGGCATGTGTAACTTTGCTGTTAAATGGCTGGTGTAACTGGTCGACATGTAATATTAGTTTTCTTTTTGTGGAGCTTTGATATCTTTCATTCCATTAGGTGCCTAGATAGGGTTCTTGAGTTGTTCTTTTGCTGGGATAGACAGTAGGAAGTTTGATCGATACTAAAACGTCCAAGATTGTACTATAGTTGTCCAGTTCCTTTTTGGTTGTTCTGATAATTTGCTTTTGCCATAATCAGTCTAGTATCTGTATGATTCAAGGTGCTTCACCTAGATGTTTTTGATTAGTATGGGCTTGAAGATTCAATTTGCGTTATGACTTGATCCTTGGTCATGATGATTTTGAAGAGGATGTGCTAAATTACGGAGTGAGAGCTACAATAAGAATCCAAATGAAAGCTGGCAAAAGAAAAGCGCAATTAAAACGAATAGACAGATTAGCTGGTCAAAGTTTTCCAGAATTTTTATACAAAAATACATTAATTCCCACTGTAATTCATTCTATAGGATCGAATTGATGGCGTGAGAATAGGAATATTATTTCATTTTCTGGTTTTTTGTATTTCTAGTCAGTAGGTAAATTCATTTCTAACTATAATCTATCATTAAGTAATTGCAACAGAGTTGCTACCACAAGCAAACAATCATAATCAAGTGTAATTGGTTAGCATCACACTAAATAATTTCTAATATGCTACTATGTCAAGTCTCTTTAGGTGAATTAACAAAATATAGTGAGCTAAATATTTATTATAGTAATCAAACTCATGCTAGCGTGATATGAAGTACAAAAAAAAAGGATTTACAATATGTCATTGGTAGTGAACCACCATCAATAAAATCCTGGATCCTCCTCTGCAGGTGGTGATTTCTAGTACAATGAATAGACCTTTGGAGGAGGTTGCGAGTGTGGTTGCCTCTGCTGCAGTTGCCAATAAGACCTCTGACAAAGTGAAGCCTGTGTTCTTGACTAAAGCCCAGAGAGAGCAGTTAGCGCTGCAAAGAAGACAAGAAGAAGTTTCTGAACAGAGGCGTCGTGCTCAAGAGCTTATTCAAACCCGAGCTACTGATAACAGATCGTCTGATATTTCTTCTAACCATCGCTCCTCCCGTGACCACCGTGATCGTGAACGAGAGCGAGATAGAAATCGTGACATTGAAAGGAAAAATCGTGAGAGGGAGCGTGAAGAGGGAGAGCAAAGCCCGAGATCGTGCAAGGCTGGAGAAGTTGACCGAGAGGGAGAGGGAGAAGGAACTCGAGCTTATTAAAGAGCAATATCTAGGTTCCAAAAAACCTAAGAAGCGTGTCATTAAGCCCAGTGAGAAGTTCCGCTTCTCCTTTGATTGGGAGAACACTGAGGACACCTCTCG
Source organism: Patellifolia procumbens (assembly GCA_947645195.1). Classification (NCBI taxonomy): domain Eukaryota; kingdom Viridiplantae; phylum Streptophyta; class Magnoliopsida; order Caryophyllales; family Amaranthaceae; genus Patellifolia; species Patellifolia procumbens. The sequence goes on along the minus strand of CANSGD010000173.1, from coordinate 234,922 downwards.
TGACATGAATGCTCTCTACCAGAATCCTCATGAGGCTCAGCTCCTTTTTGGCAGAGGGTTTCGAGCTGGAATAGATCGTAGGGAGCAGAAGAAGCTAGCTGCTAAAAATGAAGTTGAGTTGCGAGACGAAATTCGCCGAAAAGATGGCACTGAAGAGAAGCCTGAGGACCTTGCTGCACAACGTCGTCGGGAGCAAGCTGCTGAATTGTATGATACTTTTGATATGAGGGTTGACCGCCACTGGTCTGACAAGAGACTTGAAGAGATGACTGAGAGGGACTGGAGAATCTTCAGGGAGGACTTCAATATTTCTTACAAAGGATCCAAGATTCCTAGACCTATGAGAAATTGGGTTGAGAGTAAATTGAGTTCTGAGCTCTTGAAAGCTGTGGAGCGAGCTGGCTACAAGACCCCGTCTCCTATCCAGATGGCAGCTATTCCATTGGGACTCCAACAACGAGATGTCATTGGCGTTGCGGAGACTGGTTCAGGTAAGACTGCGGCTTTTGTTCTTCCTATGTTGGCTTATATTACTAGGCTGCCACCAATTACTGAAGAGAATGAGGCTGAGGGACCTTATGCTGTTGTTATGGCCCCTACACGTGAATTGGCGCAACAGATTGAAGAGGAGACTGTTAAGTTTGCCCACTATATGGGGATTAAGGTTGTCTCTATTGTCGGGGGACAGTCCATCGAGGAGCAAGGATTTAAAATTAGACAGGGCTGTGAAATTGTCATTGCTACCCCTGGACGTCTCTTGGATTGTCTGGAAAGGCGTTATGTTGTGCTGAACCAGTGCAATTACGTTGTTCTTGATGAGGCTGATCGGATGATAGATATGGGTTTTGAGCCCCAGGTTGTTGGTGTCTTGGACGCAATGCCGTCAAGTAATATGAAGCCTGAGAATGAAGAAGAGGAGCTTGACGAGAAAAAGATATATCGGACTACCTATATGTTTAGTGCTACTATGCCACCTGCTGTAGAGCGGCTTGCCAGGAAGTACTTGAGGAATCCTGTGGTTGTGACTATTGGCACTGCTGGCAAAGCTACTGAACTCATTACCCAACACGTCATCATGATGAAAGAATCTGAAAAAACTTATAAGTTGCAAAAACACCTTGATGAGCTAGGCGATAAGACAGCTATAGTGTTTGTTAACACTAAGAAGACTGCTGATGTGCTTGTAAAAAATTTGGAAAAAGGAGGCTATCGAGTCACAACTTTGCATGGTGGAAAATCACAGGAACAGAGAGAGATTAGCCTTGAAGGTTTTAGGACCAAGAGATACAATGTCATGGTTGCGACGGATGTTGCAGGACGTGGTATAGATATACCTGATGTTGCTCATGTGATAAACTATGATATGCCTAACAAAATTGAGATGTACACCCATCGTATCGGCCGTACTGGGAGAGCTGGGAAGACTGGTGTGGCAACAACATTTTTGACTTTGCACGACACTGATGTCTTCTTTGATCTTAAGCAGATGCTTATTCAGAGTAATAGTCCTGTTCCACCTGAACTTGCAAGGCATGAAGCCTCGAAGTTCAAACCTGGATCAATTCCTGACAGACCCCCAAGACGCAATGAGACTCTTTTTGCTCATTGATGATTTTGCCTTTCCAAGAAAGTTTGTTTTATTTTATTCTGGGCATGCTTTGTACTTGAATTTCAGGAGTATCTGCAACTGATTTTCATGTGAGTAATTGCAACTTTCAACAGTGGTTACGTCCTTACTCTGTAGTTTTTTCTTTTAATCCTTCAGCATATTTGATAGATAGTAAGTAGTGCCCACTCCCACCCTGTTAACCCATTAAGAAAAAGAACTAATTCACTTCCATTGCTTGTACAGTTCTGTACCCTTTTTCGGTTATATGTGATGTACATGACTATCTCTGGCTATGTTTAAAATTCTGGCTGTTATCTATCTTTTCTGAAGCATCCTAATGTGTCCATTGTAAGGGGATATATCGTTGATGTGTCATTATAATTGTTCATTCTGTAGTTCCTTTTGTCACTTAAGTTAGTTAAGTACCAGAAATGTGTAAAGCAGAGGAGGAAACAGTATCTAATACAGTAATACTGAGTTAATATTTGGAGGAATAATCATGTGAAGCAAAGATGATGCTATATTATGATTGCTGTCCTTTCCTTTGTGTTCTCGGCCATATAAGCAAGTAAACACTGTAATCAACATATAACTACTTACCAATCTGAGCTAATATTTATATGACTAAATTGTTGTTTCTTTTTCCCCTTGTAATGTTAGTTGAGTTTGCTTTAGTTGAAGGAAATGATTTCATCCTTTTCCCTGTTGTGCTAGGAAATCCTCTATTTAAAATGAAATTTTATTTTGAAATGATATACCGGATGGTTGATCGGAGTTGGTGATCTTATATTTTTCCCCGAGTTGAATATGGCATGCACACTAGATTGTTCTTTTTACAGGCTGTTGCTTGTTTGTGTAGTTTCCTTATTTGATGGGCAACAAGTTACGCTGGATTTTGGTGAGTCTCTATGTTTAACATTGAAATGCAGCTGGAAGCTTGGAGCTGTCAGTCTATATTGGCAGCTTTTAGGATGAATTGAGAGGTACTATGGCTCCGTTTGTTTTGGTGGAAAACCATTTTCTTGGAAAATGATTTTCCTCCCTCTTTCATTTTCCTTTGTTTGTTTTGGTAAGGGGTGGAAAACAATTTTCCTAAAGGTGGAAAATGCTCTTAGAAGAGGAAAACCAATTTCATTTTGTAAACAAGGTATGCCACATTTTCCTCTCCACTCCTTACTCCTTTTGATTCTCTCCTTCTCATCTTTCCTTCTCTTTTGCTTCATTTACCTTTTCCCCTTAAGTTTTCCTCTATTCAAACAAACAAAGGAAAACTTTTTCTAAAATCATATTTTCTATTGAATATTGTTTTCTTTGAAAAGTGATTTTCCATGAAAATTGTTTTCCATTAAAACAAACGGACCTTATATTCTGCTTCCTTTTTCCTTTGTTATTAGCAGAATACCCTTCCAAAAGCGTCCTTTCCTATGAAAAAACTACAACAAAATGTTGAAACTGGAAGTACACACATCCCCCTATAAATGGCAAGTTGGGGGGAAGGAGGGGGGTTGGATGTTTGAAGGCAGGCCTGTAGATTAGGGGGTGCAAAAAGCCCTATTGCACAGGCCCCAGATCTACAATGTAAAAAGGCTCCAAAATATTTTAATTTCCTTTTCACTTAAAAATTAAAACTAAATTTCATTCATTGTCTGCTCTGTTTGTCGCGCCAATTAAACCTTCACCCCATTCTCCAATGTCCTCCTCATTTCTCACGCCACCTTCACTTTTTCCAATTCTCCAAATCTTCATCAACCTCTTCAATAAAAACTTTCCATCTCTTCAACTTTCCATATTTCTCCCTTTACATTAATATTGTTTGTTTTTCTTAATTCCCCACAACAAATCAATTAATCAATTTGCATTGATGGTCTTCTATCTTCATTCTTCTACGGATTAATCTGACCCTTCAAATCTTCGATTGATAAATTCGAATTTGGGTAAGCTATAATTCCTGTATTCCATATCATTACCATTTTGCACTAATGAATTAATTCTTCTTCTAGTATACAACTATAGATTACAGTAATTTATAGTATATAGCAGCATGAGTTTCTTTTGTGAAGGTAGTATATAAATATTATTTTGATTGGATGCTTAATTAATTTGGGTACGAGCATTTGAGGTGACAATGAGTGAATGAATAATGTTCAAATGCTTAGTCCTTTTTTTAGAAAAATTATTTAACATACAAGATTAATTTTATCTCTGCGAGAAAACGAGAATTCAACCATCCAAAATTAAAGGAAAATTTGAAAATCACTTTCTGAGAGGATAGAGGAATTTTTTTTGTTGATGTAAACTTCACCAAAAAAATATTATTAATGTTAAAGGAAAGGGGCCCAATTTTCATTCTAGAACAGGGACCCAAAAAGTTTCAAGACGGCCCTGTTTGAAGGGTAAATTTGAAAAACTTCACCAGTCAATCCAATATTGAGCAAAAGGATATCATTTGAAGGTTTGATTTGGATATAATTCGTTACTTAAATTATTCGGGCTGTAACTAGGGAATTCTTCTTGAAGACAAAATGCAGTTTAACTGTCTGATGTGGGAGTCTATTTTCTGGTTTTTGATTGACCTGTTCAAAGTTTTTATGCCTATTTGCTGTTTGGTCACTGCTTTTCAATGCTGCTCTTCATAATCATCTATGCTGCTTGTGTTTTCTTCTGGGTTTGCGGGACATGTACATATTGTTTGGATAGAAGAAAATGGAAGGAAAGGGAGAGAAGAGAAAGGGAGGGGGACAATTTCTCTTTGGGGGAGGGGAGGGGAGGGGAGGGGAGGGGAGGGAGAGAGGGAGACCAATTTCCCTCCTTTAATAAGCTTGTTCCCTCCCAAAATTGGAAAGATTATACATCTTCCTTCTCTTCCTCTCCCTCCCCTTCCTTTCCCTCCTCTATGCTATCCAAACTAAGTGGTAATATCAAATAGGTTACTCTGTGGCCACTATCTCAACATCTGTGTCTTTAATTTTTTTTCCAGAGCACAAGAGGTTGGAGCAGAAACAAAGCACACATTGAATAAGCACAAAGCACAGGAGTTGAAGTTGATTAGTAATTTTTCAATGATTTATATCCCTTTTGCACATTGGTTGGATAGGAGGAAATGGAAGGAAAGGAAGAGAAGAGAAAGGGAGGGGGACAATGTCACTTGTTTGGATAAATGGTATGGGGAGGGTAGGAGAGGGATGGATCCATTTTCCCTCCTTTTATAAGCATAATCCCTCCAAAATTGGAAAGATATGGAGGAAAATGAATCACACCTTCCCCTCCCTTCCTCTTCGCTCCCCTTCCCCCTCTTGTATTAGTCCATGCCTTACGAATCTTGTTTTATTAGCTATTACTCCTTAATGGGAAGTGGAGTCAAACTGTATATGCAAAGCAATATCATTAACAAGGTTAAAACTGCTCTAAGATGAAATTGATTGCGATATCTGAAGTGTGTTTGTAATCGTGCTGCACTTTGGTGTGTCATAATGAGTCACTTGGTTCATGAGTAATCCAAGATATGTGGAACAATCGGGTTAAAGGATACTAAAATAATTCTGAAATTTGACCCTTTGGAATGAATGTCTACTTTTGACAAACTCATCCTTATGCAAAATTGAGGCACCATTAATAAGTTAGTCTTATTTGATTTTATGAATGTGAGTACCAGGTCAAATCTATTCTTGATCGAGCCTAGGATATGTGGAGTGTGACAACATTCTAATTCTTTTGTGCTAGTTAACTTGGTAAAGTTTTGGAGGATTGGCATTCAATAAAAAATCTCAATGTCAAGAGTCACTCTTGATATGTGATAGTGTTAGGTTATTACCTTTGGGGTTCTAGGACATGAGATACTTTCTCTATTTCTTTTTATGTGCTATCAAGTCATTTGACGCACAGTTCCATAGCTTGGTAGACTGGGCAAACGTGGATAATTGTTTGGGTAGTAATTTCATATCGTAAAGAGGATTAGTTAGGTTATGACGTGTAAGGATTTGTAAAAGAATTAGTATGTTTACCTAGTCTAACATGTTTCAATGAGCGTGATAGCACTTGAAAAGAAATAGAGGTAGTACATATAAAATTGAAAATAAGTCATTGTGGACTTTAAAGGAGTACAGTTTAAAAATGGTAAACTTGGTGGGAAGTTTTGAAGTATGAATTTTAGGAACAAGTGTGCTAACCTAACTTATTCTTTTGTCACTTTGTTGATTTTGATGAGAAGTGGAACTTTTCGACGATCCTATAAATCTGTTAAATATACATTGATTTTCCACCCCTTTATGTCAATGCAAGAAGTCGCCTGGTCATGATTTATACATTAAGCTCGCTCAAATCCAAAATCCCCAATTCCACACCAAAAAATTTAAGGGATTGATTTTTTCCGCTTATTTTAGTTCACTGTATTTAGTTCTCTAAATAATTACTCTCACATACTATAATTATTTTTAGTTTAGTTTAGTCCAATTATGTTCAGTTTAGTTCAACTTTTTAAAGTGGAAGACAACTTATTTTCAGCTTAGTGGATCTTCGACAGCTCGAGCTCCGAATGGAAAGACACATGACCACTGTCATGCAACAACTCGTCTCAGTAATCAAGACTCAACAGACTACTCCCCCTGGACCGAGGGACAGTCCTAGATCAGCGCAGGCTCATCGAAGGATAGCAAACCCAAAACGTGCCCTAACCGAGCACGCTGTTGCTGGCCCATCGAAGAGGATACCTGCCGCTTCGAAAGGGAAATCTACCATGTCGCCAAATCGAGACGACGCTCGTCACATTATACAGCAGAATCAGATGAGAGGTAAGAACTTCGATGCTCGGGAGATCATTGAGAAAATAAGAGAACAGTCCCAGGTAGGGAATTCAAAGTACTTAACTGCCACGCGAACCACATGACAATCTCGCCCCGTGACTGACCGTCACACGCCGAAGATCGGGGTCCCGCAACACGTCGAGGATCCCGAAGAGGTAGCTGAATCAGGTTTTCGAGTTGGTTCAGCAGTGGCACATAAATCATCCTTTAGCCAACACATCATGGAGACCCTTAACCCGAGCAAGGTCAAGATCCCCTCGATTGAGCATTACTCAGGAACCACTAATCCTGCTGACCATTTGGCAGTATACAAGGCACAAATGAGCGTGCAAACATTTTGTGAGGCCACATGGTGCAGGTACTTTCCGACCACCCTCAAAGGGTTGGCCCTCAATTGGTTCACTAGCCTACCTTGTGGCATCATCACAAGCTTCTCGGCCCTCGAGGCTCTATTCTCCCAGCACTTCATAGCGGCTAAACGCCACAAAAAGACCAGTGTGCACTTGATGTCAGTTTTTCAGCAAAAAAAGGGAGAGCCTAAGCTGCTACATCAAGCGATTTAATGAAGAATCCATCATGGTCTCCGACCTCCAAGATGGAGTCGCCGTCACAACATTGATGAATGGCCTCCATCCTGGGCGGTTCAAGTTTGAACTCTCTATAAGGGAAACTCTCACCTTAGCAGATGCAATGAGGCAGGCGCATAAGTATATCCAGGCGTCGGACATCTGCAAGAATGTACATGATGAGGGAAGTAACAAGCGGAAAACTGAGCCATCGAGCCAAAAGGACGTGGCAGATAGGCTGAAGAGACATCGACCCTCTGATGGGGGCCTTGACCCTCGTTTCAATGTCAATCGAAGGGAGAAATATTTGGACTTAAAAGAGAAGTTTGTGCTGCTACGACCTACTCTCATCAAGACATCGAGTTATCGAAGAGATAAGAAGCTATGGTGTGAATACCATAGAGAATGCGGTCATACGACCAAGGACTGTAGTCTGTAGGGAGCTGAAAAAGGCCCTGGACAAGTTAGCCGACAAAGGAAAACTGAATAGATACATGAAGGAACCTCAAGGTGATCGAAGAAGAGAGAAGGAAAAGAAAAACAATCGAAGAGCGATGAAACCGAAGGCTATGTAGGAGTCATAGTTGGGGGCTTCGCTTCGGGAGGCCTGACCGGCAATTCAAGAAAGAATCACTTTATCACCTGAAAAATGGTGAAAGAATGAAAAAGCTGGACACCCCCTAATGGTGTTCAGAGAGAGTTCGAAAGAAATACAAACTCCCTATGATGATCCATTGGTCATCGAACTTAAAGTGGCTAATCACAGGGTTGGTCGAGTTCTGATAGACAGCGGAAGTTCAGCGGACATCATCAACTGGGAGTGCCTGCAGAAGCTCAAGTACGAAAAGAAAGACATCAAGGCCATCGACCAGCACTTGGTCGGATTTGGGGGTCAATCTGTTCACCCCCTTGGGGTCATCAATCTACCTATCCGGTTTAGTGACAAAGGGAAAGGACGATGCCTCCCAATTAATTTCCTTGTAGTTGATATCGACCTCCCATACAATATCATCATAGGTCGACCTACGCTGAATAGAATCAAAGCGGCTATTTCGACCTATAAGCTCTTGCTCCAGTTCGAAGCAGATGACGGGACGGTGGGTAGGCTGCATTGAGATCAAAAGTCCGCTCAGGAATGCTATGTCAACAGCCTAAGAAAGAGCAGGCCAGTCGAGCAAAATTCAGGCAAGAGAAAAAGAGAAAAAAAGGAAACAGCCAAAAGTTCACCCCCACCATTGGGATTGTTCTACAATGAGAACCCTGCCAACCACAATCGACCCCAGCCGGTCGACGAGGATGAACAAATACAACTCGGATTTGATCCTAGCCGGACAGTTCGAGTAGGTAAAGACCTTAACCAGGTCGTTCGAAGTAAACTAGTGGAATCCTTCGAGAATATCAGGAGGTATTCGCATTTTCTGCTGATGAAATGCCAGGGATAGATCCCTCGGTCACCAAGCATCAGCTGAATATCAAACCGGAATACAAGCCCGTCAAACAGAAGCTGAGGCACCAGGACACTGAGAGAAATAAAGCAGCAGCCGAAGAAGTGAGAAAACTACTGAGTGTTGGAATGATTAGGGAATGCCAATACACTGAGTGGCTATCGAACGTCGTGTTGGTTCGAAAGCCCAATAGATTATGGCGCATGTGCGTCGACTTCACATATCTAAATAAGGCTTGCCCTAAGGATGACTTCCCTCTTCCCAAAATTTACAAACTAGTCGATTCTACGGGTGGGCATGCTCTATTCAGCTTCATGGATGCAAATGTTGGTTACAACCAAATTCCCCTAGCCGAGGAAGATCAGGTGCACACCGCATTCATTACAAGCTCGGGAATCTATTGTTTTGTAGTCATGCCGTTCGGACTTAAGAACGCAGGGGCTACATACCAACGGCTAGTCAATAAAATGTTCGAGAAGCAGCTGGGACGCAATGTCGAAGTCTATGTGGACGACATGATTGTCAAAAGCAGGCTGGTCGAAGAACATGTCCAGGACTTGAGAGAAACTTTATCCACCCTCCGCAAGTACAACATGAAACTGAACCCTAAAAAATGTGTCTTCGGAGTTCGAGGAGGAAAATGTCTAGGATTCCTGGTGGATGAAAGGGATGTCGAAGTCAACCCCGACAAAGTAGAAGCAATCATCAACATGAAATCGCCTCGAACTGTTAAGGAGGTTCAGAGATTGACTGGGTGCATGGCTGCATTAGGAAGATATTTGTCAAGATCGGATGACAAAAGTTTGTACTTCTTTAATACCTTGAAGAAGCCGTGCATTGAGTGGGATAATGAGGCGGAACAAGCATTTCAACAACTGAAAACACACTTAGCATCACTGCCGAAGCTTGTTTCACCCTTGCAGGGAGAAACACTATTCGTGTATCTCGCAGTTCGTAAACTGCGCTAAGTGTTGTCCTCGTTGCCGAAAGAGAAAAACAACAACACCCAGTCTACTTCATCAGCCATGCCTTTCGAGGAGCTGAAAGTAGATACCTCCCATCAGAAAAAATGATTTATGCATTGGTAATGGCTAGTCGAAAGTTGAAACCTTACTTTCAAGCTCACCCAATCAGGGTACTTACCAGCCAGCCGATCAAAAAACCTATCGAAAATAGAAATGGCTCTAGCCGGGTCGTCGAATGGGCTAATCAATTATCTGATTTCGGCCTGGAGTTCGAACCCCGAAGAGCAACAAAAGCACAAGCCTTAACGGATTTTATCGCTGAATGCCCACTGGAAATTGAGACTGCCACCCTAACTGGGACATGACAACTCTTCGTAGATGGTTCTTCTTCGAAAGCAGGGTGCGGAGCAGGACTCTTGATAATAGACCCACTCGAAAATAAAATGGAATACGCAATAAAGTTTGATTTTGCTGCATCAAACAATGAAGCTGAATATGAAGCCTTTTTGCTGGGATTGAAACTATGCCTCTCGAGTGGGGCTAATGAAATAGCAGTCAAGACAGACTCACAGCTGGTTGTCGTGCACGTCAAAGGAGAGTTCGAAGCAAAAGAAGATAGCATGAGGATGTACTTGGGTAAACTAAAAGAGCAGTAGCAAAACTTCACCAAGTTCATAATCCAACATATCCCACGGTCCGAAAACCAGCAGGCCGATGCATTGTCTCGAATGGCTAGCTCGGCATCCGGACTGAAACCTCGAACTATCTCTTGGGAAGTGTTGTACAGACCAAGTATCAACAGTCAACTCCTCATCTACAACATAGACCGCTCGAACGACTGAATGAAAATTATTCGTGCATATCTCGAGGAAGAAAAATTGCCAGAAGATGAAAAGGAAGCAGAAAGAATTTGACGTCGTTCGAGTTGATTCCTCTTGCATGACCATTTGCTATATAAGAAGTCGTTCACTCATCCACTTTTAAGATGTGTAACGCTCGAAGAAGGCCAACAAGTGCTTTGAGAAATACATGAAGGCACTTGCGGCAGTCATCAAGGAGCTCGAACCATAGCTGGAAAAGCTCTTCGAGCCGGATATTACTGGCCAACAGTGATGCAAGATGCCAAGGGGTTGGTTAAAAAATGCCATAATTGCCAAGTATATGCCCATGTGCATCGACAGTCTGCCAGCCTTCTCACCACTATGCAAGTTGTGCTGCCGTTCGATTAATGGGGGATGGACATCTTAGGACCATTCCCAACCGCATCTGGTGGGAGAAAATTCTTGTTGGTAGTAGTCGACTACTTCACCAAATGGGTAGAAGCAGAGCCTTTAGCCACCATCTCAGATAACCAAGTGCAGAACTTCATATGGAAAAAATCATCACTCGTTTCGGCATACCCCAAGCACTCATTTCAAACAACGATCGGCAATTCAACAGTGGACCCACCAAAGCTTATTGTGCTCGATTTGACATAAAACCAAGGTTCTCTGCTGTCAGTCGACCACAAACAAACGGGCAAGCCGAGGCAGCCAACAAAGTCATCCTCAAAGGGCTGAAGAAAATGTTAGATGGAGCGGAGGGATCATGGGTAGAAGACCTTCTAGGCATACTATGGTCCGCTCGAACTACTGTTAAAGAGGCGACTGGTCACACGCCTTTTAACCTAGTCTATGGAAGTGAAGCCGTATTGTCGGTTGAAGTTGATATCCCCTCCCCGAGGATAACCTTCTATGATTATGGACAGAATGAGGAAGAAAAAAGCATCAAACTCGACCTCCTACCAGAGACCAGGGGGAATGCATTGCTTAAGTCAATTGCTTAGAAACCGAGAATGACCAGGCTATTCAATCGAGGAGTCAAAGAGAGGAAGTTCGAAGTAGGAGACCTTGTACTTCGAAAGATTGAAGCTACGGGAAAGAAGCAAGAACTCGGTAAACTAAGCTCAAATCGGGAAGGACTATACCGAGTGACTGAGTTAATTCGTCCTGGAACGTATAGGCTCGAAAACATGGATGGTGATCCTTTATTTCGTCCATGGAATGTTGACAACCTAAGAAAATTCTATGTATGAGCACAACACAACAAGTTAAGGGGCTAATATAGGAGCAAGATTGCTTATGCTGCTTCGACCTAACCGGTCTAGATGAAGTTTAAATTACTGTGATCTACGTCAAAGTATTAGTAGTATTACTCCTAAAAAACTTGTAAAGACCTTGCCGGTCCAACAGGCTTGTTAGAAGTTATAAATAAAATTCGACCTTACCGGTCCTTCGAACTTGTTATTATGTGCATGACTTGCGATTAACAAAACTAAAGACCTGGCAGGTCATTCGAATTTCTCTAGACCTAACAGGTTATACAAAATCAAAGATCACCACCTCAAAAGAAGGATGGCGTTCGATTTCTATTAAAACCCTCTTAAAGAAGATGATCGAAGTTTTTTTCTTAAACACCAAATTGAGGGTGTTCGAGTTTTTATAAAACACCAAATTTTAGGGTGTTCGAACTATTGTTATTCATTTAACTGGAAGCAGGTTAAAACAATATTAACTTGGCATATTATTCCAAAAACAAGGGACCTAGCAGGTCGAAAAACAAGTGCAAAGAGAACACAATGAGCGAAATAAGCCACTTCATTTCATTTCATCAAAAAATTACAAGTGTTGGGTTACATTGAGCAAAGTAAGCAAAATGAAGAACTAGCTACAAAGATGTCACAAAAACAAGCTTAAAGCACCTAAGACTCTATGTCAACTAGCTCCTCTTCAGACGAGGAGCCAGAGGAGGAACTCGCGTCTTCAGTCTCGGCAGCCTCAGCCTCACCTTCAGCAGCCTCAGCCTCGCCTTCAGCAGCCGCGGCCTCGCCTTCTTTGATGGGTGAAGGGTCTGTAGGGGCTTGATTTTCCTCCTTAGCTTCTTCGACCTCCTCAGCAACGGAGGTCAAAGCATCACCAGCACCTTGCTCGCCCTTCTCCTTGGCAATGAATTCATCAAGGGCTTCCTGCTCATGCTTGTTATACTTGGTCAAGACTTGTTTAAAATCCAAGTTAGGAGCCAAGTCTTTTAAAGCCTTCTCAAAACAGCGATTAATATCATAGCGAGCAGACTGATAGCCCTCAACAACCTTCTGATCAGCGAAGGTGAGGCCATCCTGAGACTTCTTCCATCGACGGATGAACTTGCTTCTTCTCTGTTTGAGGTCCTTGACGGACTTGTTGTACTTCGACTGCAAGTCATCCCGTTGGGCCAAGGCACGCTCGAGCAGCTCCCTTTGACCTTTCAGTCGGCCCTCGAGATCAGAAACCTCTTTGCGCGATTCCTCGAGCCTTTTCTCAACTACTTTGAGCTGGTTGGACACTTCTTCTTTGTTATTTAAAAGGCTAGTCCTCTCGCTGCTGAAAGCCTTGAGGTTGTTAGCATTCAACCTGTTAGCTTTCTCGAGCTCCACCTCGAGAGTACCAACCTTTCGAGAAGCTTCCAAAAGCTCCTGTTTGCACTTTGCAAGCTCCTCAGCCAGCTTGCTCGAATCCTGACCTTCCTTTTCAGTAAGGTAGGCCATTAGGATAGACATCTGCAAAACCAGTAAAAATATTAAGTTACTGAGTTAAGATATGAGCAAAGACATCAAATCTAAAGAAATTTACCTGCCCCCAGCACTCATTCAGGGCTTCGATCTCCTTCTGAACCCCCCCCCCTTTCGAGACATCCTCGATGTCCCCAGGCACCAGTAGAGCCTCTCGAACTTTCTGATAGCGAGCACGAAGGGCTTTCTTGCTTGCCTTATCGATACTGACAGCACCGAGTTGGCCCTCAGCATCATGGGACCAGGATGATCTGTATTTCTTCACAACAGGCTCATCGATCTCCTATTCATCAAGGGGGCCCGAACTCAAACCCAGATGAAAACTTAAATCAGGAAAAAGTGGGTTAAGCTCGGGAGAAGCGGTCGCCTTCCTCTTTGACCCGATACTTCCCGGGGCCTCGACCTCGGTTAATGGATGGTCAAGGGGAGGAGCAACCTCCTTAGCTGGAGTAGGCAAGGGCTTCGGAGGAGCCGACTTTGCCTTTGGTTTATGTTTTGGATTCTGCTTGAAGAAAAAAAAATAGACAAGTTAGAAAAAGATTAACAGCAAAAGCGAAACAAAGGAAGGTGATCGAACTTACCGCAAGAGGTTTGGGAACTTTAAGTCCCCCCCTTCTGAATCGGCAGCCTTGCCATGGCTGCCATACCACTCTTCGCAGTATTCTTCTTCATCTCTTCGTCGAGGTTTTTTTTATGCAAGCACTACAAAAACAAACAATGAGTTAGGAAAAGAATTACTCAAAAAATAATAAACCAAGTAAGGAGTAATCGACCCCTACATTGGTCATAGGCAGGGGACACGCCAAAAGCCGATAAAAAGTGTTCGTTAGCCAGGTCCTTGTCGTTGGGCAGCCAGTAATCCGTCTTGTACCTTCGCTTCCCATCAACATGATACCCCGTGGCTTGGCAATGAATGGCCACAATAGCCTCCTCAGCATCCATTTCGGGCACATTAAGGTTCATGCCGAAATTAGGAGGGCTATCGAATAAAGTTATGGGCACATCCCATGGCTTGTCCCCTCGGAATACAAAAAGGAACTCCCCTCGAAATAGAGCCTGGTTGGTAGGCATCTCAGTTGTAACCTTGTAGGACTTTTCTTCTCTTAGCCCATCCTTTATCATAATGAGATGCCTAGCTTGGAAGGAATACCAACCAGGCCCATTGCGGAGCTCAGACACCTCGTTCAGCCCCTATCGAACATGCGACAAAGACATATAAAAGATACAATAACCCCTATCGAGTTGGGCATAAGTTGACACAGGGCAATTTTATACGCCTCTAAAATCTCTTTAAAAAGCGGGTGCAAGGGAAAACGCAAACCCAGCTCGAAATAAGATTTATATACACCAATACACCCAGGAGGTGGCATCACTATCAGGTCGGTGACCTGGGGAGGATACATTACATAAGGTAGTTTAATGGCGTATAGGCTCGACAGGAACGATAACCCTACTTGTAGATCCTTTCGCCACTTCCCCTTTGACCAGTGACCACTTATTCCCAATCTCTTGTTGGGGGAAGGGCAGGGCTCGCATTGGTCAGATGTCGAAGTGACTTCATCGGTTGCCTCCATTATTTGCACTACACCAAGGGAAATGAAAGAATCTAAGTAACTCCTCTTAGAAGGAGGGAAGGCTATCGTTACTTTATTTGGATGATCTAAAAACTCTTCTGGTCCCTCGAAGTTTTCCTCACACTCCTCTTCCTCAATAGGAACGGCGTCGAGTAAAAAATCAGAGTTCGGGGTCCAATAAGCTATTGTTACAATAGGAGCCCCATTTGCCCATATTTCAACCAAAAGCATATAAAGAAGGGGCAAAGCATGAGAGGCGCTCAATTCGAAAACAGGGTTCATTATTTATAATACAACAACCCCTACGTCAAATTTATTGAAGAAAGGAAAAGAGTCAAGAATGAGAAATCATACCTTAATCGAATTACACGAAGGAGATTCCTCGCACTCTTGATGCGCTCTGATAGCAGCAAGCAAAAGGCTTCTTAAAAGAGAGAAAATTAGAGAGAAAAAATAGAGAGAGAAATTGCAAAGTGAGTAAATGAGGCAACAAGTGAAATATTTATATCTCACCTACCCTAAACAGTAACCCCTCTAACGTGAACAATTACTCAACATGGGAGTTCGCGCCGGATAGTAGAGGGAGGTTTAATGCGATACATCATATATACGGTTGAACATATACATACCGATCAAAATACGGTTGACTAAAAGGAGTATATAGTTGACCTTAAACCGTTGACCCTCATCGGGGCTACTTCGAAGAAATTCAGCTGTACAATCCTCCCCTCACCGGGGCTACCTCGAACTCTTCAAAGTAACAATTCTTTGACTGCGCCACCTCGATAAATTTCAAGGATGTTCTTTGAATCCAATACTTCTGAAATATTTTCTAAGTATACTATGCCCTTCATATAAGGCACCCCCTTCGAGCAAAATGAGTATAGGACTCAATTAGCCCTAACCAGACTACCTCGAAGCCCCAAAACCGGACTTATTGGCTCTTACCAGGCCCACCTCACACCCAAATGAGGGTGTTCGAGTTTTATATAGAACCCCTTCTAGGAGGGCGTTCGAGTTTTTTTATTGAAACCCTCCTAGGAGGGCGTTCAAGTTTTTATTGAACCCTCCTAGGAGGGCGTTCGAGTTTTTATTGAACCCCTCCCTAGGAGGGCGTTTGAGTTTTTATTGAACCCCTCCTAGGAGGGCGTTCGAGTTTTTTATTGAACCCCCCTAGGAGGGCGTTCGAGTTTTATATAGAACCCCTCCCAGGAGGGCGTTCAAGTTTTTTATTGAACCCCTCCTAGGAGGGCGTTCGAGTTTTTTTTATTGAACCTCTCCTAGGAGGGCGTTCGAGTGTTTTATAGAACCCCTCCTAGGAGGGCTTTCGAGTTTTTTATTGAACCCCTCCTAGGAGAGCGTTCGAGTTTTTTTATAGAACCCCTCCTAGGAGGGCGTTCGAGTTTTTTATAGAACCCCTCCTAGGAGGGTGTTCGAGTTTTGAATAGAACCCCTCCTAGGAGGGCGTTCGAGTTTTTTATTGAACCCCTCCTAGGAGGGCGTACGAGTTTTTTATTGAACCCCCCTAGGAGGGCGTTCGAATTTCTTATTGAACCCCTCCTATGAGAGCGTTCGAATTTTTGTTTGAACCCCTCTTAGGAGGGCGTTCGAATTTTAATAGACCCTTCAAGAGGGCGATCGAATTTTTGATAAGCCAACCCAACTTAGGGTACGTCGAGTTTTCAACAGCAAAGGCAGAACATTCCGCTCCACATCGCAGTTTCGTCATGATCCCGAAACTACAACGTAGAGCGTGGGGCTAATGTTTGGGCCCATTCCAGTCATGGCCCACCTAACCGATGAAATGACTAAAATACCCTTAAGGACCGTTCAGGCTAGAAAGTACAGGACTTCAGTCAAGCCCACTGGCGAAAAGGCTTTCATGACATTATCATCTTCACCAGATGACATCACCTCAGTACTACCTTTAAATAGTACTTTCATCTGATCATTCAGGTACATTTTTACACACATTTCAAAGCATTTACTTGTCCTACTCTCTGACCTTCTAAGATCAGATCTGACTTAAGCATCGGAGACCGATCCCCGGAACATCCCCGGGGTAGTTCACCGTGCTCGATTTTGCAGGTACCGAAAATTCAAAGACCTTGGACTGGTTACTGGTTTTTTTATAAGAATCAATGTGAATGGTGGAAACACTAATGTGAATAACGCATGTAGCTTATGCAATACATTTATACGCGATATAGACCAAGGCAACATGAAAACCAAATGGCTGAAACCCCTAAACAAGTTGCAACACGACTTAGGACTCTCAAGCAACTAGCTCAGAGCTTTGGTTTAGTCCTTCAAAACTATATGAACAACAACCAACATGGAGACATCCACAAGCTGCAATGGCGAAAAAGATTTTTGCTTTGAAACCACCAACCTTTATTGGGAGAGAAGACCCATTACTTCTTGAGAACTGGATAAGAGGCTTCGAAAAGATATTCACGGCCAGGGGTACGCCTGAGGCCCAAAAAGTAAACTAAACAACCTTTTTCCTACACGAAAATGCCGACACTTGGTGGGAAAGTTTAGGACCTACTGTCAAAGCTCAAGAGAACTTTAACTTAAAAACGTTAAGGTAGCGATTAAGACTCGATTTTTCCTCGAGCACATCCGTAGACAAAAATACAATGAGTTTAGTAGGTTTAACTAGAGCTATAACATGAGTGTGCAAGAGTACGCTCAGAAACTCAATGAGTTTACCCGATTCTGTCCAACTGCAGTGCCAAATGAAGGAACTAAGGCTCAGAAGTTTGAAGACGGACTTAAGTTTGATTTTCAGGCTCAAATGGGAGGTAGCACCTTTGCTACCTTGGCGGAAGTGTATGCTAAGGCCTCAAACCTGGAGAGAATCTTACAGTGTGAAACAGAGGTGCTAGGTAGACATAAAAGCAAGGAACTTACTCAAGGGTTTGACAAAAGGCCCAACAACAACAATGGTGAGAACAAAAACAATGGAGGACGCTACAACAACCACAACAATCAGAGTTATGGACAACAGAACCAATAAAGAAATGGGAAACAAATTAACTACGCAGGGCCGTTCCTGAGTTTTTTAGAGCCTGGGGCGAGACCAAAAAAATGGGCCCTTAACGCATAAGAGATTAAAACTAATATGCAATCTAAATTTTTTTTTTCTAAATTCAAATTTAATAAAAAAAAAATATTACAATCTAAACAAAAAATGTACCTAAGTGTATAAATACTTAAAAAAAAGCTTGTCTTCGAGCATTTTTCGATGCAAAATCATTGATGATAGTGTCAGTATCAATGATTTCCAACATACTTTTTCTATACATAATATTGATAGACCATTCAATCTTTCTTGTGACATAGTTGACCTCAAGTAATTTTTCAGTAATCTCAACTTCGAAAAACTTCTTTCCGCAGATGCTACTGTCACCGCCTCACCGGCATCGTTAACAGGATTCGATAAGCAATTGAAACATTTGGATAGCAATCTGAAGCTTTGACAAACTCAAGAATTTCAAGGGCCGACATTGACACAGTAGGCAAGGTCATTTTCAACACTATCATTTCCGAAAAGAAGTCATCTGCATCAACATCCGACAAGTTATTATGAGAAAATATAGTCTTAAATTTATTGCAACATTCTCTTAATGTAGTATCATCCAATGACTTCAACCTCAATGAATCAATTAAAAATCCAAAATGATTTTCAAAAACCTTCAATTGCTCAAATCTTTCTTTCAAAGAAGCAATCGCCATATCTACAACCACCAAAAATAATTAACTCTAAAAGACTCCTCTGGTGATTGCCTTGCTTCATCGTTGTCATTCTCATCAAATTGTCTTTTCCTAAAAACATGACGCTTAGTCGGAAAAATTGGTTCTATGTTCAGATCCAACGCAAGACTTTTGGCAATGATCATACTAGCTTCAAACCCCTCATTTCTATATTTTTCAAATTAGGACATTACACCTTCTAACTCCTTCATAGTAGTATCAATGCACATTGATTTAGATTGCAATTTCTTACTAACTATGTTAATAGCAAATAAAATGGCATACCAAATTACCATTCCAAGTAAGAATTCAAAACTTTGAAGGGAATTAGCCAAACTTTCCGCTTCACTTTTTGCCTTAGTATCATTGCCGGCAGATTCATATAGTTGTAACAAAGCTAACCTTAATTTAGGAGCATGAGATCTAATAGCTTTGACACTTTTAATCCGACTTTCCCATCGAGTATCAGATAAAGATTTCACAGTTTCGGAAACATTATCACACAAAATTTTCCACCTTTTGGTAGGACTAGCGAACAATGAATACATATGTTGCATAATCCCAAAAAATGAAATAGCTTTAACACAAGAATGTGCCATATCTGAAAGAGTAAGATTGAGATTATGACAAGCACATGGCATATATAAAGCTCTATGATTAATTTCAAGAAATCTCTTTTGTACACCTTGGTATTTTCCTTTCATATTAGAACCATTATCATATCCTTGGCCCCTCACATCATCCACATTAAGCTCAAAGGAATTCAATACATCCACTAATTCATTAAACAGCCCCAATCCAGATGTATCATCGACTTTCAAGAACTCTAAAAAAAACTCTTCTATTTTTATTTTGTTACTCGACATATTAACACATCGTACTATTAAAGTCATTTGTTCTTGATGACTTACATCAGGGGCACAATCAAGGATAACAGAAAAATATTTTGCCTCTTGGATGATTCTTAGAATAGAAGTTTTAACATTAAAGGCCAAGAGAGATAAGCTCGTTTCGAATTTTGTGACCAAGATAATGATAATGAATTTCTTCATCACGAATACGCTTAATATGGTCTTGCATTGGCAAATCAAATTCAGCAATCATTTCAATTAACCCCACAAAATTTCCATTACCCTCTTCATAAAGTTTCTCTTTTGATCCACGAAAAGCTAAATTATTTTTAGCAAGACATTTAACAACAGAAATAATTCTTTGTAAAACTTGTCTCCAACGTTCTTTCTCTTTAGAAATTCCTTGTTGCAAGTCTTTATCAAGCACTTGATTAGTCTTTAATCTCACCTTTAATTCAGTCCAAGTATTCATATTATTCATATGATCAATGCTACTTTCATGTTCTTTGAGTCTCTCACTCACATGTTTCTAATCATTCAATCCATCATTAGCTAATGAACTCTTTTTGTTTTGCTTTGTGAACAATTTACAACAAAAGCAATATACTTTATCCACATATTTAGAGTAAACTAACCATTTTCTATCTTTAGTCTCTCCATTAGTCAACTTTCTAGAAAAATGGACGTATGAAAAATGCCTAGCATTAGCATCTAAGGGAAATTCAAATCCTTTTCTATAAAAGGCCCCTTTTCAACTAAAATATCTATAAACTTGTTATCGAGAATGCCCCAATTACTAGGATCATATATATCCAAAGGAGGAACAAAATGTGAATCAACCCCAACATCTTCGACATTAAACTCGTTTGGTACATGATTCGGGTCATTCGAAATATCAATATTCTCATTAGTATAATTTGGGGCATCATCATGTTCATTATTACTACCATCCATATTAGCATGATTAGGAGAATTATCGGGGTCATTCAAAGTAGCATCATCATTTGAATCGTCATTAGATTGGCCTCGGTTGTCTACACCCACTCCTTCCAAAGGCTCATTAACTCTTTTCTTAAAAAATTTCTCTATAGCTCCCCTTTGCGATTCTTCTAACTCTTTTCTTTGTTTTTTTTTTTATCATTACCACATAATTGTTTTGGCAACATTTTATAGCAATTCAGCTAATACAAAAAAAGAACAACCACACCTGTTAAATTGGAAGATGCTATTTGCATTTGTATTCTAAATAAACAATATCTGCAAATGAAAATAATAACAATTAGAATTCGCACATTATTATGATTTATAATCAGAAATTTATTATCTAGTATCTACAATAAATTGATTGCAAATTATTATCTATTATTCAAAAAAAAAAATTTAAAAAATCGCAAAAATAAGATTAAAAATCGCACAGACAAAACTACAATAAACTGATAAAGAATATTCGCAATAAAGTAATAAACTGAATAATAAATTTAATATTTGGGCAATACAATTATACAAATCAAGATTAATAAGTCAGATTATAGAAAATAAATTCGCACATTACCATTATTCATAATCAGAAAATTAGTACAATATTATTATGTAGTATATACAATAAATAAATAACAAATTATTATCTAATATTCGGCAAAAAATATTAAAATTTTCGCCAGGAAAAACATTAAAATTTGCACAAATAAAATTTTAATAAAAAAAAATCGGACATTATCATAAAAAAGAATCACATAAAAGTGAAAATGGCTTACCGAAATTGGTTGAATACAAAATTAAAAAACTGGATGAATTGTGAGATAGGGTGAACAAGCAATTTATATAAAAAATTTTTATTCCCGTTGTTAAATGAATAACGTTGTGTTTGTGTTCAACGGATTTTTTTATTATTTTGATAGACATGGAAAATAATTCTGATAACAAGATAATTTGAAGAGCTTAAAATTAGGGATGTGGAGAGATTGTTTGGGAAATTTCAGTTATTAATTACCTAAGTCAAAGATAATGAGGAGTTAATTTTGGGGGAAGATATTGCTTTATTACGTGAGAAGATATAATTGCTTTAATTACTTGGGAAAGATATTGCTTTAATTACTTGTGGGAAGATATTGCTTTAATTACTTAGGGAAGATGTCTGATGTGTAATTACACACGGTTAAAAAAAAAATTTTAACTAGAGGCAAAAAAAATTTGGGCCCTGGGCGGGCGCCTCGCCTGCCCCGGCCCAGGGCCGGCCCTGTAACTACGGTTGCAAAAGCTGTGCCAAGAGCCATCCGGGATTCACTTTGTCACTGTGAAAGAATCAAATGTTTCGAGTGCGGCAAAGTGGGTCATAAATCATACAACTTCCCCAAGAAGCAAGCTTAAAACAAACGATAATGGCAACAATGGAGGTGGAAACCAACTTCAAAACTTCAATAACAACCGCCCTAATGGTCCCGTAATCAACAATCGAATGTTATGAGCTGATCATACTGAAGCCGACACCGATATTGTGACCGGTACTTTTCTCGTAAATTCAAAAGTTTCTTATGTACTATTTGATTCCTGAGCGTCTCATTCTTATATTTCTAGTGCTTTTGTTAATAAACATTCCCTAGAGTCTATCCAATCTTGTCAAGCCAATATAACCATGCCTAACGGAGAAACTGTCTCTTGCAAATCTCTCTTCCAAGACATCCTTTTAGTCATAGTTGGTACCGAATTACCAGTCTACCTTATTCTTATTGACCTGAAAGACTTTAATCTTATCTTGAGAATGGATTGGTTGGCTAAGTATGAAGCCAAAATCGAGTGTCATAACCAGAAAATATCACTTAGAGGATCAAAAGGGATTAGGATATCCTATAAGGGTATAATTTCTAAACTCGATGCCAAAATAATCTCGGCCCTGAACCTTTAAACCTATTTTAGAAAAGGCAACCCAGTCTACCTGTGCCAAGTAAGGGACGTAAGTATGGAGAATGAAGAGTTGATTCAAATTCTTGTGGTAAAGGAGTTTCACATGTATTTCCTGAAGAGCTTCCAGGAATGCCGCTAGAGAGAGAAGCACGATCCAGAACTTGAACTAACTCTTCTCAGGTTGTGGAGAGAATCGCGAAGAGATTTTGAGGAGCTTTCGTTCCATATTGATTCTGAGGAAGCCATTCCTCCACGAGTGGAAGCACGGACTTTAAGGGAGCTCACTCAACCCAACCTTGATCAGCAGCCTCTATGCATAGTGTTCCATGAACCTGAAGAGGGCGACACCATGACCACCACTTTCGAGCTCAAGTCAGGGCTCATCCATCTCTTGCCATCCTTCCATGGACTCAGTGGGGAGGATCCAAATAAATTTTTTTCTGAATTTCATGTAGTCTGCTCAAGCATGAAACCGAGCAGTGCTACTGAAGAACAGGTGAAACTGAAGGCGTTTCCTTTCTCCCTAAACGATACCACCAAAGATTGGCTCTACTATCTCCCGCCAGGTTACATCTCCACATGGGCAGAAATAAAGCGACGATTCTTAGTGAAACTCTTTCCCGCTTCTCAGTCCGCCATCTTGCAGAAAGAGATCAGCAACATCGAGCAACAATATGATGAGACTCTTTATGAGTATTGGGAGAGATTGAAGAGGTTGTGTGTGAGCTGTCCATATCATGGGTACAATGACCAAGACCTCATCCTCTATTTCTACAATGGTCTCACCAATGAGGATGTGCGTATGGTCAATGCTGCTAGTGGTGGGTCTATCATCAACAAAACTCTAGACGCAGCTCGAGCTTTGATAGAGGAGCTGTCTGAAGGCTCCAGGAATTTTGGTAGGCGAGGTGGTCAAAAGAAAAATGTTAGTGCTGCGAGTAGTAGTGATCCTCAATTGGGAGAGCAAGTGCAAGCTCTAACTTCCTTATTAGAGAGCTTATGGTCAAGGGGCAAGTACAACATATAAAGGCTTATGGGATTTGTTCTTCTAACCATCCTACATATTGTTGTCCCCAATTGCAAGAGGGGCCGAATGAAGAGGTGAAGGCCATGGGTTTCCAAGGCCAACAAAGCAACCAAAGGAGGTATGACCCCTATTCTACTAGCTATAATCCAGGTGAAAGGATAACCCGCGATTGAGATATGGTAGTGACAACAACAACCATGCTCCAAATCATAGGTAGGGATCCTCTATGTCCTGTGAGGCTATGATACATACCTTGACCAAGAACATGACAACTATGCAAGGTAACATGGTACAGTTTCAAGAGGAGACTCGAGCTAGCATCAGAAATCTGGAGAATCAGATGAACCAAGTCTCTAGTGCGGTGAGTAGGTTGGAGGCTCGTGATAGTGGGAAATTGCCTTCCCAAACTGAGTTGAACCCAAAGAAGAACGTGTGTGCTATAATGGTGGTGGATGAGGCTTCGAAGCAACATGGGGCGAGTCTTGTGATTCCAAACTACAAGCCCCCTCCACCTTTTCCCGCAGCATTACGGCCCAGCATGAGATATGAGAAGAGTAAAGGTCTTTATGAGGCAGTGCGGGAGCCCAAGGTAAGTCCCCCTACCCCTCATGGAGTAGAGCGAACCAATGAGTTTTTTGGTTATGTTTCCCATAATTTGCTTCCCCCTAAGCATGATGATCCTTACATGTTTACCATCCCTTGCACGATACATAACACCCCCATTCCCCAAGCTATGTTAGACTTAGGAGCGTCTATTAATGTGATTCCTCTCTCCCTTTATGAGTCTTCAAAGCTTGGTCCTATTATTTCTACTAGTGTCATTGTGCAATTGGCTAATGGATTCATTATCCGCCCGAAAGGGAAAGTTGTGGATGTGTTAATCAAAGTTGGTAAACTACAATTCCCTACTGATTTCTATGTGTTGGAGATGGAGTCTAATGCTTCTTCCGTTCTCTTAGGGAGACCGTTTATGAAACCTCCAACACTAAGATTGATGTAGGTGTTAGGTCATTGAGTGTCGAGTTTGGTGGTCGGGTTGAGTCTTTTGAGCTGTTTGGTTGTAAGAAGTCTATGGTGTCCGAACCATCATGCCTTGAGCCCACATGTAATCCCAGAGAGAGAAGTGAGATTTAAGATTGACTTAGTCCCTAGAAGCGACCTATCTCTAAGGCTCCATATGTAATCCCCCGTAATTTAATGAATTTTATAAATATATTTAGAGTATATTTATAATCATTTTCATATTTATTTTATTTAATATTTAAGTATTGACTATTTTGAAAGTCAAATGACTGTTTAAACGTTTTAAATAATCATTAATATTTATGGGGTTGCATTTAAGTATTGAATATTTTATTTAAAGGTTTTGGATCGTGTTTGAAATAATTTTAAATGTTGGGTTGAGGAGCCCAAATCATTTGTTTAAGTTTCATGATCAACTTGAGCCCAAACCTAAGCCTAACTTAAGTGCCATAGGTTTTTAGGCAGAACCTAAAAATACCCCCCAAACCCCATAGTTGTACACTTTTATTTTCTCTCCTCTCTCCCTCACAAACCGACACCCCCTTTATTTTTCTCCCCTTTGGTTCCGGCCGTGCACCGCCACAAACACCACCACTCTCCTCCACTTTTTCTGGTGAGGTTCCCACACCACTCGCCCCTCTCTGCTCTCATTTCGTGTGTTGCCGCCTGTAGCCACACTCGTCCCTCTCCCTCGTCCGCCTTCGTTCGCCAGCAATCAAGCAGCAGCGGCCGTGCGTCTGTGCACGCGCCACCTCCCACATGTGTTTCTTCGTGTTTTTTCAGTTTTTTCGTGGTTTTCTTCGGTTATTTCTTAACCCTTATCCTCTACTTTAATGTTTAATTATAGTTTAATGTTAAAGTTATAGTTTTTATGAATTTTATTATGTTTTGTAAATAAAGTTGAAAACTTTATTATTCGAATTATTAAAATCTGATTTTTATTTATTATGAATATAAAATATAATTTCAGATTTATTGTTTATGGTTTAAAGTGAGTTTTAAGTGTTAAAGTAATGATTTTTGAGGTTTTAAAGTATAGGATTATGAGTATTACATTAAAGGTTGTTAAAGGTTGGAACTTTAATGTATTTAAAGTATTTTAAACGAGTTTTAAAGCGTTATAAAATAAATTATATTGCTGTGAATTAATTAGAATATTAATTCATTGTTGTATTATTGTTTTGGTAGGCGGAGAATTTACTTTAGGCGACTTCTAGAATTCTAAAGTGACCTCTCACTTTGTCTACACAAGGTACGTACATGTCCTTATGTGTTAGACTAGTATCATGTCCTAAGGATTAGGAATATTTATAGTATCATGTATAGGGAACCCTTTTATGGTTCATACGTGGCTATTGAATTGGAATTATGTGTTGTCAGCATTTAAATTGCCTTTATGTTTTATTACATGATTGAATGGATGTTTGATTCAAGCATGTTTGGAAATGTAAGTTTATTTATTAATTCACATAAGGGATTAATATTATTTTATTGTTGGATTGTGGATTTTGGTATTGTTTCCCTTATTGGATATTTTATTACTCTCAAAGGTCGTGGACTTTGTGAGTAAGTTAGATTATTATTGGTTATGGTTATTTTACTACTTTACAAAGACCGAGGGCTTTGTAGGGTATGTATATTTATTGTCATTGGACATTCGATTGTTGATTTAAGTCAACAAATAAATTGGAGGATTAATTTTTGTCAATTGGAATTGTTTGATCACTTATTTAATCCTAAGATAAAAGAGGAATATTTTGTTGTATCCATGCTATGTGTTGATTGGTTGTTTGTTTACAGTCCAACATCGAATAACTTATTAATACTTAAAGTGGAAGTGAATAGCAATAGCTTTAGACTTGTGCACGTATGAAGTTCTGGACTAGTATGAGTTGGAGTACATGGTGATAGCCCATGCTTTTCTTGGGGTCGGATAGATCACCGTACCCTAATTTTAATTCTAAAGGTTC
The DNA here is from genome assembly GCA_947645195.1 of Patellifolia procumbens. Lineage (NCBI taxonomy): Eukaryota > Viridiplantae > Streptophyta > Magnoliopsida > Caryophyllales > Amaranthaceae > Patellifolia > Patellifolia procumbens. The sequence continues at coordinate 208,847 of CANSGD010000173.1, read as the reverse complement.
CTCGATATCGTTGGTCAAGGGGTTACGGAGTCGCACCCGTAACTCGGTCTTTCATTTTTGAAGTCTAGTTTTTGGTTGGACAACTCGATCCATTGTGTATTCAATTTACTAATGATTTATCATGTTGTATGAAGTCAAGTCTTATTTTACGAGTTGAAGTCTTGAGGTAGATTTATTAATCATGTTCTATTGCCTAGCAGTATCATGATTAGGTTCCATGTTTTATTTTATTTATGTATGTACTCAATTTTGCTAATTACGTGCTTTTCTGTGTCGATCATGGCTGTGCCTATTGATCCTGTGATGACCCTTTATTGGTGAGCAGTTTTCAATTGAGTATTTGCCTACAGGTTTGAAGGCATGATGCATCATCTCAATTACTCATTTGGGACTTAGGAGGCATTGATGAGATATCTTTTTATTATTTTATTTGCTTCCTACTTTGACGTTATTTTAATTAAGTTGTTTTATGGATTATTTATTCTTAAATGTTTTAATTGGTTTTGAATTGCTTTCGAGGTTTGGATATTAGTTTGACAATTATTATGTTTTAAGTATTTATTAAAGTATATTTAATGTTTTTCCGCTGCAATACTCTGAGTAAGCCGATACGTTTTCACACGGGCGATAATGCCTTGATGATTCTCTATTTTAGTTGGGAAAATATATGTTTTATAAAGAGATAATTGTCGGGGTGTTACACCATATCGAATGACACCTACAAAAATGCAAGAGTTGAAGGTGCAAATAGAAGAATTATTGGACAAAGGGTACATTCGACGTAGTGTCTCACCTTGGGGAGCCCTAGTGTTGTTTGTCAGGAAGAAAGATGGATTTTTGAGGTTGTGCATAGTTGACAAGGAGTTGAAGAATGCCACAGTGAAGAATAAGTATATCCGCTTCAGAGGACCGAGGATTTGTTCGATAAACTTCAGGGTGCATCAGTGTTTTCCAGGATCGATTTCAGATTGCTGAAGAAGACTCCCCTAAAACAACCCCTTGTACGAGATCAGATATGCCCATTACGAGTTCACAATTATGCCTTTTTGAGAACGGTCCAACCTCTCACTAACGTGATGAAGAAAACAATAAAGTTTCATTGGGTTGACAATTGTGAGGAAGCATTTCAAGAGCTGAAGAAGAGACTTACAACGGCCCCAATATCGGCATTTCCATCTGGAGTAGAAGGATTTAAGTTTACAGTGGTGCCTCAAAGAAAGGTATTGGGTGCGTCTTGATGCAACATGGTAAAGTAGTGGACTATGTTCGAGACAACTCAAACCACATGAGCAAAATCTCCCTACTCATGACCTAGAGTTAGGAGCGATCGTGTTTGCGCTTAAGATTTGGAGATATTATTTGTATGGAGTGCAATGTAAGGTCTACACAGATCACAAAAGTTTAAAGTATCTGTATGCGCAAAAAGAGTTGAATATCAAACGGCGACGTTGGCTTGAGCTCATAAACGACTATGACTTAAATATAGTGTAGCAAGAAGGAAAAGCGAATAAGGTAGTTGATGCTTTGAGCAGGAAGAGTGCTCATTCACTGAATGTGTCGATCCTAGCCGATGAGATTTGTAAGTAAATCAAGAGACTGAATTTGAACGTAGTTGAGCCCATCTACTTACAAGCTCAATTGAATGCCCTTACTGTTGGACCGAATATAATTGAGGAGATCTGGATTAAACAAGCTGCAAATAAGTGGTTAGGCAAGCTCAGAGAAATACGGAAAGTGGTAAAAAATTGATGGCGTTGCAAGGTATATAAGGAGAGTGTGCATGCCACAGGACGAAGAACTCAAGACAAGGATATAAAGGAGGCTTATAACTCGTCATATTCCATACATTCAGGAGGAGATAAGCTTTAGAAGGATCTGCAAAAGGCATTTCTGGTGGCCTAAGATGAAGCAAGAAGTAGCCGAGTTCGTGGCAAAATGTCTAACATGCCAAAAGGTGAAAATAAGCATAGATTCATCTCGAAATATACTTTGAATTAGGATCCACTCATGATATGTTTTTCAAGAATTGCAAAAAATCTAATATCTTTCTAAGACATCTTCTATTCGTCATAAATGAGTTGAACTAAACTAAATTGAATTGAACTGATGGTATGTTTGGGAAAGAGCATTTCATTTCTAAATTTGGAATTGGGCCAAACGATTTGTTTGGAAATTTAAAATATTTGAAATTGGAATTGGGCCAATTCCACCCTTATGATATAGAGGCCAAAGATTAGAATCCTAAAATACCATCCAAACCCCTGTCATTTGCAATTCTTCTCTTTCTCTCACTTGCCTCATGTCTGTCAACCTTCATCTTCCCCAACTCACCTAAGATTATATCCCTAACCTGCAGCCATTATAGCTCGATTCTCTCTCCTGACAACCTAATGCATCAAGCATCATCTTCCCGAGACTCTTTTACTTCCTCAACTTCCGCCATTAAAGTTTGCCAGTAAAGCTCCCTCAACTTCCTCCATTGAAGTTTGCCGGTAAAGGTCCCTCCACTCCCGCCATTGAAGTTCGCCAGTAAAGCTTCCTCAACTTCTGCCATCCAAATGGGCTAGAAAGGCCACAAAGGTTCCTCCACCGTCGAGATTGAGAATCCTTGTTTTCTTAGTAGAAGCGGTTAATCTTTTGAACCATTGTATGTTAACTCAAGAAAGTTATTGTTAACTCATAAATCATTGTCTGTTTATTCGCGATTTAGAAGATAAAGTTTCCAATTTGTTTTTTTTGTGAATTGTTTGTGTTTATTATTTCATTTCCTGAATGTAGTGGTAAATTTGTTATGTGATTGATTTTTGTTTGGTTGATGTGCATTGTAAGAAATTCAAGATTGAAATTTCATTATTCTCAAACAACTACTAATATTAGGAATTCAAGGAAGTGGAAATTCCAACTTTCCCTAAACGTTGAATTTGGAATTGAAATGTATGATTCACAATTCCACATTTCTATTCCAGGATTTGAAATGAAATACAAGTTGCCAAACACAACCTGAACTAATTTGAAATGAATTGAACTAGATTGAACTTAGTTGAATTGAACAATACTGAAGTAGACTGAACTGAAAGGAATAGTGAATTTTGAGAGTAAAAGTATTGTCAAGAATTGAACAAAATTGAACTAAACTGAATATAAGCTGGGGAGAATAGCCCAATTATGTCGGTAAAAAGTACTATATTCCTTACATAAATACAAAATCTACAACTGGTCCTAACTTTCATCTTAAACATCGTAAAATTATAATTGTTATACTGTGAGATTTGCCTTGATGAATAATTTCAAGGAAAATTTCACAAGAAAGGGCTCAACTATTACCCATTTACTTTTATAAGTCCCAATTATTGATTATTCCCTGTAGGACCCAACTTTACAATTTTTTGACTTGTATAGCTCCTTACAGGTTACTTTCTTGTGAATTTTTTCAAAATAGAAGTCACAAACTAATCAATAATTGGATGACACAAAAATAATTAACAATTGGATGGCACAAATTAATCACAAAATATCCATGTAAGGACCAATACCAGTTACAAAAAAGTAAAGTTGGGTCTTACAGGGATTTATCAATAGTTGGGACCTATAAAAGTAAATGGGTAATATTAGAACCTTTTCTTGTGAAATTTTCCTAAATTTTCAATTAAGATCTACTTATTTCTTACAAATATAAAATAGAATTTTCTATTTTACCTATTTATGATATCAGCAAAATAATACTCCTATTAATCGATAAAATAAAGTCTCGCTTGAGTTGGGCATGTAAAATATTCATTTAACTTATTTTAGATCCAATGAGGCTTAAGTAAATCTAATACTAACTAACATGCGGGGACAATTGATCTTTATCATGTTTAGCTAATCGAGTTAACGAAGAAAACAATTGAATAAATCTGAAGTCCGACTCGAGTTGGACATGTAAAAAAAGACATCTAATACAATTTAAGTTCAACGAGTCTAAAGTAAATTAATACTTCCTCCGTTTTTATTTAAATGTGACACTTTTAAATTCACGGACTCCTAGGCAATTTTTGGGAAGGAAAGAGATAGAGAGAAAAAAAATAAGGGGACCCATGTGAGAGGAGAGAGATAGAGAGAGTTTATTGACCAAAAAAATGTGTCACATTTAATTTAAAACTTCCTAAAATAGAAAGTGTCACATTTTAAAAAAAAACGGAGGAAGTACTAACTAACATGCGAGACCAATTAAATTTGATCCCTTTTAAGTAATTAGGTTAGTTGTAAATTTGTATCAAAATAATAAGAGATCTCCCAAATATTACCCGAATTTAAAACTAGTTCTTACTATGAATCGGATCCACGCAAGTCGAATTACTTACTATTAGAAAGACGGCATAAAAATTGACTTATTTAAAACAATTTTTGGTGTAATAAAATCAATCTCCCCTTCCCTTTCCCTGCACTTTTCACTTTCTCCCTCGTCCGCAACTCCAACCCCAACCCCAACCCCAACCGAAACGGAAACAGAAAGCCCCATAGTAAGTATCTGGTGATCTTGAGATCTATCATCAATGGCGGCTCCAGATGTATTGTTCAACCTTCGAAACAATTTCTACTTGGGAGCTTACCAATCAGCGATCAACAACAGTGAGATCCCAAATGTATCTGTAGATGAAGCTGTTGAAAGAGATTGTCTCGTTTACAGATCTTACATTGCTCTTGGAAGTCATCAACTTGTCATTAATGAAATTGATTCTTCTGCTCCTACTCCTCTTCAAGCCGTCAAGCTCCTTGCTCTCTTTCTTTCTTCCTCTGCTTCTCATATCAAGGTTCCTTCATTTTTTATTCTTTCCATTTCTTTGAATTAATTACCATACCATTACATTACATTACATCAAGGTTGTCATAATCGGGATTCTACTTTGGATCGGAATGGCCTTTCAGAATTTCGGATCGTAGAATATAATTTTGAAATTACACTCGTATTATAGGTTTAGAAGGCCAAGTATAGACATTATAATTGTTTAAGCATTAAATTAATGATAATTGATCATATGTCTTATTAGTAGCTTTGTTGGTATGATTAAATCTATTATAATTTGTAAAGTTTTCGCTAGTTGAAAGAAACTTATAGAATCGTATTCTACAGTAGACCGCGATTCTAACAACAATGCATTACATTTATAGGAATCAACGATTTCGAGCTTGAAGGAGTGGTTAGCTGATCCTGCCATTGGAAACAACCCAACTTTGCGACTTGTTGCTGGTTTCATTTTCATGCATGAGCAAGATTACAGTGAAGCTTTGAAGCATACTAATGCTGGGGGAACCATGGAATTGTTAGTATTTTCCCACTTTCTCTCTAACATCGTCGCTATTCATCTCTTGACCAGAAGAAAAACCTCATAAATGTACAAATTTGAGCAAACAATATTAACCTCTAAACTAATCAATGGGGCTAGCAATCCTACTACTATTGTTATGGTAAACAAGAATATCTTTTTTTTAATAAAAAGAATGCTAGTTTTTTTTTAGGGTGCTGAGTTGTGAAATAGATTCTTTTTTAATGTTTCATTCATTTGTTGAAATCCTTACTATAGTTCTAAAACCGATGCTCTATTAGCTTCATTTATTGTAGAGTTAAGGATCATAGGCTTAATGAACCTTTGGCAGAATTTATATAAACATATATTACCTTAGACCTTTTCGACCTCATCTGATGTAGAGGCTTATTTTGTAAGGTGAAGATAGTGAGGCCGTAGTTTCCAGCCACTGCTTGACAGTAATGTGGCGTTATGGTGTGTTTCACCATATTGATATGATGCTGTCATGCTTGATCTATAGCAACTTATCTTCCCCCTACCCTTGTAATGCCTTGGTAACAGCAAAGAGGAAGCAGTTGTAGGACACTCTCTTACAATGTCCGTATGATGTGTGCTTTGGCAAGTCCTTTTTTGTTTGTGTAAAGGATTTTTTTCACTTATTTTAAAGTTTTCTTCTGCCACTCTTACAGGCATGCATTGAATGTCCAAATATATCTCAAGATGTATAGATCAGAGCATGCAGAGAAACAGCTAAGGGTTATGCAACAGATCGATGAGGATCACACATTGACTCAACTTGCTAATGCTTGGCTAAATTTGGCAGTGGTAAATGCAGTTGTTGTTTTTTTGTTCCTTTTCAAATATCAAAGTTGATCAGTAAAGATAAGCTTCTTTGTTGTAGGGAGGTTCCAAGATACAGGAAGCATATCTTATCTTTCAGGATTTCTCTGAGAAGTATCCTATGACAGGATTGATCCTGAATGGCAAGGCTGTTTGTTGCATGCACATGGGAAACTTTGATGAAGCAGAATCACTGTTACTTGAAGCTCTAAACAAGGTGAAATGTTTGAACTAATTAATGGGTTGATAGTTTTGTAGTTATGGCCCATTTAGCTTGGCTGCATGAGTTCCAATGGTTCTATCTACTCTTTGTAGATTCTTTTCGTGAATTTATTGGAATTGTCTTTTGTTGGAGGACAGTACTCTATTTGTTGTGTTGCCGATGCTGGGGTTAGAAAAAGGAAACAATGAACACTTAGTATGAGATCCATTTTGGATGGGGTTTGAACAAGTTAAGGGAGCCTTGCCCCTAAATAGTTAAAACTACTGGAGCTTATACCAACTCTGGAAAATGTGAGGCTGTAAGTAGAGCTTGTCTTCTTGAATAAACATGGGCGGTAGTAGATGAGGCTGCTTTTTCAAAGAGTTGCAGAAAGGGATTCCTTTTATTTCTTTTTAGGAAAGATATAATGTGAGCTTTTTTTAAATGTTCTTTGTGTAAAAGAATTGGGGTAACACAAAATTACTAATATAAATTGAAAATGTAAGAAATCTGAATCATCACCACCATGCATCAACCTTAGATAGCTGACATGGTAGTGGCACAGTTGCCAAAAATAAGAATATATATATGTGTCCATACGCACACTTGTTTGTTTATTGTGTGTGGCATGTCTTCTTGTGTTTTCTGTTGGTGCTAGTGGCATCTCTAGTCACTTTAGGATTCATGGCCGCAAACCTATTCTTTCTATGACTTACGGGCGCAAAAATAATCGCCTAGTAGTTGCATAAAATTGCCAAAAAATAAGAAAATATATATGTCCACATACACTTAAGAGACTTTGTTTATGTACTGTGGGTCATGCTGCCCTTTTATGAGTGGCATCATAGCTGTAGCTTTTGATGTCTGTTGTCTGTTGGTGGTGCTGGTGGCATCTCTAGTTACGTTAGGATTCATGGCTCCAAACTTTATCTTTCCATGATTTAGAGGCCCAAAACGAAATAGGAAAAAGATAGCTATGAGGTCAATTGCTCATTGGTTTAAGATGTAATCAAAGGGTACATGGATATTATTGGAGGATGATGTTTAAAAGGGTGTGCAGAGATATATGGCTAGATTGTGCATCATAGTCGTTACCGTTCCTTTAGTTTTTCACTTTTCACTTGCTCTTGCTTTGTATGGTGATTTTCAACTAAGATATTTCCATTTTAATTTTGTAATAAGAGTCCATTTGTCGACCATATCTAAACTCATCTGGTTCTATGCAGACTATATAACATAAAGTTTAACTTGGGTATTGTGCAGGATGCAAAGGATGCAGAAACATTGTCAAATTTGGTTGTTTGCTGTCTTCATCTTAACAAACCAACAACCCGTTACCTGAGGTAAAGATGGCGGAGTAGTCCAATGTATTATTTTATGCTTGGTTAGTTGAGTAAATGTATCAACTACTATTATTATTGAAAACCATGGGTGATTGATGCAATCCGTTATGTGTCTTCCCCCTTTCAAGTTGTAACATGGTGCCAAACATCTCTAACAACATCAACAACGCACCCTTATTGCCAAAATGATTTGGGGTCGGCTAACAGGAATCGTTATCTGAAACCTCTGAAATCAAAACAAGATGGCATCGACAAGTGTACCAAAATTTAAAAATAAAGTAAACACAATAACGAACAAACACAATAAACTTAAGCAAATAAATAAGGTAATTACACCTTTCCTCCATGTAAAGCCTTTCCATATCCCTTTCCAATGCCATGCTCTCATCGATCTTAAATAAACCTATATCATTTTAGTTACCTTTATCCAAATCATCTTCGATCTTCCCCTACTCCTTACAATTTGATTATATTTTGAAGTTTTTAATCGGTGCATCACTTGGTCTCTTCTCACATAACCAAACCATCTTGAGCGATTTTCCCTCATTTTTTATTCGGTAGATGCAACTCTAACTTTCACTTGGATCACCTTAATTTTTTGATCGTTCCTTTCTTGTGTGGCCACACATCCAGCGTAACATACACATCTCCGCCACGTTCATCTTATTAACATGACATTGTTTCATCGCCCTACACTTGATGCCAAATAACAAAGCACGCGTAATACCGTGCGCTAGATTTTTTCCTTCAATCACAAAGGAGCTTGGTGGCACTTTTCTACTTTAACCAACTGGGTTTAATTCTCTGAGTCGCATCTTCACCAAGTTCTCCAACCTTTGGAGAACAAAACCAAGGTAGCGGAAGATGTCTTCTCGTCGAACTACTTTGTCTTTCGATGTGATAGCCTTCTATCCCGTGCTGCAAATTCTCAGTCTTGTAAAACCACGGGCTTCTAAGTTGTGTCTCCACAATTTTAATAAAATTTCAACACCTTCCTTTGTCCCATCAATCAATACTATATCATCCCCAAACATCATACACCATAGTATATCATCTTGAATTGACCTCGTTAATTCGTCCATGAATAGAAGTCTATGACAATGTTTCCAATGAAAATTTTTACCAAAGATCTTTTGATCCCTTGTTACGGAGAAATAAGTGGCTCATTGTGAGAAACATATTTATTTGATGAAGAGACTAAGTGTAAACTACATTATTACAATATATATTGATACAAATTCAAAAAAAAAAAGATAATAACATTTGCTTTTGTGTAGTAACTGTAGTAAGCCAAAAAAGATGAACAAAGTGAGATTTGTAAATAGTGTTAAAAGTCAAGTAGAACAATTATCAACAAACAAAAGGAGTAAAAGTTATGCTCAACTTTTCTTAATATACAATTATGAGAATGCAGTTGTACTTAATCTATCGTCTTTACTCATATGTCTTTACTCATAATAAAGCTATTTTTGTAATATGGCAAAAATAGCAATTTAACGAGAAAAGAAGTCAACTTTCTAACTCAAAGTACAACTTACAAATTAAGAAAGTTTGAATAACAGAACAAATAAAAATCCAAATTTTAAATTAGTTTACTAGTTGATTAACCATTGTGTCCAATTGTGATTCAACTTTAATTTTTAAAAAAAATTCAAGTATTAGGTTTTAATTCTATTAATTAGTAGTTGTAATATTAGTGCAACTAAGTTTAATCTCAAACAATACAAAATTTGTGCTTTACTTTAATTACATTAAATGACTACCTATGTTGCAAAAGCAGTGCAATATACAAAATTGTGCTTCACTTTAGCTCCCTTTGGGACTAACATTTTTCATTAACCATTGTTCTTACCGTTTTTTGCAAAAGCAATTCAAGTGGAATGTTTGACATAGAAAACTGCTAGAACAAGAGTTAGTTGTCTTCCGGTAAGAAGAGTTAGAATTTTAGGACCTTCGAAGTTATGAACCTTAGCATTTTCATGTGTCATCAGTGCTGAGAGGCAAAAGGTGAACTACTGTTTTTAGCGTCAAAGAGTTTTAAATCTTTTAAGGGAAATTCCCAATGGTGGCCCTTAGGTCTCAAGAATCCCCAGTGGTAGAAATTCCAAAATAACTTTTCCGTTGGTAGCCTTGTTTTACAAATTATTCTCAAACATAACCTTAATAAAGTATATTCCATTAATAATAAAGCATATTCTATTAGTTAATCGTTAAGTCTGTCACTCGCACGTAAAACGAGACAATTTGGATCTTTTTTGCCTTGAAGGGTTGATTTTAGGGGGTTAGTTTTAGACCTTGATGGTTTGGCAAAAAACGACCCAAAATGCCTCGTATTATGTGCGAGTCACCGCCTTAACCGTTAACTAACGAAATATATTGTATTATTAACGGAATATTCTTCATTAAGGTTATGTTTGGGAATAATTTGTAAAGTAGGGCTACCAACGGGAAAGTTTTTTTTGGAGTTTCCACCGGCGGGAATTCCTGAGACCTAAGGGCCGCCATTGGGAATTTCCCATCTTTTAATGTTGCAAAACCATCATATCTACAGGTCCTCTGACATCATTTCATGGATTGGTATGGCAGGCTGGATTCTTTCTTTCTTATGACCAACTTTATCAATCCTTTCTCACTAATAGCCTTAGCAGTTATGCTCATTTTGGTCTTGTAAGAATTAGACAAAGAAAGTTCTTCTACACGTTTGGCATTATTGATCAATTAGTTCACAATGGGTATGGGATTTCATGATGCTGGAAGGTCAAATAAAATTCCTTCTCCACCTCGCTAGTATGTTTAACCATGCTGATATACTCTGGCGTGGAGGATGTCATATTGTTTGCACTCTGGTGTTTTTTGATAATACAAGCATTGCATTTTCATTTGTACGCAGCATTTGCAATTTCACTGTGAACAGTTTTCACACAGCCTTCTTCTGTCTCCTTTACTAGTTTTGCTGCCATTTTTTACTATGTGATCTTGTGTGCATTTATGGATTTAAAAATTTGGTCCTTTTCCTAATGGTCTATTCTCAAACTCCACTTGTAGTTCACTTATAGTTGTAAGATTCTCTGTGTAATTTTTTTTGTTTCACCCTAGTCGTGTCATTACACCACCATAAGGTTTTAAAGAAAAAGAAATATAACATCATGTCTTTTTTGGTTTTAAAAACCATTTCCAACGGTTTAGGACTTATCGGATTTTTACTGCCCAACTCATTCACTGCCAACGTTATGAAAGCAATGTGGTCAATTCAATATGTGGAGACTTTGGGAGTCTTTGGAGGATGCATCTGCGTTGAAAAGATCTTTTATGCAAAAGAAATCTTTTGTCCCTCCCCACCCAAAATTATATTTCTGCAGCTAATGTAAAGCTTATATTTGGTTTGTTCATCTTCTGCAGTCAATTGAAGGTTACACACCCAGAGCACATGTTTGTGAAACGTTTAGCATCTGCAGAAGAAAGTTTTGAGAGGGCAGTTCAGTCAGTTGCATAAGAAATATTTGATTCTATGACGCAGCTAGTTGTTTCTTCGTTAAAATGCATCTGTATTGCATTTATTGCTTTTCTTTTTCACCCGGTTACCTTCTCAATACGGATATTCCAACACACAGGAACAAGAACTGAGTAGTGAAATCGTAAATGACAGGTTCATGATGTTGTGGAAGTGAATGGACTTCACAAATCGGTTTTATTTGTGGCTTGACTTTTTTTCCTTCGTTTTCTGTTTCTGTTTCTGTTTCTGTTTCTGTTTCTTTTTCTATCAGATATTTTTGGTGATGTGTATCTGGAAGTAGGGGTGTGCAAAACCGAATATCGGATCTGATCCGAAATGATATTTGAATCCGGTCCGGATAATCCAGTTATCCTAATTTCCAGATCGGATAAACAGATTATTCGGTTTTATAAAATTCCTTATTTTTGCTTGAGTTCACTGTTCACATTCACACAACCTTTGCACTTGGACTTTTTGCTAACCTTGTAGAAAAAGGACCCCAAAGGCCCAACGAATTGGCAGAAAAAATGGAGGATTCTTTGATTTATGGGTAATGGAGTAAATGTTAATGATTGAACCCCCTTTTAAAAAAAAGTTTATCCCTATCTCTCTTCACTTTCTCTCACTAAAATGTTCATACTACAAACTTTTCCCAACTTATTTCCTTAACCATGAACTTATAATAAAAGTTCATCCGGCTCTCCTACTTTTTTACTCTATCCCACCAAATATTCTCTCTCATCATCTACTCACTATTATGCATAATCTTTGTGATTTATTTCTCAATATATATTAACAAATTATTACCGAAAAATTGAAATTACCATATAATATTATTTGTACTCCTATCCTGAAAATTTTCGAAAATAAAAAATGAAGTACCTATTTTCAAATTAGGAATTTTAGAGGAATTAATGAAAGAAGGAGAAATTAAACTGTCACAAATATATCAAAATTGGTGTCTATCTATATATCTCATACAAATATAGCTATTGGTAATTTTTATTATTTTTTTGAATTTGTATATTTTGAATTATGGCCAATGGAAATTAATGCAACATTTAAATACATTATCCAATAAAACATTGACAAGTGGCGTGTTGTAGTTGCTTGAAAAGGTAAGTTTCAGATGTTCCTGCAATTTGCAGCGCGTGTACGCTCATGTATACTCTTGCCCAATCGTAAATTCTATGCTGCACACGGACTCATAGTGAGTACAATATTATAGCGTATATTACCTTCCCAAAACAAAAAAAAGTGACATGTATTGTAGCGTATACGTTCGTATTTATAAATACCAAAAAAATAAGATAGTTCTAAATTTAAAAATATATAAATTCGGAAGGTAATAATTTTTTTTTGTATTGTATAAACTGCCTATAATACATGTACAATATTAGTTAACATATCTTTTTTAGCTTTATTCATAATGTAGAGCAATTCGTGGCTTACATTTACTCCCTACGGTAGTTTTTTTTTTTAGAAAGTAATCATAAAAATATCCACTAAAATTCATGTCATTATTGTCTTTATAATTAGTTTAAGGTTGAGGAGTTTAACGAGTTGAGCGAAGCCAAGCCAAGTAGGCTCTGCTCGGCTCATCGGTCCAACTTGGCTCAAGCTTGAAGCTTGTAGAGCTTAGAAACTTGAGCTCAACTCCAACGTAAGAGCACTTGCGCTTAGCTTTAGCTAAAGAACACGAAATATAGGTTCATTAGAAAATTGCTCACAAAGGCTTCAACATGATTTTGAGATCAAAAATTGTCGTTAACAAACTTTAGGACTAAGGTTTATAACATACTCCAGGAAACATCAACTTGTTATATCTTTTAACAGTCTATTGGTTCAATTACAACATACCCCATCATTTTACGGCTAAAGTTTTTAAAGCATACTTAAGGAAACATCACTTTAAACTTTAAAGTAGATTTATCAGTTCAAGAAACAAATATAGCAATTAAAAATAATAAGGACCTGTTCATTATCCTTACCTAAAATCAAAAAGAAAAAGGAAATCAAAAGAGTTGCTTTCATTTCCTATTATCGGTTTTCGAAATTAATATGATTAGTTTAAGTATGTCTAATTTTCATTTTACTATACCATTTACATTACTCCCTTTGTTCTAAATAGATATGATCAGTTGTTAGAGCACTTAATTTAAGGTGATAAGTTGTGGTATTGTTATCATGTGTTGTTTTATTAAATAAAGTAGAATTGGTAGGAGTTGGTGGAACATTTTTTATGGGAGGAGAGAAACAGTTGAATATGTTTTTAGTAGTAAAGGTAGAGTGTGGGCCAAAGGAGTGTAAACGAAATAATATAATAATAGTGAATGGTGAAACTATGTAAAAACTAAAAGTGTTCAAACTAATTTGGCACAAACATAACAGGAAAGTGTTCAGGCTAATTTGAGACTGAAGGAGTAACTTGTAAAATGATAAACCCAAAAACTAGAAACTGACATAATGCCGAACGAGCAACTAATCTCATCAGGTTAAAAAAAGAGTATGCCCGGGTGAGTTAAGCAAAAGATAAAGATGAATTTTGGGAATTAATGGAGAGATATCATCGAGCATTGTACATGTTCAAAGAGGTTAATGTTTTAAATAAACTTCTGAAAGTAATGGTATTAGTCCTGATGGTGGACAGGTGTAGGGTTGATAATATTGGGAGGCTTGTGCAGAAATGTCGCTTCGTTCCCGAACCTGCAAAAGGGGAAAACCAAACCGGGGGTTTGGGTTTGATTCCCTTTCCGATGCTTAAGTCAGTATTCAATAGATAAAATCTGGGTATGAATTTTGACAGAGTAAGTTTAAGAGAGAGTAGTTGTCGCTTTTTACCTGATTATGAGGAACTATTTATAGTATCTATGTATAGAAAAGAGCACCTTAGAATGAAGGGATGTGATTGGTTAGGCAATGGGAGAGCGACACTTGTCATGGTCTGATTGTCCTGAGCCTTTTATCCAATCACATCCTTCCTCTTTAGGGAACTTGGGCTGATTATTCCTTCCTTTAGGGAATAATTGGGCCTCTTGTTTGCAGCCTTGGTGACATCATTAGCTCCCCTCTAACATGCTGCCAAGTGTCATTGAGGGGATGAGCCACGTGTCACCAATCCATTGGGCCACGTGGCAATCCTTGACTGGGCCACATATCTTCTTTAAATATGTTACAACATTTGCCCCTAAAAGGGGTTTAATCTGGGACTTATCTGATAAAAGCCCTTTTACTGAGAGTAACCGCAGATCTTCATTGCACTGTTTAGGAGTTTAACTGACTTCTCCTCCAATCAGAAGAATAGGAAGTGACGTGTACACCATGTGGTTGACACGTATGTAGTGACTGTTGGGGGAGAGGGAAGGTTTTTACCTCTCTATAAATACCCCTCCCCCACTTCATTTTTTCACTTTCACCTTTCATGTTTTTCTAGAGAGAGGATTTTTTAGTGAGAGAGGCTTTTTTAGTGAGAGAGGCTCTGAGTGAGGGAGTATTCAGGTTTCCTTATTTGTCAGAGAAGGTTGACTTTGGGGAATTTTGACCTTGACCATTGCTGAGACCGGCGTGACTTGTAGAGAAGGTGAAGAGTCCGTCCAGATCTTTAGTCAGGTATCTCCCATTTCTCCTTTTACTTTTCATTCTTTGATTCTTTTCTTTTTTTGAAATAAAATGGTGTCATTTACCTCTTCCAATAACCCCGGCCAATCCATAGAACATGCTAACCCTAGGGCGGATTCTTTTTCATCTTCTGCCATTTCTAGAGTTGGGCGTATCTCGGCCGGATACTTCTTTAATTTGATAAGAACGTTTGACCCGTTTCTGAAGACCCAGTCTCTGCCTTTGCAGGGTAATCTGGCGCGCGTCAAGCAAACGGCGCGTCTAAGACGTTCACTAATTCTCCCCTCATCCAGTTCTGAAATGGAAGAGTCAATGGGGAGAGGTCCTGAAAGACAGGAGAGTGATAAAGTGGAAGAGATTCTGCCTTTGGAGGTTAGCCCTCTAGAGGAATATGACTATGAGGCTTTGATGGAACAAGATGAAGCCGGACCATCTGGAAGGGTCCCAGATGAAGAAGAAGGGTCAGATCCTTCCACAACTTCTGCTGAACTTAGAAAACGTCTGGGCCCTCTTTCTGATCCGGCATATATATGTGTGAATATAGAGTGGCTGGAGAAATTTGGGTCAAATGCCAGTCGTCTGAATAAGGAGATGCCCATGGTTGGCTTCCAGTTCGTCCTGCCTAAAAAAGAGGACACAATTTTCCATACAGCACCCAACCAATTTGCTGTGTATAGACTGGCCTTAGATGCCGGACTTAGGTTTCCTTTTCATCCCTTCATCCATGAAGTTCTTAGGCACTATAGCATAGGACATAACCAACTGGCCCCCAATGCATGGCTCAATATTTTGACTGTTATTGCAACCTGTGAGCTGTACGGCCTGCTCTTGTCACTTAATGCCTTTACCCATATACATTATGTCTGCCAAGTTCAAAAGGCTAGAGAAGGAACCTGGTACAGTGTCTGTAATAGGGCCAGGTATATGACCGTGTTTGGGAAACCAACAAAGATGCATAATTGGAAATCGGAGTTTTTATTTGTCGAGGCTCCTGACGCAGAGACGGCCGAGCCTTATAGATATTACAACCGGGCAGTAACCAATGTTGGACGGGGTGCCCCAATACTAGAGTTAGAGAACAAATATGATGACGCCGTGGTAGCTCATTTCACGGCCATAGAGTATATTCACCCCGGTCACGGGGAAGCCGGGCGTCCAAAGCCGAAAAAAATAGCTTTGAAGGGGCCAAATGGTTGGATTCCCTTCAGAGATATGTTCTACAATGAGGAATTTTTGGTTGCCGCCGGACTGAAAGAGGGCGAAGATCTAGGTATGGTCCTGGTCTTGGAAAGGAGAAGAAGGATCCCCGCCGCTTGGAAAGGAGAAGTAAACATGAGCAAGTTCGGCGAGGACCTGTGGACGGAGCACTCAAAAGCTCCTCATAAGAAAAGAGATGAAACTCTTGTAATTTTTATTTTTTTTTTGACGGACCACTTTCCAATTTCTTCGGCATTTGGAAAACCAAGGCCTCTTTACAAAGGAAAACGTCTGGAGTTAGACGGACTACATTGCATACAGTCGTTGGTTTGGTTTTCGTCTGAACCCTTGTCCATTTTCTGACCGAAGGTGGGTCCGTGAAGGAAAACGTCAGGCTAGACAATTTATCTCGATCTACTTTTGATCTTCGTCCTTGTAAAGATTCCTGACCGAAGGCGGCTTTAGAAAGGAAAACGTCTGAGTTTAGACGGGTTCCTTCACCGAACCACTTTTGGTTTGTGTTGGTCTTCGTCCTGGACACATTTCAGGACGAGGCCTTCTTTTTTGAAGGAAAACATCTTATTTATGACGAGTTCCTTCATTGATCGCACTTTGATGACTATATGCTCTTTCTGGACTAGTCGTTCTGGTCGTTTTCCATCTTGGTTCCATCTTTGGTTTTGATTTTATTAATGTGGCTTGTTTTGTTGCGCAGAAAAATTCACCAACGGCCCGGGCAACTATTGTCAAGCCGTCTGCATCAAGAAAGCGGCCTGCTGCTTCAGGGGAACCGGCTTCATCCCCCAAAAAATCAAAAGCCAAGTCCTTTGTTCCGGCAAAGAGGGTTGGACAGACGAGTTCGTCTGTCCGTAGGGCACCTATCCCTTCCGGTGAGAAAGGGAGAAAGCCCACTGACCCGGTGTTCATTCCGCCACCGGCCGTCACTCTAGGAGCTGGAGCGTCGTCCAGTCCCATTGATGTGGAAAACCAGTTGGACGCGGCTGGTTTGAATTATGAGTTGGAAAATCCGGACGCGGTTAACCCTAAAGCTTCGGCCTATTCGGGGACAGTAGCTAGGCTGGTGGGGCAAATGCCTCCTCATTTCAGGACAAAGTCCGCATCGTCGGGTGAGTTATATTATCACAACATTGTCAGCACGCTGCGGGTTGGTGGACGATCGATGAGTCCGTCCAACAAACTTGCGGTGGTCATCCCTATTCGCCGAACTGATGCTTCATCTTTTTCAGATAAGGGGAAAGCTCCAGCCGTGGATGAGTCAGCTTCTGAGCCCGACGAGACTGTCCCCTGATTTGCCAAGTACTCCTCTGTTGAGAGGAAGAAAATAAAGAAGGAAGTCTATGACGCCTTCCCTCATGAGTACGTTGACTGTCTGAGGGGGGCCACGGCTGGACATGTGGGCTACTTGTCTCAACTCTTGGCCGAGGTACCACCTTTATTCCCTTCGCTGTTTGGATTAAGCTTTTTACTACTCATCTTGTTAACTTGGTGAATTTCATTTCTTTTCAGGCGTTCGTCCGGAGCATGGCCTTGGAAGGGTATGTAAGCGGCCTTCGTAAGGAGAACCTTGCCTGTGTCCAAAAGGTGACCAAGGCCGGAGACCAGGCCATTGTCACTGTCGAGGAGAGCAACATCTATCACAGATAGAGTCTGGAGGCCTTGGAGAAGCGGTCGGCTGAGTTTGAGTCGCTCAACAAGCAGCATTTAGAAAAAATCGCTTCTCTGCTGAAGGAGAAGAAAGAGTGGCTCCTAGATCGAGATGTTCTCTTGGACGACTTGAAGAAGGAAAAGGAGACTTCTGCTGCTACCTCGGCTGAGCTTGAGGCTAAAATTTCTAAACTCACAGTAGAAGTGGGTAAGTTGAAGGATCAAGCTCAGCTGGACTTCCAGGACGCCGTCCGAGCCTTCTCTAAGTCTTTGGAAACGGCCAAAGGGTGGGGAATCAAAGCCATGGAAATGATGGCTGAGCCTGATCAAGTGAGCCGTTTTCAACGCCGGCTTGAATTCCAGGAGGAGTGTCACAAGGCCAAAAGGCGTGGCGAAGATCTCCCTGTCTTCGATGAAACAAACGAAGACGAGGGGTTGGAGGACGAAGAAGTTGAGGATGACCCTGCCATGGAGGAGGATGCATCTACTCCTCCTCCCAACGCCTAGAACGACCATCCTCCTGCTTCCTTCTTTTCTCATTTGGGCTACTCATCTGAGTGAAGAAGTCAGGGGGTGGTTCTATAAGAACTGGTGCAAGTCTAAGAAAACTTGCACCAAGTACTCAGCAAAGAGGGCAGGAAAGATATTCAGGCTCAGCTTGACAAGTTGAAGAAGTATGCAACTGTCATCAAGTCTTGACCCACAACCAGATCAGGACGCTCTCCTTGCTGTAATTTTGACTTAGTATTTTGTTTGTACTTCATGGACATTTTGCTGAAATTCCTATGCTTTGTAATCACATTAGGAGATTTCTTTTGCTGCTTGGTTTAGTTGTAGTGAAACGGAAACTCAACAGTGCTGTACCTTTGTGAACTCTGGTATCGTCCACTTGGATGAGTAGCCCAAATGAGAATCCTTCTTTCAGCTGGCTTGGCCAATGTTTATTCTAATACTTGTCTATGTCTATCTTCATCTTAAATCACTCTTTGGGACAAAGATGTTCTGAGAAGATATGCTAAGATCAGCAATTTATTTCTAAGTATACTTTCTTCGTCTAAAGAGAAATAAAGGATTAATCCAGGACAATATTGGATAAATGCTTTGGACGAGAAACATAGTATACTGACGGATCATCAAGCAGGCCTATTTTGCCATGTAATTAATTTGCTCGTCCAAAGGATCTGTTACCCAATCTTTGGGAGATCCATTTAGCATGAAACTTTAGGCGGATAGCAAGTTGTGCTGACGACCAACATCACCATTAAATTTTTTCTAAGTTATTAGATTGTTCGTTCCGTCTGGAAATAGGGTCACTCGTCTTGGATTTACAAAATGTCATCACCAACTTTGCTTCAGTAGGGAAAGCGGCCAGGATAAACATATAGACGATTGATTATTCTTACGCGATTGTTGCCCCATGAAGGAAGACGACCGGTATATGAGCCTTTTGGACGAGTAGATAAACCATTATGTAAATATATTCTGACGGCGCTTTAGATTGTTATTCCTCAGACGTTTTCCTTTTCGAGCTAGCTGTTTGCCAAAATACCAAGTGAATTTCAAAAACTTCGTCTTAGGACTGTTATTTGGACGTTTTGCTTCTTGACTCTGTTATTGGTTGAATACCAAGTTAGGTTCAAGGGAAGACGTCCGGGGATCAGTCTCTTGACGTTTTTCTTTTTGAACTATCCTTGATTTGTACCAATAAGATTGAAGTCGTCCAAGGATTATTCCTTGGACGTTTTCCTTTTGGAACTAACCTTGATTTGTACCAATAAGATTGAAGTCATCCAAGGATTATTCCTTGGACGTTTTCCTTTTAGAACTAACCTTGGTTTTTATTAATTAGACTGAGGACGTCCAAGGATTATTCTTTCTTTGCTAGACATGGTACTTTATGCCCCCCTTCTTAGGATGCCTCTTGGTCTACTCTTAGACGAAGACGTCGTAGGAAGGAAGTGTAGTCCGTCCTTTTTTGTAAGTCATGAGACCTTCTTTACTGAGGCGTCCCATTTTGGCCGGTTTCCTTTAGGAAATAACACCTGTTATTAATAGGTATTATGACGGAGCTTTCCTTTACTAAAGAAAGACGTCTCTCTAGCCGACTTCCTTTAGGAAGCAATGTTCGTCTATTTTCCAAGTTGTGGTGAACTTGGTTTTAGACGATTTACTAATTGCTTCTTGTTAAAGAAAAAACCTTTAATCAAGAAGTCTTTGTTCATCATTTATATCTTGGACAGATTGTGATGATTTTTGCAGACGTCTTCCTTTAGGAAGTAATATCTGTCTTTCATAATGGTCTTTTATGGTTTATTATCTAGTAACCATCTTTCGTCCATCCATGGAAAAATTCCCCAAGATGGCTATGGATAATAAGATGCCCCGTGCTGAATATGTGGCAGGACGAGTTACTGACTAATCAATTAAGCCGTACATAAAGAAGCAATTCAAACTATAAACCAGAATTTAGAATGTATTAATGTGAAGTTTTCTTAGCCTAAGCTAAGGTACATAGAATACATTTCTAAATGATTTTTCTGTGCCGTAGCACTTCGTTTGCAAAATGTAAAAAACTACAAACTGCCTTAGACATAGTACTTTTTCAGATTATCAGAATTCCAGGTTCGTGGTATGGGGCGTCCATCTAAGTCTTGAAGCTTAAATGTGCCGCTGCGAACCTCTTCGACCACCAAATACGGACCTTCCCAGTTCGGGGTTAACTTGCCCAGTTCCTTTGCTCGTCCAACAGCCTCCATCATATGAAGAACCAGATCCCCTATTCTGAGAGGTCGTCTGGTTACCCGTTTGTTGAACTCCCTAGCCATGCGTAACTTGTACAATTTCATCCTCAGAAGAGCATTACCTTGGACTTCTGGCAATTTGTCTATTGCCAGCCGCATTGCCGCCCAGTTGGTCTCTTCTGAATATAACATGACGCGGAGGGTGGGTTCTTCAATCTCAATGGGCAGGACAGCTTCTGTTCCATAGACCAGCATGAAGGGCGTCTCCCCTGTTGAATTCTTGGCCGTAGTTCTGATGGACCAAAGGACCAGCTGAAGCTCTTCCACCCAAAAGCCTTTGGCGTTTTCTAACTTCTTCTTTATGCCTTCCGATATGATCTTATTGAAAGCTTCTACTTGGCCGTTTGCTTGTGGATGTGCAACAGAAGCAAAGTGGGACTTGATCTCCCTCTCTGAGAGCCAGTCCTTCAGTTTAGGAGTCTCAAACTGTGGTCCATTGTCGAACACAATCGACTGGGGCATCCCAAATCGTGTTATGACGTTCTTCCAGATGAACCTTTTTACATCATTCGTCTTTATACTCCTAACTGCTTCAGCCTCTACCCACTTGGAAAAATATTCCACAGCCACAATAACAAATTTTTTCTGTCCGGCCACCATGGGAAAAGGGCCTAGGATGTCCATGCCCCACTTAGCGAACGGCAAAGGAGTCAGAATTGGTGTTAAAAAATTTGATGGCCTTTTAAAGAGATGACCATGCTTCTGGCAGCTATCGCATTTTTTTGCATACTCCACGGCATCAGCATTCAGCGTCGGCCAGAAATAGCCAGTTCTGCGTGCCTTTTCAGCCAATGCTTGGCCGCCAATGTGCGAAGCACAGAACCCCTCATGTAAATCCTTCAATACTTCAAGACCATCTTCGCTGGTAATACATTTCAACAACGGACGATCATACGATTTCTTGTACAATGTCTCGTCCCAAACTTCGAACCATTTATCTCGAGCCTTAACATATTTTGCTTCTGCCGGGTCTTCTGGTAATTGGCCAGTCTTTTTATAGTGAAGAATAGGCTCCATCCAGTTGTTCCCTCTGCTTAAAAACATCACCTCTTCCTGATCAATACTCTTCCTTTCTTGAACTTCCCAGAAAACAGTTCTTGGGGTGTCGCCCAAAGCAGAACTTGCTAGTTTAGACAAAGCATCAGCCTAATGATTCTCAGACCTAGGTACTTGTACCAAGGTGAATCCATCTAATTGCTTTATTTCTTCCTTTACCAGCTGGACATATTTAGCCATGGAGGCCTCTTTGCATTCATACTCCCCATTAACCTGGCTGACTACCAGAAGAGAATCTGACTTTGCTTCCAACACCCTAGCTCCTGCTGGTCGGCAAACACGGATTCCGGCTAGTAAGGCTTCATATTCAGCTTCGTTATTTGACGTCGGAAATTTAAAACGTACAGCATACTCATACTTATCTCCCTCAAGGG
The DNA here is from genome assembly GCA_947645195.1 of Patellifolia procumbens. Lineage (NCBI taxonomy): Eukaryota > Viridiplantae > Streptophyta > Magnoliopsida > Caryophyllales > Amaranthaceae > Patellifolia > Patellifolia procumbens. The sequence continues at coordinate 186,970 of CANSGD010000173.1, read as the reverse complement.
ACTGACAAACTAGACCTGCCCCACTTCCCTGAGTAGTAGACGAACCATCTACCATTAGCTTCCAACACTGACTGCCCTCGGAGGGGTCTTTTACCGGATCCAACACTGGTCGAGTTAGTTCAGCAATGAAATCTGCCAAGGCTTGTCCCTTAATCGCCTTTCTTGGCTCGAACGTGATGTCAAACATCTTCAGTTCATTCGCCCATTTCAACATTCTTCCGGACGCCTCTAGCTTCTGTAAAACTTGCTTTAGCGGCTGATCAGTATACACAACTATACTGTGAGCCAAGAAATAGGGCCTTAGCTTTCGGCTGGCAACTACTAAAGCCAGTCCGAACTTCTCTACGACTTTGTATCTGCTTTCAGCATCCTTGAGTACTTGACTCACAAAGTAAATAGGGGTTTGTATAGCATCTCTCTCGGCTAACAGTACTGCGCTGACTGCTTCAGGAGAAACAGCCAGGTAAACATACAACTTCTTCCCGACCACCGGACTTATCAGACGGGGGAGCTGCTGTAAATGCTTCTTGATCTCAACTAAGGCTTCATCTGCTTCAGGAGTCCACTGAAACTTTGCGGACTTCTTTATCGTCGCAAAAAAGTGATGGCATTTGTCACCTGATTTGGACAAAAAACGTCCTACTGCCGCTAAACAACCAGTCAGCCGCTGTACTTCCTTCACCTTGGTTGGAGGCTTCATGTCGAGTATAGCCTGGATTTTTCTGGGTTTGCTTCTATCCCACGTTGATCTACCAGGAATCCAAGGAACTTGCCAGCTGAAACCCCAAAGATGCACTTTTTTGGATTGAGCCTTAATTTATACTTGCGCAGTGTTTCAAAAGTTTCACGCAGGTCTTCGACATGATCTGTTTCTTCTTGGCTTTTGACGATCATATCGTCAATGTATGCTTCTAAATTTCGTCCCAACTGAGGCAAAAAGATCTCATTGATAAGCCTCTGGAAAGTCGCCGGTGCGTTCCTCAAACCAAATGGCATCATTAGCCATCCATACAATCATTTTTCTGTTATGAATGAAGTCTTGTCCTGGTCCTCCGGCAGCATGGGAATCTGATGGAACCCAGAATAGGCGTCCATGAAGCTCAGTGAGGCATGACCAGCTGTCAAATCTACTAGCCGATCCAGCTTGGGTAGCGGAAAACTGTCTTTGGGGCAAGCCTGGTTCAGGTCCGTATAGTCAACACACATCCTCCAAGTTCCATTTGGCTTGGGGACCATAACCACGTTTGCCACCCAATCTGGATAGTGAGTTTCCCTAATGAAGCCTGCCTCCAGTAGTTTCTTGACCTCTTTTTCTGCCTAATTGGTTTTCTGGCTGGATCAACATTTAGCCGATGAACGGCCACCTTGGGGTCAATCCCCGGCATCTCTTCTGCCCCATAGGCAAAATATCCTGAAATTGCTTTAACAGTGCTATGATAGCTTCTTGTAACTTGGGCTTCAAACGTGCCCCAATCTGTAAAGTCCTTTATGGACGAGACTCATCTAAGCAAATGCTTAAAGGAGCCTCAGCAGGCTTAGGACGATCCAATGTCAAACTTGCGATCGTCATCAACTCGGCTGAAGGCCTTGGCTCTTCTTTGACTTGAGTGAATTTTCTCTTCTTACTGGGCAAATCTCTTGCCGTTTTCCCTTCGGGAGTAACATGTAGTTCACTTCTTTCTCCAGCCGGCTTCCTTGCGGAAGCAGCATTCGTTTGAAACTTCTCTGCCCCAATCTCTTTGGGCTCATCTATATCCATAGGCTCAACTTCACTCAATTTCCAGGACGAAGGCTTTAGGGTTGTAAGGTAACACTCCCTAGCGGCCCGCTGGTCTCCATAAATTGTGCTCACCTGGCCATCGTCACACTCAAACTTCATCAGCATGAGATGAGTGACGATGACCGCCTTAATGTTATTAAGGGTAGGTCGTCCCAAAATGACGTTGTATGCTGTCAAATCCTTGACAACCAAAAACTTTATGAACATAGTTCTACTCTTTTCCTTCTCTCCGATTCGGACGGGCAATGACACCGTCCCGACCGGATGTATGACTCCACCTCCAAATCCTATAATAGGATGATGGACTGGAAGAAGATCTTTTTCATCAAACTTCAATCTTGACAAACAATCTGCGCTAATAATGTCAGTTGAGCTGCCAGTGTCGATAAGGATCCTTCGCACTCTTAGGTTGGCAATCTTCATTTCTACGACCAGGGGGTCATCATGAGGAGTCCTTATCTGACCACGGTCTCCCTCACTCACCGTCACCAAGGGGAACGGGTCCACCTTGGATTTTCCCGTCAGCAACACTTGGCAAGCTCCCTGACATAATTTTTGTGCCCTCGCAAAGTTGGTCCTCCGGCAGCAAATCCGCCGGATATCACCAAAACCACATCTTCATCTGTACTAGCACTTTCTTTCTTTTTGCTCTGCCGAAAATCCTTCTTCTGAAAACGACTCTCGCGAAAGACGTATTGATTCATCTTACCCTGCTTTGCTAGGTTCTCCAAAGCTCTCTTCAAGTGCTTACATTCATTTGTCTCATGCCCACAATCTTTGTGGAAGTGGCAATACTTACTCATGTCCCTGTTCTTGTAAGGTGTCTTCATCTCGGCCGGAGCTTTGAGTTCATGCTGATCCTTGATTTCCATAAGGATGGAGTACTGGTCCTTATTGAACTCGATAGGTTCAGCTGAGACACCCCTTTCTTTTCTCTTCTCTCTTCTCGACGGGGTTGTTCTTGAAGACACTACCCAGGTCTCAGCCTTCTTAGGATTGTTCTTAGTTTTTTGAACAGGTTCCTCGGGCTTCTTGGACTCCGAGTGCTTGGCTTCAGCACACACCTCTGTCGCATGTATGAAAGCCTCGGCTTCCCTCAAAGCTTCGGCCAAAGTACTTACTTTCTTCTTGACTAAATCAAACTTAAAGCTTCCTAGACGCAGTGCTCGAATGAATGCATCAAAGGCTACACCAACATTCAGGTCGTGGATCTGGAGGGCTTCAAGATTGAATCTCTTCACAAAACTTCTTAGGGATTCCTTTGGGGCTTGGATGATCTTCCCCAAATGAATACTAGTCTTCTGTTCCTGCCTGTTGGCTACAAAGTGACTAGTGAATGAATAACTCAACTCGGTGAAGTTGTTGATACAATTCGCTGGTAGATTGTTAAACCGCTTCTGAGCGACCCCTTTCAGGGTGGCTGGGAATTTCTTACACCATGTAGCATCGTCCACCGCCTGGACGTACATTTGATGTTTGTAAGCGGAAAGATGGTCATTTGGGTCAGTAGTGCCATCGAACGGGTCAATGGTTGGTAGCTTAACCTTAGCACATGGAGGGGCTTGCATTATTCTTGCTGAGAAAGGCGTCGGCCAATCTATGCGCAGCTCCCTAAAATGTGCATCAACTGGGACTGTATCTCTCCGATATTCCCTTAAGACTGGATTTGACGAACTGACCTCCTGGGACCCTCGCCTATAAACATTCGGCTGAGAAGTCCTCCGGTAAACATTAGGCTGAACCATTGTTCGCTCCTGACGAGGCTCATAGATAGACGGAGTCCTTCCTTGCTCCAGAGTGTGACTCCGAATCCTCAGACTGGGGTCCTGCAAGTATGGCGTTGATCCGGTAGCTGACCTCTGTTGAGCCGCTACCCTCTTTGCATGCAAGTATTCCCGAGCGTTAGTCTCCATTCTTCGACCATCCACTGGTCGGTTCACCGGGTTGGTGACTACCAGATTCCAGTCTAAACGACGTGGTTGCTCACTACGAGCAAGATGCCTTCCCCGGGACGTTCTTCTAGCTTCTTCTGGTCGCCTAGCCCCGCTTGGTCCGGCTACATTCTCCTGAGAAGCTCCTCTTCTAGGAGTAGGCCTAGTATCCGGCTGTGAACCTACTCGGAAGAACAACATGTTGTTCTTAATCTGGTCTTGGACAACTTGGGCCATTCTGGCTTGAAACTCATTAGGGCGTTTTCTAAATGAGCCGCCGTGACCGGAAGAGCAGGGTTGGGCTCCAAGACTGCCCCAATGGGATCATTCTATCGCTGCCCGTCCCGTCCCCTAGGCGGACGTTCATCGTCGACGGTATCATTAACTTCAACATAGGGACTCATCCTCTGTCCTCGGTTGGACGAATTGCAATCTGTCATCTCTGCGCCTCCCCACAGACGGCGCCAAATGTTTTAAGTAAACTTCTGAAAGTAACGGTATTAGTCATGATGGTGGACAGGTGTAGGGTTGATAATATTGGGAGGCTTGTGCAGAAATGTCGTTTCGTTCCCGAACCTGCAAAAGGGGGAAAACCAAACCGGAGGTTTGGGTTTGATTCCCTCCCGATGCTTAAGTCAGTATTCAATAGATAAAATCTGGGTATGAATTTCGACAGAGTAAGTTTAAGAGAGAGTAGTTGTCGCTTTTTACCTGATTATGAGGAACTATTTATAGTATCTATGTATAAAAAAGAGCACCCTAGAATGAAGGGATGTGATTGGTTAGGCAATGGGAGAGCGACACTTGTCATGGTCAGATTGTCCTGAGCCTTTTATCCAATCACATCCTTCCTCTTTAGGGAGCTTGGGCTGATTATTCCTTCTTTTAGGGAATAATTGGGCCTCTTGTTTGCAGCCTTGGTGACATCATTAGCTCCCCTCTAACATGCTGCCAAGTGTCACTGAGGGGATGAGCCACGTGTCACCAATCCATTGGGCCACGTGGCAATCCTTGATTGGGCCACGTATCTTCTTTAAATATGTTACAACAGTTAATGCTAATCTTTTTTTATTTCTGGAGCCGAATATAAACCCAAATTTTGATTGAACGAAGTTCGAGATGTCTTCAAACCACCATGGTTCACTAACAACCCCTAGTCTAACGCCTCACATGACAACCAAATTGATAACATATTCCAAAGCTTTATTAATATGCTCTTCCACTGTCGCGTCAATGCCAACTCAAAAAACGCCAACTCAAAACATTCAATTGGTCCATTGTCATGAGTCAAAACACAATGCAGAGAAAACAAAACACGGTCCAACTCCCACCCCAGACACGGAATAAATATTAGTTTAGTTTAAGTAAACATAATGTTTTTTTAAAAATATAATTATGTTGATTTTATAATGTACATGTAATATCAGTAATTGAATATATTGAATGGATATTGGCTTTATGTAAAAAACAAATGCCAAAGTAGATGAAATAATCTTTTTAATTTAAATTTAAGCTAAAATTCTTTTTGAATAAACTGAATGTTCTTTTGTTTGTATGATGGGAGACTAAAAAAATTAAATTGAAAAAACTCTCCCCCGCCTTCAACATTTCAAGGAAAAGTGTTTTTACTCATCAAGGATACAACTTAATAGAAGTAAACTCTCTCTCTAAAAAAACGAGAGCCTTTCACTCTACATGCAGAGTTAGAGTTTTCTTCAAAACTTCCTCTTCTCCCTTTTCCTCTCTACTCTTCTCACTTCATCATGCAATCCTCTAATAATCCTTCTGTTAATATGGAACCTCACTCTTTTCTCCCTTCCTTACCTGGGCGTAACTGTCGTATAGGCCCCATCATCAAAGTCACTCCTTTCGATCATCTTCCAGTTGCTGACATGCTTAAATTTACCGTGGTTGGTAAATTTCAAGATTATAGAGTTTTTTATCAAGAGGATATCGATGCATGGGTGGAACACCATTGGACAACAAATGGTCGTATTCAAGTACGCAAAGTTGGTAAATTCTATCTCTTCATGTGTAACCATGTTGAAGATTGGGAAGGTCTTAATAATTTGGGTATGGCGAATGACCAAGGGGCCATGATGGTTTTAATGCAATGAAATAAAAAATGTCTCTTTCTTCTATGAAGTTTAACTATGCTCCCATCTGGGTTATGTTATAAGGAATTCCAACCCTTTATAATCCGGTTATTGTTGCTCGTAGAGCACTGGAGAAAGTTGGTTTCATTTTCCGTTTTGATAATCATTCTAGATCTGGTTCTGTTTTACCTTTTTTACGAGCACGCATGTGGGTTAATTTAGATAAACCTTTGGTTCTGGGGTTCTTTGTTGAACTTCCGAATGGTTCCCGAAGTTGGGTTTATTTGCATTATGGAGTTTTTGTTTTCTTACCAAATGTGCATGCATTGGACATCTCACGTCGAGATGTAAACTCTCTTTTATGGAGGCTGAAACCAAGATTTCTGCTCATTTACGTGATCTGGATACCTCCCCTCAAGAGTTTCTCATTCAGGAGGCTGTTACTCCTTTGTATTCAAAGAAAATTATGGGTCTTAAGCGTTCTGAGCGTTTCCGTACAACTAGGGTTGATATCTCTTTCCCTAAAGTGTCTCACTCTTCTGATTTCTACAATGAGACGACCTCATCATCCTCGGGATAGGATAATGATGATGATAATTCTCAACTCCGGGTTAGGGAGATAGGAGGTCCGTCCTCCAATGCACCAAAGAAGCGAAAAGTTTCCTCTTCGGATTCCAGTTCTGGCTCAGCCTCACCTACTTATGAGCCACAAGAGCATTCAGATTCACCTGAATACCATGTCACCTGTGTTGATCTGCAACACTTAGTCTCTGGGAATACGCTTGCAACCTCTTCTTTACTTTGCAGTACTATTGACGTGTCAAGCAGCTTGAAGCATGAGGTTGTGTTGGGTAAACGAAAGGGTCAACTTTTGACTCCTTTGCATGGTAAAAAGCAACGTGTCACTCCCCTGGCTACTTCTCAATTTTACTCGCCGTGTCAAGCTTCCTCTCATGGAATTACCACTTATGCATTTAATGTTTCCCAATTTTCTAAGGTTTCCTCTTCTTTGAACACGGGCATATTGTGATGATGACTGGCGGTTAGCTATGCCTGATGCTATGGTTTGGAATCTACCAATTTTTTTATCGGACCATGCACCTATTATTTTAGACTGTCATCCATCAACATCCAAATGCCCTCGGCCCTATAAGTTGGAGGCTTGGTACCTTCAATTTGATGATGTTCATACTCTAATAACGACTGAGTGTGGTAAGCCTTGTCAAGGGTCTGGGATGTTTGTTCTTTCTCGTTGCCTCAAAGGCATTAAAGACCGTTGTCAAATATGAAGCCTGGATTACAGGCGACGCCATGGTTTGCGTTGGAGTGAGGTTACGGATCATCTTTCTCATGTTCAACAATCTTTAACGGAGGATAATTTGCACACTGAACTTCCTATCCGCAGAGATTATGAGAATCGCATTACTCTTCAATGGTTGTATTGGAAACAGCGAGCAAAGTCTTCTTGGGATCGTTATGGGGATTCCTACATTGGCTTATTCTTTCGTAGTGTTAAACAACTAACTGGGCGTAATCTCATTAAAGCCAATATGAATGAGCAAGAGGAATGGGTCACAAATGAGTCTGACATTCATCACGTTTTCCATGATTATTTTACACAACTTTTTATCCCCGCACCTCGTACTCAACCCTTGTCTACATGGGATGACTGGCTTTGCGATCTTCCTACTTTATTAGCTGAACAACAATGTGACTTGGTTGTGCCTATTGATCGTGATGAAATTAAGAAAGCCCTCTTTAGCATGCAATCTTTAAAGGCTCCGGGGCCTGATGGCTTTCCTGCGCTTTTCTTTAAAAATCAATGGCAGGTTGTTGGGGACCACGTGATGGATGCAGTTCAGGCTTTCTTTTTTGGAGGCCACATGTTGCGTGAACTTAATCGCACATATATAGCGTTGATCCTGAAATTTATACGTCCCTCCAAGGCTATGGAATATCGCCCGATTAGCTTGTGCAATATGGTTTACAAAGTCATCTCCAAAATTCTGGTCAACCGTAAGAAACCTATCAGGCACAAAATGCCTTTATTCCGGGACGTATGATGAGTGATAGTGTGCTCCTAGGCCATGAGCTTATCCACTGGATGATCAATAAGCGTAAGGGACATGATTCTTATGCTGCGCTTTAAATTGATTTAGATAAAGCTTATGACCGAATTCGGTGGGATTTTCTTGAGGCTACACTCAGGAGCATGCACTTCCCGTCTATTTGGATTGGATGGGTAATGCAGTGTGTTCAGACTGTGTCATTTTCAGTTTTGGTTAATGGTGTTCCCACAACTTCGTTTAGCCCGGAAGCGGGTTAAGACAAGGTGACCCATTTATCACCTTACCTTTTCCTTTTATGCATGGAAGTCTTGGGTCGTAGACTTGCACATGATAAAAAAAGCTGGCCATTTTGATGGAATAAAGATTAGTAGAGGTGCGCCTTCTATTTCGCATCTTTTCTTTGCTGATGATGCACTTCTCTTTTTCCGTGCTACTCAGAACTCATGTCGTCATATTCGTAGTGTGCTGGATGACTTTTGTGCTTTTTCGGGTGAAATGGTTAGCTTGGCTAAATCTTCTGTTAAATTCAGTCGTAATACTTCTGAGCATTTCATATCTCACTTACGTCAGCCTCTTGATGTTCCCTCTGTTTCCGGGTTCCCCACTTACCTAGGGTGTCCTTTGGAAGTGACGGGTAAATCAGTCATGTTATTTTCCTTCCTCCATGATCGTATATGGCAAAAGATCTCTTCTTGGAAGTTTGCCATGCTTTCTCAGCCTGCCCGACTACTTCTTATCAATTCAGTTCATAGTACTATGTTTTCACACCTTATGTCAGTCTTCCTCTTGCCTAAAACTGTTCTAAAAAGGTAGGCTCGGCTTTGCTACATTTTTGGTGGGTTGGGGCAGCGGATAAACAACCAATCTACATGTGCAAGACTGAACTCTTGCAGCATCATCGAAACAGTGGTGGATTAGGTATGCGCCATCTTGAGGTCTTAAAACAAGCTACCCTTTCCGCACTGCTTGGCACATCCATCATCATCCTCACCTTTTGCTCAGCCGGATCCTTCTGGCTAAGTATGGGGTAAGTCCTCTACGACATTCAGGGACCTTCTCTAGTGCACCTTCCTGGTTTTTCCGAGGCCTGGTTACTGTAAGTCGGGCATTTCGACAAGGTATGGCCACACGCATCAACAATGGCTATCACACTTCCATCCTTGACGATAGGTGGACCGGTTTGACCCACATCCAGTTCAACCATGTTCCCTCTCCTCCACTCTCTCAGGTAAGAGATCTTATGCAGCCTCAAGGTACGTGGAATGCTCCTTTAATTTGGCCCTCCTTCACTTCTATTACGGCCCGGCGCATTCTCGCCCTTCCCCTGCCCCCTTTACCGCGAGAAGATGAACTTTTCTGGGCTTCTACCCCAACTGGTGCTTATACTATCAAATCAGGCTATTGGTGGTTATTACAGCAACATATGGTGCATCCACCTTCCTCCATGTTCTGGCGTGTGTTTTGGAAACAGAAGCTTCCCCTCGTTGGCAGACTTTTCTTTGGCGCCTTCTCCATAATGCCCTGTCTACAAAAGATAATTTGCGAAAGAGATTTATGGATATCTCTCCTGTATGCCCTCTTTTTCATCAAGCACAAGAAACTGTTGTGCATCTTTTCCGATACTGCCCGATCACTACAAGGATATGGGTTGCTTCTTCTCTGGGCATTCATTCGACTGTAAGTCATATGGAGCTCTCGGATTAGGTTAAAAGTTTCCTTTTATACCTTGCTCGACAACACTTCCCCGCTTGTCCCCTTGTGTTTACTTTCGCTGCTGTGTTATGGACTATTTGGTGCTACAGAAATGATGTTGTCTTTCGCAACATCCTTGTTTCCCCTAACCAGTTAATACAGCTCCTTCACATTCATATTCAACGATATCTTCCGATTGTCACCATGGTTGTCCCTCCCTCCCTCCCTCTCTTAGGGAAGTTCGGCAACAACATTACCACTTCCAGATGGGCTCTTCATCCATCGATCCTGATATAAGATTGGTTGTAGATGGGGCTTGGAAACAGCATAAGGATGGAACTAATACTGCGGCGGTGGGATGGGAACTTCGTACACCCTCTCAGACCTTTTCTGCAGGCAATTGTGTTCTCGCCTTAACTCCCTTTCATGCTGAATTATTGGCTCTCTATGCAGGTTTGCAAATGACTAAAAGATATGGCAGGCATCTGTGGGTTGGGGTAGACTCCCTTCTTGTTTCCTCGTTGCAACAACTTGAGTCTTGTGAAGCACTTTGTGTCAACCTCCTGCGTCGCATTCTCACTATAGCTTCTTCCTTTGGTTCTTTTATATGTGTTAAGGTAGATCATAGTGTTGTTCGAGTGGCGCATGACTTGGCTGTTAAAGCTTTTCGAGACCACTCTTTTAACGTCTTGCTTGTACTCTTGTCAAAAAACAAAGGATACAACTTTATTTGATTGCTTATCAGATTTTTCATTATGTGTTTGATTCACTACATTCTGTTTATTTTTCCCCATGTTTATTTGTTGCTCACAAATGTTCATGCCATATCTGTTTTCACTTTTCACCCATGCTCAACTTCAATTAGTTTGTCATTTTCCCATATTTATTTGTGCTCAAAGATGTTCATTCTGTGTCTTTGAACTTGCGTTTTGTTTTCTAGAGGCTGCATTTAACTCGTGCAGGATGCTCATGGTGTTGTTGCATCCAGGGTGGAACTTCATTCTTGAATATCACATTAACAAATTAAACTCAGACAGAAAGAGTACCCAGAATCATATTTCAACACTGACGCAAGTGACTTCAGCAAAGATAATCAAATAAAACGAAGAGTCAATTGAAGATAGTCGAATGTACAAACTATTAGGTTTCTTTGTCTACAAAATGTAACTATTTGCACTACCATTACAAGTTGAAGCTTCATTGCCTTCTCGATATGTCGAATGTTTTTTCTTCCTTTTGCTATATTCCCAGTCTCCCAGAACAATGCTAATAATTTCTACATATGAACAATATTTGCTTTCTTTCTCCATCAAGAATACAAATGTATTGACACCTTCGATCTCGCGTAAGAGCCTTGAAAGTTTAATGATGTCTCAAGAGACAGATCGTTTATCCGCCATAAGTTGCAGCCCATACTCACACCGGAACAAGCTAAATCAGCCTTTAAGGTCCGTAAAGTCACCAGTTATCCTGCACCGACAATCACTGTCAAGGATACCACCACGACAATAAAGGAAGTAGGCAGTCTTTCATAAAATCAAACAGATATTTACATTGACGTTAGAGAAAGAATATTGTACATAGACTTTCTTTTTAGCCTCCGTTACAATGACAATGGAAGATAAGAAAGGCTTGGGCACCGGAGAAAGAGAGAGAAAACATGATAATAATTGAAATGGTAAGAGGATTTGAATTTAAATGCCACAACTATCCAACATATACAAGGAATTTTGAATTCCTTGATCATCAATAGATTCAAAAAAAATGCTTCAATAATAGAGCCTTGAAAAGTATAATGACATGTTCAGCTCTAATTCTAGATAATCTAAAACTTGACGTCAAATAAACCTAGCAAAATGATGTAGTACATTTAAAAGGTTTGAGAACTGTGGGCTGCTTGAGACCAAACCAATCTGCATTCGAATCAAAATCCTCCTTAAACACCACTAACAGTCACAAGTTGTAACTCAATGAAGCAAAAACCAAGTGTTGAGATGAGAATGATGACCTAAAATTTTAGACTAATCTAATATTCCCTCCCTTGTTTTTATTCCACTTCTCCGGTGCATGGTGCTTAAGATTTTTTGAGTAAAGGACACTTCGATTAGAGCAGGTCGACATGTTGTTTCTAATAAGTAGGAAAACGGAAGAGAAAATGAGCAAAAAGTAGGTAAGAAACGTTGAAGATTTTAATAGTGAACCCATAAAAACCTTTTAAAGGAAGTGGAAGAAGTATTTTTGAACACCCCACTTCATTCTAGCTAAAACCCACTTCATCCAGCTAAACTTAACCAATCACATGATTCACATCTGAGGTAAAGCGAACATATGTTGTAGTTGACTAATCTCGTTAACTTGCGGCCATGTAAGCTCTTATAGACGTTCATGCTTGACTCTGAGCAGAACTCTAGCTTATCCATTTGCTGAGATTAGGCAAATAATCAAGACCACCTTAATATAATAAAGTGAATTACCGAGAAAAACATAACAACGTCAAGGTCAAACCAAGCAAAAATTATGACTAGGAAAACCACCAGATATCTTAAGTTGTTCCCCAAGTGAGCGTCTTAACTCATGGAAACTTCTTACCGAAATAGAATTCTAAGTCAAATGAACTTCTACTTGAAGAAGACTTCTACTCCAACTCAACTACTATAGAGAATCCTAAAGTGCTTACAACATGAAGAATCTATCCTAAGTAGAATAGTAAAACATGCAAGCAAACAACTACTAGACTTCTGATATGAAGCGCCCCACTAGAGTAGAACTTGACTAGGAAAACTGTCCACTATTCCTTGTCTTCCAAGCAATCGTAAGCTTGGTTGATCTCTAAGAGACGTAAGAAAAAAATTCCAATCAAGAGGTGATAGGCCAAGCAATTGCATCAGGTCACCAAAGTTTATTCCACATATTACACACACACACATATATAACTCTAATGAACAAGTCATATAATAACACAAAAAGTCAAAATAAAACAAATTTTTTTTAGGGAACTCAATTTTTTTGGTATAACTTAAGTGATAAGTGTTATAACTCTAAGGAAGAACTACTGTAACTCTAATTCTCACCAAGTCACCACAAAGGCCTTCTTACCAGGGAAGAAAATCGCGGATATGGTCGCGTTCGCGGTAACGGTCACGATGATGCGGGAGCGGCTTGTAACGGTCGAAAAGAGACAAATCGCGGTTGACGCGGCGTGAATTAAAAAATTCACACAATTAGAATTTTAACCTCAAAATGATATTTTTGAAGTTTTATAAGTATTCTTATAACTTAATTTGACCAAAGCAATCATATGGGTGGGTTACACATATGGTGAATGAAAAATTACTTTAAACATGAGATTCATATCATATTATATATAAAAATTGATGCCTAAATCATATATATTAATCGACTTGGAAGCCTATGGCAAGTTTTTCTCCTTTAGGTTGGTATATCCCTGTTGTTTTTGCGCTACTATGCGTATATTCCCTTTCTTTTTTTTTGACCAATTTTCATATAGTAATGGATGTAACGGGTAAAAAAACGCTCTAACGCGACGAGTCACCGTTACGTAACGGACAACGCGGCGAGTTGGACGTGAATTTCATCTCGGCATTACGTAACGGCATTTCGCGTAACGGCAAGTTCAAAATCCGTTACATAACGGACGGCCGTTACGTAACGTAACGGTCGAGTTTTGTTTCCCTGCTTCTTACTTGATCTTGATTATATATATTATATATATATATATTAGTTAACGAGATTAATCTATAAGGATTATATCTGAGGTAAAGCGAACAAATGCAGGGCCAAATCTATAAGGATTAGATATTTTCAACTAACTGGATCTGTTCTAAGATTCTCATGTTCTCATATTACAAGTGTTCTCACCTGAACTTTCTTTTTCTCACTCCCTCATACATATATGTCCACTTCAACGTTCTTCTTTACAGATTAGAAAGACACCAAGGGGGAGTCGCCCATTTACAAAGAGAAGGCTAATGACAAAAAAATATATACTTCGCTTGTTTTCTGATAAATGCAACATGGAGGTAGGCAGGTAAAAGTTGACCGACCTCCTAACTGACATGAAATAAGCGGGTTTGGATTATGTTTTTCAACCCAATTATCTAAATGGGTTGACCCAATCTGATTTGTTAATTAAATAGGTTAAGTTAAGGTAAAAATTTACCACCCAAAAATAACCTAAGTTGACCCATTTATATATGAAAATTCCAAAAAACTATTTTTCCATAAGTACTAAAATTGGTCAAGAAACATAAGTAAACATGGATCATAATTTTCATATTCAAAATTCATTCATTTCACAGTAAAATTTATTTTTGACTATTTTAGATTGTAATAAACTAAAATAAAAAAATTGAATTATCGAAGATAAATGGGTTAATTAGGTGACCAGTTGGTTAGTGTTGAAAAGTTCAACCTATTTAATAAATGTGTTACATAGAGATAAACATTTTTTAAGAAAACTATGTGATGAGTAATCTTGTTACTACCACTTCCGAGTATTTCGAAGAATAAGACATTAGCCAGTTAGGCTGGAAATTTTCACCCGACTTGACAAATTGAGCAAGTTCTCATAATACCTCGCTAAGTCGGTAATTCAAAGCCATCCCAACTTGTTTTCTTTCTTCTAAGCTACATTATAGGAGATCTTAAGACCCTAAACAATAGGCACCATAATGCTTTTGCTTCACTTTAAGTTTCACTAACTAATGTGACTTATTCATGCATTAATTCTTTCAGGAAGTAGTAGTGAGTCATTTTGCTGTTTTTACCTTTTCACTTACAAGAGATTTTTCTTGTTTTAGGCTTAAATATTGTTATTTAATTAAAGTCATTTAATTATCGTTGAGTCAATTAGGCATGTAACTAATTAGTCTTATATAAAGTCAAGTCAAAGTCCTAGGAAGCTTTGGAGATCAATATGGCATGGAAACTCACTAACTTGGCGTGCAAGTAAGCTCATTGGCGTGCAAGGAAGATACATGGAGAGGTAGTAAAGTTTGTTAAATAAACATGGCACATGTCCACGAGGATAAAAGATTAAGGAAAGTTTGAGTGTTTGACTAGATCCAAACTTGCCTACATTTTACATATTGATTTTATCACTGTTTGACCGTGAGTTTTTAGGAGATTAAGGGATTAATTTTGCTGATTTTTCCTTAAGGGTGTGTTTGTTTAGTGGGAATAAATGGTGGGAATGGGATTAATATCCCCATTTTTGTATATCCTTTGTTTGTTTAGTGGGATTGGGAATTTTAAAGGGGAATGTGAGTGGGATTAAATGGGGTCTATTCCCACCACAACAAGACATGGGAGGGGGGATGTCTTATGGGTGGAATGAAAATAAGGGGTAAAAAGACATTTTTGCCATTAATGAAGAGAAAGGGATGATTAAGTAGATGAAGATTAATAATGACTTTTAAGTAATTTTGAAATTTAATCCCCCTTCTAATCCTACCACTTGCCAAACAAGGTAATGGGAGTATTTTCATGAATTCCCACACATATTCCCACTCCCCATTCCATCTCTTAATCCCCAAACTCCCATTCCCACATACCAAACGCCCCGTAAGTATTTTTGGCCTACGATTATTAGGATAAGTTATGGACTTGTCTTATATATCCTCTGCTTTGTAAACACTATATTTCGGCCATATAATCAATAAAGTAATATATTCCGTGTATAACTGAGTGTAAAAAATTTAAATGAGCTTTAAATTACAACCTTTAATTGATTTTCAGGAGTGTTAATTAATTAAAGTTAGTTAGATGGCGTTTGGTAAGAGGGTTTCACAAAAGGGAAGAGAAAGAAAATTCCTTTGTTACCCTTACTTAATCTTTGGTTGATGTTATTTTACATTCTCTTCACCAAATATTCAAATTTAGTTACCCTTAAATGATTCCTCCCACTACCCTAAGATTTGAGATTTCCACTCCCACCCTATCTCACCGTCAGAACATGACGACCACCGTCCACACCACGGCACCCACTCCACATTACGGTCGATGCCCTAATCAAAGGAGGGAAAGCGAGAAAGAGAAGCGACACCCACTCCACATCACGACCATACTGGAAACTCACCCATTATCCACGAAACCGGCAACCCCCCTCCCTTTAAGCTTTAACGTTCCATTTTCACACGCAACAAATGAATCAAACCCTACGCAACGTCTTCACACGAGGTCTCTCTTTCCTTGTGTGGTCAATGTCGCCATGACCCCCTCGCTAGCCATCGAGGATGGCGACTGTGACAAGGCTTTTGGACACAATAACGTGTCCACATCTGCCGAAAGAGAAAAGGAGGCGGCGAACAGAGGTGGAGAGAGGGTGCCGATCAGAGGGAGAGGAGGAAGGAGAGCCCCTGAGAGAGGCGGGAGGAGGGCGCCATAGTAGAGTAAGTGGCTGCCGAAGAAGAGGAATAGAGTGGGAGCGGAAGGTTTGGTGGCAGCCAGTGATTCCGACTCTTAAGCCCTGTCCCTTGCCTTACCAAACAATTCTTAAAATAAGGGCTAGGTTTCCTTTCCTTGCTTAACCCTTTCTTGCTTCCTTTCCCTTTCCCCTCTTCCAACCAAACACTCCCTTGGTAGGAGTGGTCTAGGGGTGTTTAGACTTAATTTGTGAGTTCAAGAGTGTTAGACAAATTAAAATATCATTGGTTACTTTTTACGAATTTTCGGACTTGGTAAATATTCTAGGTTCCTTTGTTTAATTTTCTGGTTGCTTAGCTTAGAATGGAAAGGTAATCCACATCACAAACCATATCCTTAATAACTTGTGAGGATGGTACTCATGGTAGTCATTGGGAGGGGACTTCTTGACCCTTCCATGCCCCCTGCTTCCAAAGCTACTATGAATAGTAAACACAGGTTGAAATATGGATCTAACATCAATTTTCCCCTCATACCCAAAGATGTAATCAATCATTAAGGACTAAGGAGTATATGTTTTTCCACAGGGGATTGGAAGGATATAAGCTACTCAAGGATATTTGACCAGGGCCTTTCTCAGTAATGGCTATCTGGTTGGATCCAAGGCTGCCTGTGAAAGCCAGCTAAGGTTCAGGTTCTAAATCTATGGTGTTGCTTTTGGATTTTCTTTTTCCAAGGAGAGTTGGGCAGAGCTTTGTTGAACCATTTGTAAGATAATGATATGACTTTACAGATATAAAATAATTTTTCTGGATAACCCTCTATCTGTCATTGTCATGAACCCACACCTATTTTTTAATAGTCGACTTCAAGAATACAAAACTAACTACACCAAATTCAGGCCATATATGGGCACCAAGTGTAGCACCATAGAGTTGATCTACAATGATCATATGACATCATCTTATATCAATTCGTTCACTTGTTTGTTTTAATTACTTCAGTCTCTACTTCGACAAGAAACAAAGCCTGTTCCCGTACAAACTCTATCTGAAGTTTGCATTCACAGGTTCAATTATAATGTGAAACTGCAAGTACCTGTCATAGGACAAGAAAGCATCACCAATTGTGCCAGCAACCTTATTCCGTACCTTTCTTACACAGATCTGCAATAACGAGACAGAAGTAAGACCTTTAGTTAGTAAAAGGTATCAAAGAGAGGATAAATTTCAAAAAGTCTACAGAGTTGATTGCCTGCACTCTATCAATCGGGCCAGCCTCGGGATCCCTGTTGCGATGTATTACAATCCCATTGTCACATTTGTTAATAAAATGTGCACTACCACTGATGTCATAAAGATTAGGAGGCTCCCCAGCCCAGTTGTGCAGCTGTTAAGAGAGACAGAAATCAGATGGACATTTGAGAGAAAGAAAACAGTGATATCTATCCACTCACCTGTCTAGGATGAGCTACAAACCAAACATGGCAAGAGTGGTGTTGAGCGAATCGCTTGACCATCGTGAGCATCTGGCTGACGTACTCTGTTTCTGTCCTGTTGAATACATTAGCTATTCAACTTCATTTAAGTTCACAAAAGGATATCAATCTAGCAGAAATAGATTAGAAAAGCAGTAGTCACGTATATAAAGAACCACATTCATGACTGGTTAAGAATCTTATCAGAATATATAATGCTACTATTACAAGCTTCAATGACAAGTAACAACCTCTCGAGTATCCTGACAATCCATCAAGTAGAAGAGTCCTATGCAGCCTAGAAAACAAAAGGTCAATGCTACAACCTCCAGTGGTGGTGTTCCTTGCACCAGCAAAGAAAAAAATAATTTAAAAAATAAAACTAAATCCTCCTTTTCTCTCCTAACATATACTGTACTTTTCCATAGAACCTTCCCGAAGATAAACTATCACACACGATTTTGAGCTTGGGGCAAGAGTGCAGTCTCAAAATTCCTTTCCCAAATTGGAGGAATACTTAACAACACTGAATGATTAGGATTATGTGCTAATTGAAATTTCTTCAGCGAGGCTAAAACTTGGATCTTCCAAACATTTGAAGTTTGTATTTTGTTTAACACTAATTCGGGTCTTCCTCAGAAGAAATTACCATTTGATTGTTTACTTATTGAATTGGTAAGCTCATAGAAAATTGAGATTTTGGGGGTTTTCATACTAGTAGTTTATGCAACCTAAACTGGTTTTAGGGGAGAGTTAAACGGAGGAGATGCAAGATGAAGGGTCAATGGAGAGAGAAAATGGGAGTGGTAAGTGGTAACTAAATTATGTTTTCTGATCCATTCGGCGTTAATTTCAATGTTTGAGAAATAGTGAGATGCAGAGAGAAAATGGGAGTGGTAAGTATTTTTTTTATGGCAAAGTGGTAGCTAATTTATCTCTCTAATTGTAGAAACAATATGTTCAACCTATTAGTTTTAATTGTAAAAGAACTATGGAGATTAACCATAGATTTATTATTCAAATTGTACGGTCTTGATTAAAAGATTTGTGTGGGTCACCGGGATTAGAACCGATCTCACGACTGTTAATTTCATTTTAATTTTCAGATTGTTGGAGTGTTTGAGAGACTTAGGCCCTGTTCTTTTGATCTGCAATGAACTTAAATTAATTTCAACTCAGTTTAGTTTGGTTGATTTCAGTTCAATTCAATTAACTCCTGTTGAATAAGTGATTGCAGTTAGATGGAGTTCTTTACAGGTCAAAAGAACATGATGTAATACCCCAAATTTCTACTACATTTCTAGTATTATTATTTACATATCTTATATTATTATTTACATATCTTATATTATACCCATTTTTATTTTTCGAAATTATTTTACAAAAAGAAAATAAAATGGAAGTTCATTTTTATTTTCGGAATTATATTAGCAAAAAGTCTGAAAACTGACTTTTCAGATAATCTTCACAATCTTATCTTATTTTCGGATTTAATTAAATTAATTAACAAAAATCTGACTTTCGGATTATAGTAACAGATTTTCGGATATATTAAAAAAAAAAAAAAAAAATTTATTTTCGGATTTTCGAATTTAAGGTCAAAGATCAGATTTTCTAGCCCAAAAATCAGTTTTATAATTTTCGATTTTGAATTTTAAATTTCGAAATAAGTTAGAATTTCAACCCTAAAAATTTCTATATAAACCCCTCACAAACCCTACGAAAATCAGTCTACAACTCTCCAAATATTTTCCTTCTTCTTCCTTACTCTATTTCACCATTGAAGAGGTGAGAAAAACTCAATACTCATTTTTTTCAGATTTTCGAAAATTAGTAGAGAAAGGAAAAAGAAAAGAGAAAGAGAAAAGGTTTTAGAAATACCGGTCTCCGATCGGTGGTTGTCGCCGGTGGAAAATCGGCCGGCGTGACCCTCTTTCTTCTTCCCTTTCTTTCTTTCCTTCTCCTTCTTTCTTTCCCTTTCCTCTTTTTCCTCTGCTGCGTATGAACCAGTGGTTCATTATTTCTTTTCCTTCTTTAAACTTTACCCTTTTGTTTTGTTTGTCTTTTATTTTCTTTTCTTAGTTTTTTCTTTCTTTTACTCCTTTTCATTTAATGTTTTGTGGAGTACTTCAATGGGATTTTGTCTTATTTGATTTATTTGTTTCTTTTCCTTTTTCTTTAATTCCATTAATTTTGTTACATTTTTTTTATTTCAATTGTTGAATAAGTTTTATTTTGTTTTCACTTTTGTTTTACCTACTCTTATTTTATTATCACAATAATCTTCTATTGTTATTTTAAAACGTAAAGTTATGATTTTTACTTCTACCTTTTTATTTGTCTTTAACTAATATGACTTAAGTAATGTTTATAATTGTTTAAGTTGCGAGTTAAGGAGTTACGCAATTTTACTGACTAGAGTTATTTTATTTTATTTTAGACGAAGGCTTCGTAGGGGACTATACAGAGAACCAGTAATATTTTAGAGCGCGCTTACCAAGGTAATTCGCAATGTCCATCTACTCTAGTATTCCCGTATAGGAATATTACGTGCTATGTGTTGTAAGTGTGATTTTTGTGTACAACCTACTATACTACTATAAACTAAAATTTGATGTTCACGTTTTGTTGTTAATATCATTTAACTATTAACAACTATACTCGTATCTACCTATGATTTTGATCTTTTGTCAAATTTATTGTTTTATTAATTTTCATTCAATACTTTTGACACCGCTATTATGATATTAAGTGGGTAACAAGTAATAACTTAAGTTGACAATTGATCTCTTGACGTAACAATTATTAAGTAATTGTGCTTGTGATTTGATTATGGACGTTATGGATTCCACGAGACTATAGTAATGACTAATTTTAATGAATATGGAATTAGTTGTTACGTGCTATGTAATTTTGTAACCTTGTTAAAATCCATTAATCACTTAAAGTGGAATGTTAAGAAGGGAATGTAGCCTATGGAATTGGATCCTCCATAGGTGATGGACAGGTTGCCCTGTTTAGTAGTGAACCTAATGACGTTTGATCATTGGGCTGCTAATTCAGGTTTTGATTTCTTTATACTATTAAACTGTTGTTTGTCTTCCTCCTAATAGTGAACCTTTTGGCGCGCTTTTGCGTTAGATCATTAGGCTGTTAGTGAGGGGTGTGCACACTAGGGACTCTCTGTGAAATATTTTGGCCATGTTATATGACTTTTGGGTGACGATCCAAAGACAAGTAGGTGGTTACTGGGATTAGTCCCGGCCTACTGGCGTTCCATTTCCCTTTCTTAATTAATAATGAGCTATGTGAATTTTTGTGAATTATGGTGATTATTTATTTATAATTACGTTTTATGTATAGCTGCACTACTCTGATTATTAAATTTATTTTCAAAACAAAACTATTATTATTTTACGGGATGGAGTTGGAATTACTTAGTTTTTACTAATTTTAGTTTATTTGTTTCTATTTTGTTTTCCAATATTTTTGCAGGTTCTTGACAAAGGGATTACGTGGGGCATTTGAGAGCAATATAGCTTAGGATCACTTAGTTCCGACTACATTAGTGTTTTTGACTATTACTCTTTATTTCAGTTTTGGTGACTTTAGTATTATGACTTACCTTTGGTAGCTTTGAGTTCTTTAATAATGAGTTGTTTAGTTCTTCCAGTTCACTTTAGCCTTGCATGTTTATGCGGCGGTAACACCCTAAAGGTTTAAATGAACGATTTTTACAGTCAACTGATGTTTTCCTAATCAATTATTAGTTTAAATTTTTGGGGTGTTACAAATTGGATTCAGAGCTTAGGTTAGGATTAACTAGGGAAAGATTAATAAGTTAATAAAATTGGAATTATAGGTCTAAGAAAATGAACTTAGGGTAAATTTAATAAATGGATAACTTTAAAAATAAATTGTGAGAGTGGGATCGAACGGGTTATTTTTGTTTCTTAGTTGTGTGCGAAAGTACTTATTTTAAGTACTTATTAATTGTTTTAAATTTCTTTTTCTTTTAGATGGTTGGACGTCAGGTCGTGAGAAAAAGGGACGCTAGAAAAACAGTTTCGCCTCTAAGTCGATCACCATACAAAATCCGAATGAAGGACAATGAAAATGTTTTGGATTATATCCACCGAATCAGGATAGGCATTGAGAGTTACCGCCTCAATGATCTTCTAATAGTCAATGACTTTCATACCCCCGAGCGTCAAGCCCATGTTCTTATCTCCACACTCCCCATGACGGGCCCATTTGGAGATGTCAAAAGGAAATATGATAATATATTTATCAACCATAAACCCAATTATAGTAGGTACAGATACAAAGGAGCGTGGTTTCTCACCCTGGATTACCTAAAGAATGTTATGATCGACGCTATAAAACATTGGCAGTGTGCCTATTATACTGCCAGTGAGGGTGAGGGTTCATCATCTCATAATTCTGAGGGAGAGGGCGTTGGGAGCTATGTCCCAGCCATCCAGAATGATGAGAACCCAGAAGACCCTGAGGAAGAGCCCGAGGAAGACCCTGAGGAGGAGGCGTAATGCCATAGGTTTAGGACGTATTTTTTTTTCTCGAATAAGGTCATTTTGACCAAAACGTTGCACTTTAGGAATCTTTGAATTGATTTAGAATTGCTTGTTCTAAATATTCAGTTGTTTGGATATTTTGTTGCATTTTGGCACATTTTGGAATTAATAAATGAGTTTTCGTTCATAAATTATATTGTTGTGTGATACTATGTGGTGTTTGAATATAAAGTATAAACTTGGCCACAAATTTGTGTACAAGTATGTGAAATGTGCAAGTATGTGGTGGTGGTAACACCAACGTTATTGTGCAGGAATTGTATGCGAACATATACTAGGTCACGCTCTAGACTAACTGAACAAATGGCTGAAACACCCGAACAAGTCGCTGCTCGACTGAAAGCTCTCGAAGAGCTATCCCAAAACTTAGGGTTAGTCCTACAAAATCAGCTAAACCACAGGGTAGAAGATCCTCAAGCCGCAATGGCTAAGAAACTAGCCTCTCTGAACCCCCCGATCTTTATAGGCAAGGAGGACCCCTTACTAGTGGAAAATTGGTTGAGGGACTTTGACAAGTTATTTATTTCGACTGGGACACCCGAAGTTCAAAAGGTAGACCATGCAACTTTTTACTTGAGAGAGGATGCTGACAGTTGGTGGGAAAATCAAGGTCCTACCATTAGAGCCCAAGACAATTTTAATTGGGATGCCTTTAAGTCTGCTTTCAAGGACCGATTCTTCCCTGAACATATTAGGAGGCAGAAATACAATGAGTTCACTAGACTTAACCAAGGGGGTGGCATGTCAGTGCAAGAATATGCACGAAGATTCAACGAACTAGCTAGGTTTTGCCCTACCGTTGTGCCTGATGAGAGGGCTAAGGCCCAAAAGTTTGAGGATGGTTTGTCCTTTAAAATCCAAACCCGACTTGGGGGAGCGACATCTATCACATTCGAAGAGGCCTATGCTAAGGCTTCTAACCTTGAGAGGATCCTGAAGCGTGAGGAAGAGATTATGGGGAGAAATAAGAGAAAAGACCAGGGTAGTAATACCAATGACCAAGGCCATGATAAAAGGCCTAGGTACGGGGGCAATAACAACAATGGTGGGCGCAGTAACTATCAAGATCAGGGAAAACCTAACCATCAAGGACCCCGCAACCAGAATTTCAACTGTAGGAAGTGCAATAAGAACCACCCAGGCCGTAACTGTCAAGGAACCCCTATCACTTGTTACTCGTGTGGGGAACAAGGGCATAAGGCTAACCAGTGTCCCAAGGGCCAGAACACCAACCGATCAGGACAGAACGGGAATAATGGGAACAAGAGTGGTTATGGGTCAAATCAGAACCAAGGTTACAACAACCGCCCCTACAATGGCAACAACCCTCATAGTCAGACTGCGAACGCTCAAGGAGGCAATAGCGCTCAACAGAACAATCCCAACAACAACCGAGCTAGTGGAGGAAACAGCAACTACCAGAATCATAGCAACGGAAATGGGAACGGAGCTCGAGGCAATAATGGTAGAATTTACGTCATGAATCGGAACGAAGCTGACACCAACGCCAATGTTGTGACGGGTACTTTCCTCGTTAACTCTAAACCTGCTTATTTGCTTTTTGATTCGGGAGCGTCTCATTCTTTCATAGCTAGTTCCTTTGTCAAAAAGTTAGGTATGAAACCTTCAGCGTCATGTCAAACTTACATAACCATACCTTCAGGTGAAGTGATTCCTTGTAGTTCCTTGTACCTAGACGTACCTATTACCATACTAGGATCCGAGTTGCCTGCTAACCTTATTCAATTTGACCTACTTGACTTCGATATTATCTTGGGGATGGATTGGCTTGCTAAATACAGAGCTAGGATAGAGTGTCATACCCAAAAGGTGTCTCTTAGGGGACCAAAGGGAAACAGGATATCCTACCAAGGTATAGTGTCCAAACCTGGAGTCAGTATTGTCTCAGCTATGTCATTCCAAACCTACATTAGGAAAGGCTACCCCATCTATCTGTGCCATGTAAAGGATGTAAGCGTGGAGGATGTTGAGATGTCTCAGATACCGGTTGTGAGAGAGTTTGAGGATGTTTTTCCAGAAGATATTCCAGGGATGCCACCGATTAGGGACATGGACTTTAAAATTGACTTAGTGCCTGGAACTGGAGCTATTTCTAAGGCACCATATAGAATGGCACCCGCGGAGATGCAGGAGTTGAAGGCTCAGTTGGAAGAATTGTTGGAAAAAGGGTACATTAGGCCGAGTGTATCACCTTGGGGAGCACCGGTGTTGTTTGTTCGAAAAAAGATGGCACGTTGAGGTTGTGCATCGATTACAGAGAGTTGAATAACGTGACAGTAAAGAACAAGTACCCATTGCCTAGAATCGAGGACTTGTTCGACCAGCTTAAAGGTGCTGGGATATTTTCTAAGATCGATCTGAGGTCTGGTTATCATCAGCTGAGAATTGCGGAGGAAGATATTCCAAAGACGGCATTTCGTACGAGGTACGGCCATTATGAGTTCACTGTGATGCCATTTGGACTTACTAATGCGCCTGCAGCATTCATGGACCTCATGAATAGGACATTTCAGCCGTACTTGGATACATTCGTCGTAGTGTTTATAGATGACATTTTGGTTTACTCAAGGGACAAGGAAGAACATGAGGGGCATTTGAGGAAGGTCTTAGAGATACTTCGTGAGAAGAAATTGTACGCCAAGTTCTCGAAATGTGAATTTTGGCTTGAGAAGGTCGCATTTCTGGGTCATGTTATATCAAAGGATGGAGTGGCAGTCGACCCAGCAAAGGTGCAAGCAGTGACAGAGTGGCAACGACCTAGTAGTGTGACAGAAGTAAGGAGTTTCTTAGGACTTGCAGGCTACTACAGAAGGTTTGTGCGTGATTTTTCGAAGGTAGCCCAACCCTTGACAAACCTGATGAAGAAAACGACAAGATTTCAGTGGGATGAGAAGTGTGAGAAGGCTTTCCAGGAATTAAAGGATAGACTCACGTCAGCACCAGTTTTGACATTACCCTCTGGATACGAAGGTTTTGAGGTGTATAGTGACGCTTCTAAGAATGGTTTAGGGTGTGTATTGATGCAACATGGCAAGGTTGTAGCGTATGCTTCGAGACAACTCAAGCCACATGAGAAGAATTACCCTACTCATGATTTAGAGCTAGCTGCTGTGGTATTTGCACTCAAAATCTGGAGGCATTATCTGTATGGAGTGACATGTAAGATTTTCACAGATCATAAGAGTCTCAAATACATATTTACTCAGAAGGAGTTGAACATGAGGCAGAGGAGATGGCTTGAGCTTATCAAGGATTATGACTTGGAGATATCGTACCACGAAGGTAAGGCGAATAAGGTTGCCGATGCGTTGAGTAGGAAGACTAGCCACGCGATGAATATGATGGTGTTGACAAAGGAGTTGTGTGAGGAGTTTAGGAGAATGAATTTAGAAGTTATGGAACACGGGCAAGTGGAGGCTCAAATGAATGCGATTTCAGTACAACCCACCTTGTTCGATGAGATTCGCGAGAATCAAGCCAATGATGAGTGGTTAATGAAGGTGAAAAAGATGAAAGAAGATGGAGCAGCCGCTGAGTTTGAGATTAATGATGAGGGCGTTGTGAAGTATAATGGGAGATGGTGTATTCCTAAGGACGAGGAGTTAAAGAGGAAGATCATGGAAGAAGCTCATAATACCCCGTATTCTGTACATCCGGGTGGAGATAAACTTTACAAGGACCTTAAGCAATACTTTTGGTGGCAAAACATGAAGCGAGAAGTTGCTGAGTTCGTTGCAAAGTGTTTGACGTGTCGAAGGTGAAGATTCAACACATGAGACCTGGAGGGAAATTGCAGTCTTTGGAGGTGCCTAGTTGGAAGTGGGAGTCTATTTCCATGGATTTTGTGATGGGATTACCACTGACGAGGTCGGCGAAGAATGCCATTTGGGTTATAGTGGATCGTCTCACAAAGACAGCAAGATTCATAGCCATGAAAGATACGTGGAGTTTGCAGCAATTGGCAAGTACATATGTGCGAGAAGTCGTGAGGTTACATGGTGTACCGAAGGACATTGTTTCAGACAGGGATTCGAGGTTCTTGTCTAATTTCTGGAGAAAACTGCAACAGGCATTTGGTACTCTACTGAAGTTCAGCACGGCATTTCATCCTGCGACAGATGGACAGACGGAACGAACAATCCAAACTCTCGAGGATATGTTAAGGGCGTGTGTGATGGACTTTGGAGGGTCTTGGGATGAACACTTGCCAACCATAGAATTTTCATATAACAATAGTTATCATGCGAGCATAGGAATGGCGCCTTATGAGGCACTATATGGTCGGAAGTGTAGAAGTCCCTTATGTTGGAGTGATATAAGTGAGTCAATGACAGTGGGGCCGGAGATGATTGAGGAAACCACAAATCAAGTTAGACTGATTCAAGAACGCATGAAAGCAGCTCAGGATCGACAAAAGACATATGCAGATCAGAGTAGAAGAGAAGTGGAGTTCGAAGTCGGGGAGAAAGCTTTATTGAAAGTCTCACCGACAAAGGGAGTAATGAGATTTGGCAGAAAAGGAAAATTGAGTCCGCGTTACATAGGACCGTATGAAGTTTTGGAACGGATTGGTGAAGTGGCCTATAGATTAGCCTTACCCATTGAGTTAGCCAATGTCCATAATGTCTTTCATGTGTCTCAACTTCGTAAGTACGTCCATGACCCAACTCATGTCATCCAACCTGAAACTATTGAACTAGATGAGACCTTATCTTTTGAGGAACGTCCTATTAGGATCCTTGATACCAAAACGAGAAGTACCCGGAACAAGGCGGTTATGTTGGTAAAGGTGCTATGGTCGAACCAAAAGTCCGAGGAAGCAACTTGGGAAGCTGAAGATGATATGAAAAGGAGATTCCCAGAGTTGTTTGAGCAGGTATAGTAAGTTTCGGGGACGAAACTAAATTTTTAGGGGGCGTGACGTAATAGTAACGAGTTATTTTCGAACCCCAACTTATGTTCTTAAGAGCTGAGTTTAAAGTTCGAGGACGAACTTTGCCTTAAGGGAGGGTAGATGTAATACCCCAAATTTCTACTACATTTCTAGTATTATTATTTACATATCTTATATTATTATTTACATATCTTATATTATACCCATTTTTATTTTTCGAAATTATTAAATCTGAAAATAAGATAAGATTGTGAAGATTATCTGAAAAGTCAGTTTTCAGACTTTTTGCTAATATAATTCCGAAAATAAAAATGAACTTCCATTTTATTTTCTTTTTGTAAAATAATTTCGAAAAATAAAAATGGGTATAATATAAGATATGTAAATAATAATATAAGATATGTAAATAATAATACTAGAAATGTAGTAGAAATTTGGGGTATTACATCTACCCTCCCTTAAGGCAAAGTTCGTCCTCGAACTTTAAACTCAGCTCTTAAGAACATAAGTTGGGGTTCGAAAATAACTCGAACCCCAACTTATGTTCTTAAGAGCTGAGTTTAAAGTTCGAGGACGAACTTTGCCTTAAGGGAGGGTAGATGTAATACCCCAAATTTCTACTACATTTCTAGTATTATTATTTACATATCTTATATTATTATTTACATATCTTATATTATACCCATTTTTATTTTTCGAAATTATTTTACAAAAAGAAAATAAAATGGAAGTTCATTTTTATTTTCGGAATTATATTAGCAAAAAGTCTGAAAACTGACTTTTCAGATAATCTTCACAATCTTATCTTATTTTCGGATATGTCCATCTACTCTAGTATTCCCGTATAGGAATATTACGTGCTATGTGTTGTAAGTGTGATTTTTGTGTACAACCTACTATACTACTATAAACTAAAATTTGATGTTCACGTTTTGTTGTTAATATCATTTAACTATTAACAACTATACTCGTATCTACCTATGATTTTGATCTTTTGTCAAATTTATTGTTTTATTAATTTTCATTCAATACTTTTGACACCGCTATTATGATATTAAGTGGGTAACAAGTAATAACTTAAGTTGACAATTGATCTCTTGACGTAACAATTATTAAGTAATTGTGCTTGTGATTTGATTATGGACGTTATGGATTCCACGAGACTATAGTAATGACTAATTTTAATGAATATGGAATTAGTTGTTACGTGCTATGTAATTTTGTAACCTTGTTAAAATCCATTAATCACTTAAAGTGGAATGTTAAGAAGGGAATGTAGCCTATGGAATTGGATCCTCCATAGGTGATGGACAGGTTGCCCTGTTTAGTAGTGAACCTAATGACGTTTGATCATTGGGCTGCTAATTCAGGTTTTGATTTCTTTATACTATTAAACTGTTGTTTGTCTTCCTCCTAATAGTGAACCTTTTGGCGCGCTTTTGCGTTAGATCATTAGGCTGTTAGTGAGGGGTGTGCACACTAGGGACTCTCTGTGAAATATTTTGGCCATGTTATATGACTTTTGGGTGACGATCCAAAGACAAGTAGGTGGTTACTGGGATTAGTCCCGGCCTACTGGCGTTCCATTTCCCTTTCTTAATTAATAATGAGCTATGTGAATTTTTGTGAATTATGGTGATTATTTATTTATAATTACGTTTTATGTATAGCTGCACTACTCTGATTATTAAATTTATTTTCAAAACAAAACTATTATTATTTTACGGGATGGAGTTGGAATTACTTAGTTTTTACTAATTTTAGTTTATTTGTTTCTATTTTGTTTTCCAATATTTTTGCAGGTTCTTGACAAAGGGATTACGTGGGGCATTTGAGAGCAATATAGCTTAGGATCACTTAGTTCCGACTACATTAGTGTTTTTGACTATTACTCTTTATTTCAGTTTTGGTGACTTTAGTATTATGACTTACCTTTGGTAGCTTTGAGTTCTTTAATAATGAGTTGTTTAGTTCTTCCAGTTCACTTTAGCCTTGCATGTTTATGCGGCGGTAACACCCTAAAGGTTTAAATGAACGATTTTTACAGTCAACTGATGTTTTCCTAATCAATTATTAGTTTAAATTTTGGGGTGTTACAAATTGGTATCAGAGGTCTTATGAGGCACTATATGGTCGGAAGTGTAGAAGTCCCTTATGTTGGAGTGATATAAGTGAGTCAATGACAGTGGGGCCGGAGATGATTGAGGAAACCACAAATCAAGTTAGACTGATTCAAGAACGCATGAAAGCAGCTCAGGATCGACAAAAGACATATGCAGATCAGAGTAGAAGAGAAGTGGAGTTCGAAGTCGGGGAGAAAGCTTTATTGAAAGTCTCACCGACAAAGGGAGTAATGAGATTTGGCAGAAAAGGAAAATTGAGTCCGCGTTACATAGGACCGTATGAAGTTTTGGAACGGATTGGTGAAGTGGCCTATAGATTAGCCTTACCCATTGAGTTAGCCAATGTCCATAATGTCTTTCATGTGTCTCAACTTCGTAAGTACGTCCATGACCCAACTCATGTCATCCAACCTGAAACTATTGAACTAGATGAGACCTTATCTTTTGAGGAACGTCCTATTAGGATCCTTGATACCAAAACGAGAAGTACCCGGAACAAGGCGGTTATGTTGGTAAAGGTGCTATGGTCGAACCAAAAGTCCGAGGAAGCAACTTGGGAAGCTGAAGATGATATGAAAAGGAGATTCCCAGAGTTGTTTGAGCAGGTATAGTAAGTTTCGGGGACGAAACTAAATTTTTAGGGGGGCGTGACGTAATAGTAACGAGTTATTTTCGAACCCCAACTTATGTTCTTAAGAGCTGAGTTTAAAGTTCGAGGACGAACTTTGCCTTAAGGGAGGGTAGATGTAATACCCCAAATTTCTACTACATTTCTAGTATTATTATTTACATATCTTATATTATTATTTACATATCTTATATTATACCCATTTTTATTTTTCGAAATTATTTTACAAAAAGAAAATAAAATGGAAGTTCATTTTTATTTTCGGAATTATATTAGCAAAAAGTCTGAAAACTGACTTTTCAGATAATCTTCACAATCTTATCTTATTTTCGGATATGTCCATCTACTCTAGTATTCCCGTATAGGAATATTACGTGCTATGTGTTGTAAGTGTGATTTTTGTGTACAACCTACTATACTACTATAAACTAAAATTTGATGTTCACGTTTTGTTGTTAATATCATTTAACTATTAACAACTATACTCGTATCTACCTATGATTTTGATCTTTTGTCAAATTTATTGTTTTATTAATTTTCATTCAATACTTTTGACACCGCTATTATGATATTAAGTGGGTAACAAGTAATAACTTAAGTTGACAATTGATCTCTTGACGTAACAATTATTAAGTAATTGTGCTTGTGATTTGATTATGGACGTTATGGATTCCACGAGACTATAGTAATGACTAATTTTAATGAATATGGAATTAGTTGTTACGTGCTATGTAATTTTGTAACCTTGTTAAAATCCATTAATCACTTAAAGTGGAATGTTAAGAAGGGAATGTAGCCTATGGAATTGGATCCTCCATAGGTGATGGACAGGTTGCCCTGTTTAGTAGTGAACCTAATGACGTTTGATCATTGGGCTGCTAATTCAGGTTTTGATTTCTTTATACTATTAAACTGTTGTTTGTCTTCCTCCTAATAGTGAACCTTTTGGCGCGCTTTTGCGTTAGATCATTAGGCTGTTAGTGAGGGGTGTGCACACTAGGGACTCTCTGTGAAATATTTTGGCCATGTTATATGACTTTTGGGTGACGATCCAAAGACAAGTAGGTGGTTACTGGGATTAGTCCCGGCCTACTGGCGTTCCATTTCCCTTTCTTAATTAATAATGAGCTATGTGAATTTTTGTGAATTATGGTGATTATTTATTTATAATTACGTTTTATGTATAGCTGCACTACTCTGATTATTAAATTTATTTTCAAAACAAAACTATTATTATTTTACGGGATGGAGTTGGAATTACTTAGTTTTTACTAATTTTAGTTTATTTGTTTCTATTTTGTTTTCCAATATTTTTGCAGGTTCTTGACAAAGGGATTACGTGGGGCATTTGAGAGCAATATAGCTTAGGATCACTTAGTTCCGACTACATTAGTGTTTTTGACTATTACTCTTTATTTCAGTTTTGGTGACTTTAGTATTATGACTTACCTTTGGTAGCTTTGAGTTCTTTAATAATGAGTTGTTTAGTTCTTCCAGTTCACTTTAGCCTTGCATGTTTATGCGGCGGTAACACCCTAAAGGTTTAAATGAACGATTTTTACAGTCAACTGATGTTTTCCTAATCAATTATTAGTTTAAATTTTTGGGGTGTTACAAATTGGTATCAGAGGTCTTATGAGGCACTATATGGTCGGAAGTGTAGAAGTCCCTTATGTTGGAGTGATATAAGTGAGTCAATGACAGTGGGGCCGGAGATGATTGAGGAAACCACAAATCAAGTTAGACTGATTCAAGAACGCATGAAAGCAGCTCAGGATCGACAAAAGACATATGCAGATCAGAGTAGAAGAGAAGTGGAGTTCGAAGTCGGGGAGAAAGCTTTATTGAAAGTCTCACCGACAAAGGGAGTAATGAGATTTGGCAGAAAAGGAAAATTGAGTCCGCGTTACATAGGACCGTATGAAGTTTTGGAACGGATTGGTGAAGTGGCCTATAGATTAGCCTTACCCATTGAGTTAGCCAATGTCCATAATGTCTTTCATGTGTCTCAACTTCGTAAGTACGTCCATGACCCAACTCATGTCATCCAACCTGAAACTATTGAACTAGATGAGACCTTATCTTTTGAGGAACGTCCTATTAGGATCCTTGATACCAAAACGAGAAGTACCCGGAACAAGGCGGTTATGTTGGTAAAGGTGCTATGGTCGAACCAAAAGTCCGAGGAAGCAACTTGGGAAGCTGAAGATGATATGAAAAGGAGATTCCCAGAGTTGTTTGAGCAGGTATAGTAAGTTTCGGGGACGAAACTAAATTTTTAGGGGGCGTGACGTAATAGTAACGAGTTATTTTCGAACCCCAACTTATGTTCTTAAGAGCTGAGTTTAAAGTTCGAGGACGAACTTTGCCTTAAGGGAGGGTAGATGTAATACCCCAAATTTCTACTACATTTCTAGTATTATTATTTACATATCTTATATTATTATTTACATATCTTATATTATACCCATTTTTATTTTTCGAAATTATTTTACAAAAAGAAAATAAAATGGAAGTTCATTTTTATTTTCGGAATTATATTAGCAAAAAGTCTGAAAACTGACTTTTCAGATAATCTTCACAATCTTATCTTATTTTCGGATTTAATTAAATTAATTAACAAAAATCTGACTTTCGGATTATAGTAACAGATTTTCGGATATATTAAAAAAAAAAAAAAATTTATTTTCGGATTTTCGAATTTAAGGTCAAAGATCAGATTTTCTAGCCCAAAAATCAGTTTTATAATTTTCGATTTTGAATTTTAAATTTCGAAATAAGTTAGAATTTCAACCCTAAAAATTTCTATATAAACCCCTCACAAACCCTACGAAAATCAGTCTACAACTCTCCAAATATTTTCCTTCTTCTTCCTTACTCTATTTCACCATTGAAGAGGTGAGAAAAACTCAATACTCATTTTTTTCAGATTTTCGAAAATTAGTAGAGAAAGGAAAAAGAAAAGAGAAAGAGAAAAGGTTTTAGAAATACCGGTCTCCGATCGGTGGTTGTCGCCGGTGGAAAATCGGCCGGCGTGACCCTCTTTCTTCTTCCCTTTCTTTCTTTCCTTCTCCTTCTTTCTTTCCCTTTCCTCTTTTTCCTCTGCTGCGTATGAACCAGTGGTTCATTATTTCTTTTCCTTCTTTAAACTTTACCCTTTTGTTTTGTTTGTCTTTTATTTTCTTTTCTTAGTTTTTCTTTCTTTTACTCCTTTTCATTTAATGTTTTGTGGAGTACTTCAATGGGATTTTGTCTTATTTGATTTATTTGTTTCTTTTCCTTTTTCTTTAATTCCATTAATTTTGTTACATTTTTTTTATTTCAATTGTTGAATAAGTTTTATTTTGTTTTCACTTTTGTTTTACCTACTCTTATTTTATTATCACAATAATCTTCTATTGTTATTTTAAAACGTAAAGTTATGATTTTTACTTCTACCTTTTTATTTGTCTTTAACTAATATGACTTAAGTAATGTTTATAATTGTTTAAGTTGCGAGTTAAGGAGTTACGCAATTTTACTGACTAGAGTTATTTTATTTTATTTTAGACGAAGGCTTCGTAGGGGACTATACAGAGAACCAGTAATATTTTAGAGCGCGCTTACCAAGGTAATTCGCAATGTCCATCTACTCTAGTATTCCCGTATAGGAATATTACGTGCTATGTGTTGTAAGTGTGATTTTTGTGTACAACCTACTATACTACTATAAACTAAAATTTGATGTTCACGTTTTGTTGTTAATATCATTTAACTATTAACAACTATACTCGTATCTACCTATGATTTTGATCTTTTGTCAAATTTATTGTTTTATTAATTTTCATTCAATACTTTTGACACCGCTATTATGATATTAAGTGGGTAACAAGTAATAACTTAAGTTGACAATTGATCTCTTGACGTAACAATTATTAAGTAATTGTGCTTGTGATTTGATTATGGACGTTATGGATTCCACGAGACTATAGTAATGACTAATTTTAATGAATATGGAATTAGTTGTTACGTGCTATGTAATTTTGTAACCTTGTTAAAATCCATTAATCACTTAAAGTGGAATGTTAAGAAGGGAATGTAGCCTATGGAATTGGATCCTCCATAGGTGATGGACAGGTTGCCCTGTTTAGTAGTGAACCTAATGACGTTTGATCATTGGGCTGCTAATTCAGGTTTTGATTTCTTTATACTATTAAACTGTTGTTTGTCTTCCTCCTAATAGTGAACCTTTTGGCGCGCTTTTGCGTTAGATCATTAGGCTGTTAGTGAGGGGTGTGCACACTAGGGACTCTCTGTGAAATATTTTGGCCATGTTATATGACTTTTGGGTGACGATCCAAAGACAAGTAGGTGGTTACTGGGATTAGTCCCGGCCTACTGGCGTTCCATTTCCCTTTCTTAATTAATAATGAGCTATGTGAATTTTTGTGAATTATGGTGATTATTTATTTATAATTACGTTTTATGTATAGCTGCACTACTCTGATTATTAAATTTATTTTCAAAACAAAACTATTATTATTTTACGGGATGGAGTTGGAATTACTTAGTTTTTACTAATTTTAGTTTATTTGTTTCTATTTTGTTTTCCAATATTTTTGCAGGTTCTTGACAAAGGGATTACGTGGGGCATTTGAGAGCAATATAGCTTAGGATCACTTAGTTCCGACTACATTAGTGTTTTTGACTATTACTCTTTATTTCAGTTTTGGTGACTTTAGTATTATGACTTACCTTTGGTAGCTTTGAGTTCTTTAATAATGAGTTGTTTAGTTCTTCCAGTTCACTTTAGCCTTGCATGTTTATGCGGCGGTAACACCCTAAAGGTTTAAATGAACGATTTTTACAGTCAACTGATGTTTTCCTAATCAATTATTAGTTTAAATTTTTGGGGTGTTACACATGACCTCATATAATTATAATTATTAAGTTTCCTGTTTAATTATGGATTATTATATTTGTTGGATACTTGAATTATTTTATTTTCTAGGCTTTTTAGTTGTAATATGAATTATTAATGTTTTTTTTTTCTTTTGTGATGGAATTTATCACATAGTGCTTTTAAGGAAAAAAATTGATGGTAAACCACCATGTGGAAAATCCTGTATCCGCCTCCTATTGTTTGATCCAATAAGGACCAGAATTAAATAATATTATTCTCCATATCAGTTATAGTGCGCCACAATTTACCTTTTATAAGCTCTATAAAAATGGGCCACCTTCTCATTTGTTTTCACAATGTCAACAAGATGATGAATATATTTGTTCATATACGAACTCTGAATACTCAAAGCTATTCCTTTCAATTCTCACTATTTCTTTTCCTAAACTAAAATTATTACTAGATGAGAGTAGTTCATGAGAATAACATCAATGTCAATATAAAATGAGTAAGTGGTAAAATTTGAGCAAGATAGTTTCTTTTAAAGAGAATGAACAATAGATCATTATAGTACACCCTCCGTTCTATAATGTTCTACTCACTTTTCGTTTAAGTTTGTTTTCTAAAGTTCTACCCACTTTTACTTTATTCTTAAAATGACAGGTTTATTCCTTTTTCACACTGTTTTACCCCACTTCTTGGCCCATATAATTTTACTCTCTCTCACAACCACATTATCTCTCCTATTTGAATAAACAAAGGACCCAATTTCATACTATCTCTCCTCTTTGTTCGGTTTTTGTAATAGTAATTGGGTAGAACATTAAAAAGGAGGGAGTATGTACACGAGTCAATTATTTGTCTCATTGATAATGTTTATAAAGTTTGTCATAAGTCAAAGGTATTTGGAGTTTCAGACGATGACGGAGTTTTGTTCAACCCTGGACATTTCCATATAAATTAAGAATCAGATAATCATAGAGGCAGCAAAGTTTTTGGATCTAGCAATGCCATTGATGAACCTAAGTGGAAGATCAATCCACACTGAATTTATAGCCAATCAAGGGCAGCTGAGGCAAAGCAGAAAGAGAGTTGACGAAGACTGCAAAAAGAAGAGATGAGCAGTGGCAGAAGAAAGTATTAAATTAAGTGTGGCTTAACAAGGAAAATACCTCATTCAGACTTAAAGCAAAACTTCCTAGATCTCATACATAAACCTGACTCATGTCTCTTACAGTGCCTTTTTTCAAGGGGAACTATGACAGTGTTAGATTGTAAGTTTTCTTCTTTAATACAGCCTTCATAAGAAAAGGAAAATTCTTCAGGCAAGCTTATGCCAGCTTAGCTAGGGCTACTTTGTGTTATGGCTTGGATCCTTGAGCAATGAAAAGAGAAACAATAACAGGAGACATAAAGCTTGCAACTTTAATAGAATGTGAAGGAATGAGAATAACAGCTAGAATGAGGAAGTCAGCAGATTTGATTGATTGTAAAGCACATAGTATAACCTAGGGATCCACACTCATACTAAAATACAATACAAATATCTTTCTCAACTTTTTCTGAAAACTTACCCAAATGATCTATCATTCTATTTATAGCCCCAGCACCCTTATTTCTTCCTCTTTGATTGGTCCACCTATCCCTTAATTTTCATTGCCTAAAATACCCTTCCTTTGGCGACGGTAGTAAGTCTTGAATAGTGGAGGATTGGGTGGCTACATGAAACTTTGTCAGGTACTGAGGTTTTTAAACGGAGAATTGAAATAAGGTCACTAAGTTTCGTAAGGGCCATGTTGGGAACAATATTACAACATGCCATTAAAAGTTTAGATTCCGAGACCAATTTTTATGATGATAGTTTCACTATGGGGTAAGATATGGAAAAATTGGAGGCGGTTTGATTCTGCTCAGTGGGAAATACTTTATTATCCTAATCACTAGGACTCAGTAAATTGATTATGAGAGCATGTGAAAAAAGATAGAGACTAGCACCTGGAGATTCAATATCTAGTCAACTATGCCAGATGACATTACGGCACTTAGATCTCTATCCATGGTTTACATTGTTTTTTTTTGTATGGGTATTCTGGATACTTCAAATGCTGCAGTTGCAGCAATAATTTCATTTCGATACTTTTTTGAGTGATTACATATCAAACACAAGCTCCGTGTGATAAGCTTGGAGATAGTTAATCAGTGAAATGAGCCTCTTAAATTTAAATTTTAGTATTTAGCCTCAAGCAAAAATTAGTTCCTAAAACTATAATAACCTATGTTACTCAGACACGTATTGAGTGTCTACTCGGATACGGGTGTCCAAGTGTCCGACTCGGCTATTTTGTAGAAAAAAGTCAAGTTTTTAGTTTAAAATGAAGTATCCAAGTAAAGTGTCGTGTCGGACAGGACACGACACGACACCCGATTTTTGCGGTAAATGAAGGTGTCGGAGTAACATAGATAATAACTTTCAATAAATTCAATCTTGCATTCAACCAATTTTATTTTATTGTTGCAAAAATATTCAACATCTGCATCTGGTTGTAAGCTCAGTGCCAAGCTTTTTGGAAAGTTTCAAACATTCACACTTTGGGGCTCAAACATCCAGTTAAAGAAATCAACGATAGACAGCTGGAGGGTGATCCTTCATCACCTCTTTCGTCCCGTTCACGTGCTCAAGAAGCTGATACGTGCTAAGAACTGATATTTTAGGGGCGGGTACTTTAGGCATTATCTTTATAGGTTAGCTTGAGCAATAAGCTAGAGAGTTAGTTAGGAGTATATTCTATAAATAGGAGAGATCAAGGAAAGAGTATTGTCATGAAAATTGTTGAGAGATACTTTGGTTAGTTTCTTGGGAGTGTTCAAGCCACTTGAAAGCTTGATTATCCTTCATTTTATGTAATTTCCTTTCAATCAATACAAACATCCATTTACTGTCTTAATACTCTGATTTAGCTATGTTAATTCATAGCAATACGATTTCAGCTGATAGATGGAATTAACTATATATCTTCTAGATTTTATTGAAAGACCATCCTCTTGCTGGAAAAGAAACTATAGACCTTCTTAATTCTGGATATTTCAACTATGGTTTTATCAATGTTGGTATGACAATGACTTCTCTATTCCAGGGGAGGATCACTTACTGAATTCGGGCCAAAGCAAAGACCTAACCAAGGATAATTCAAATTATAATGTCTGCGAACATCTCTTTAGAATGAAAATTGTTAACACAATTGCCTAATGTTCATGGAGCAACCTGACTTGTAAGTACAACCTCTAAAAGGAATGGCTCGGACTGGTACGCTATTAATTTGTTCAAGCCCCCTATAAATTAACTGCATGTTTTGACTCCCACTCACTGCGTTTCTTAATTGCGGAGCAAGGATTGGAGATCTGACATTGATAAGTGATGCAAAGATTGCAAACAGTTCCTAAAGTTCTCTAGCAGCAGAAGGTTGATTTTGTTTTCATTGTGTTTCTGAAGGAAGGAAGCCAAGTATCTTAGATGAATATCCTCAAAAAATAGCTTTCCATTCCAAAAGATCTGTTTAGGAGAAGTTCTAACACATCCATCAAAAGAAACGAAAAGGCTTTGTAAATAGAAACACAGATACTAGCAATGCCTAAATACTTGTAGATGGGGCTGCAAAACTCTGAGAAAATAGACAAATAGCTTCAGCTTCTTTACCCAACCCAATCTAAAACGCTTCCTATAATTAAGTTTTCTGAGCTAGCTTAAAAGTGGTTCCACATTAAGCAATGCAAAAAAATTATACTCCACTAGATGAAAGTTTTAAATGCAATGCATGAAAACAAGAACCTCACATGCTGATTTCACGTTGATGGTCAAGCTCGTTGTACGGGTCAATTACAAGGCCACGTACACCATGCCTCAAAACCGCAGCTTTTGCAAGATCAAGAACCCATTTGATGTTGGGAAGGCTATCGTTCTCGCACCTGAATAACAATTAATAAGTTGTAAAAACTCCAACGTGATTCTGCAAGTGGGTCCATAACCTAACACATTTGTGATCTAAAGCAAGAGCAAAGCAGAAATCAAATGTGTCTGGCATCATGATTCTTCATGAATATTAGAGAGCTGCCAGAGGCTTTGAGAAACTCTGTACAACATACACCAACCATTGGTGCCTGGCAAATAAATCCAATCGAAACGTTCGCCCCTGGGTAAAGACCACGACCCATGGTCAACTTTTAGAACACTTAAACTGATGACTGCTGAATGCCGAACCCAATCCATCCACCCAGGAAATTCCCATAGTATTTCAGCAAACCAAAAGGAGCAGATGGAGAGATATAAAGCTTGCATGTATAACACACATGGATGCTGGAAAAGTTCACGGCAGCTCCAAAAAAGATGTTAAAGTTTACTCCCCTTGATCAAGTGTATAACGTTCATCCAATAGACAAAAAATAAAAACAAGTGATTTCTAAGTGCAATTTGCGGACAAGCTACATTTTGTGGACGTTGAATGTTACAATTTAAAAAACATGTGTTTGCTATCATCTCTCAGAGATCAAACTAAGGTCTGCAGGATCCCATCTAAATCATATTCTGAGCAGTGCTAGAACAATAAGGAAGCTTTGACTCAAAATATAGAACAGGAAAAGAAACATCACCCTCGTCATGCCATATCCACCTCTTAACCAATCAGTTCTAGTCTCATAGATCACAAAATTACATTGTCGAATGGACTCTCTACAACCAGATGTCCTACAAACCCTGCGTAATCAGTCAGTTATAGATCAACATGGTGATAGACTATAGGCCTTGCAGACAATATTTGAATTCTGAATGCCCCTTTGAAAACAATAGGGAACTTTTCTCTTCAGCAGTGGGTGAAAGAAACCAATTAGTGTGACAGACAAAGAAAAGCACAGGCGGTTAAGAGTTAGGACATAACTACATCAGGTCTGGTAGTTAGAAAGAGGAAATGGGGATCATACCGTATAAGATGGAATGTATTATCCAACCATTTCTTTCCTTGCTCTAAGTCCTCTCTAGTCATGCGCTCAATAGACTTAGCGTACCTGCACTCAATAAGCATAAAGAAAAGCATACAGACTGAGAAAGATAGATGGAGACTGAAAGAGGAGTAACAGAGGATCTTAGGACACAAAGAAAATAGATGATAAAACTAGACACAAAGGTAACATCATTAATTCAGGCATGCAATGCGGTTCACATAGGTCCATTTCCACTCAGATCTGGCTAGGTATGGGAACAGCGCAAAAAAGAAGAAAAAGACGGAGTAAGGGTTGCTTAAAGCAGAGGGAGCATAACTACTACAAGATTAATGGTAATATTACCACACCTTGACCATAAACTTCAAACAAAAATCATAGTGGCACTCCAAGCACCCAAAAATAGCAACTATACAAATATCTTTACTATTAGGCAAACACATCGAAATATTCTATTCTCTTAGTGCGCCTTACACACTTCTTAAAAAAAAAGCCTTGAAGCCAAGGTTGAGGACCAAGTAAAAAAGTACTATAAGATAATCAAATTTGCCGAGAATTACCGAATATCAAAAAATGGTTTCTTTACATGCTTCTCCAAAAGTTTTCTTGCATGCTCACGAACCTAGAAAAAAAGCAGTTTAACATTCAGTAAACACAAATAATAAAATTGCCTGACGAATAGAAATGTACTATCTCAAATCAAATCATTTCTTTGGGATAATAAAGTAACTAAAGAAAATAAAAGGTGAAACACAAAAACAAAAGGCAAGTTACTAATGAATGTTTAGTCGCATACTAAGAAATCTAATGTTTATGCAAAGATAATCCTGAAGAAAATCTCCAATTACTGTAGTACAAAGGGGAAGCCAGGCAAACTGCTACATAGAGTGAATAAAATTTCTATTTTGTCAAACCTGCTGAAGAGAATTGAAGCAAAAACCATGCCCTCAACACGCAAGAATGTCGCAAGTTCGGTAAACCAAGGGGAACCGGCGTTTTCGAAAATTCTGATCATGTCTTGTAAAGGCCGAACTTCCACTAAATGGAGATTCCCCAGGGCAGAATGCGATAAGCACACGACATAGCTCTACCTTGGAAAATCTTGTTATTCCTCTTTACCTATCGATAGTTGTCACCTGGATTAAATAACGGGTGGTCAATTTTCCGTGATTGGAGAAGAGGGCTTGCAGGGACGGGGGATCTTCGGGGCTGCAAGGAGGAGGGTTGCTAGGATAGGAGTTTGCGAAAAGGGGTGGCCAAATGAGATAGGGTGCGAAAACAGTAGATGGTGGAGGGGAAGGGAAGAACGGTGAGGTTGGCAGTGAGAAGAAGATGGGCGAAAAGATAAAACAAAATCCTAAATACCCTATAAACTTCACCTTTTTTTGAGGAAAACAAATTGTTTTGTCCTCAGGGTAAGACATTACAAAATCACAAGGTCTACTTAGAACTTCTAAACGTAACAAGTGTCACAAGATAATGCCTGAATTCAGTTAATAGGCACGAAAATACATAACTGCCAACAGGCACAGTCCAAGCTGGAGCAGACACCTATGTTATGAAAAGAGTCGAGCGCTCCAAGGTGCAACGAGTTTGTATGTTTGAGGCATGAGTTGAAGAGTCTGCATCATGCACACGGTGCACACTTAATGTAATAATCTTAAAAATTATATTTTAATAATTCCCACTAAGTTGTACATTGCAGCATCACCAATATTATAATACAATGCAAGAGCATACCAAATTTTAGGTTTTGGATTACTAATTATTGACGAGAGATCCGGACAGGCTCACAGGCATATGGAAACTAGAAGTCCTTTTATGCTGTTTAGGTGGCCTTTTTGAAAAAATAGATCCCCCAATTTTCTTGAATAGATCACCCTAAGCTTTTCCTCTGTATGATTTAGGTGTCAGGTATAGAATTAGATTGGTTAAAACTGATACTCGTTTCATTGATAAAGTTCAGATTTTTAAACCCTATAACCTTCAGGCATACGGTTTAGAAACCCTTGAGATTGCGCAGGTTTGGCTCATTCCATCCCTCCACGTAACAAAAGGAAAAAAAAGGGAAAGAAGAAGGAAGTGAAGCAGTCAGGGTAATTTGATATCTAAAAAATTACGATCCTCACAAAACCTTCATTCTCCATTCATCCATCTAAGCTGTTTTATTACCAAAAATAATAGCCGGGTCACATTCGAATTTGTATAATTTGCCAACAATTACATGAAGAGATTGATTGATAATTGGCTCTTATAGTTGTTGCATATGATCTGCCAGAAAATTCTGTAAAAAGATGAGAGAATTGTATGATGTCAATCTCTTCACTTATAATATTTTTTTGTATAAAAGATATATAATACACCTTGCATGATACTGACAACTTATGGGTAAAAAATTACTGATCCTCAATTACTAATCAATAAGGAATCTGATTTTAAGAGTATATTACTTTCTCCGTCCCAAAATATAAGTCCTATTTTCTTTTACACAGTTTTCAAATACGCACTTTGGCCTTCTATATCTTCAATTTTGTATTAGTAAAAAATATAAAAAGTTATTATGAAAATACTCCCTCCGTAACGGTTTTATGGAACCAATTGGTTTTGCACGCATTTTAAGGAAGAGATTTAAGGATGTAAATGAATAAATTAATCAAAATATTTTCAAGATTAATAACCTCTACTCTCATTCTTGATTGTGCTAAAACCATTTTAATTAATTTGTTCGTTTACAACCTGCATTTGATTCTTTAAAATGCGTGTAAGATCAAATGTTTCCATTAAACCATTACGGAGGGAGTACATATTAAGGCGATTCTAATAAGATCTCACATGGATATGTTTTTTGTATAGATTAATAAGTATCTTTGGTCAAAGGTTTTAAAGTTTGACTCTCAGAAAGGAAAGGGTA
Organism: Patellifolia procumbens; assembly: GCA_947645195.1. Taxonomy (NCBI): domain Eukaryota; kingdom Viridiplantae; phylum Streptophyta; class Magnoliopsida; order Caryophyllales; family Amaranthaceae; genus Patellifolia; species Patellifolia procumbens. The sequence continues at coordinate 144,501 of CANSGD010000173.1, read as the reverse complement.
CTTATATTCTGGGATGGAGGGAGTACAATTTTTGTGAATATTTAATAACTTCTCTTGCAACAAATATAAACAAAATACATAGCTTTATTCCTTATTCTAAAAAGTAAACCAATTATTAGGTAACGCCGTAACGGAATTAAGCTCATTCGTGAACTCAACCAACCACATAGTACTAGGATTGAGGTTTTCAAGCTCATACAACTTTGGTCTCAAACAATGGTCTCAAACCTAATTCCAAACTCATAACACTGACTCAGCAAACGAAATGCCCCCCCTAAAACGGGTGTAACTCATCTCCCCCCTCCCCCAAACAAGAGATTTATATTCTACAAGTGAATACCACCAACCACCATCATCAACACCATGACACACTCAACCCAAATATACGTTACTTAGACACGGATTAAGTGTCTACTTGGATATGGGCGTCGATGATGCGAATGCAAAGAGGCTACATAAAATTATTGAACTATTTGATCCTCATAATATTTGCGTATGATTCTACAAATCAAGGTCATGAGAATTGGTTACTTGGTTCCAAGCAAGCAATGGTTACATATTTTGACCTCTTGGTGTCCGCTTCCTTCCCTATCTATTGCCCATGTTAAGTGTTAAAACTTAAAAGCCCTTCTATGGCCTTTGTCGAGTATTATCGAGTTGTAGGAGAGCGCACCCAATTTTTCCGATTCGGCCGTTCGACCTATGATTTATCATTCATGGACGTTGATAACAAGCAACACATATCTTTATTGCTTTATTAGTTAATAAAAACATGGTTTTATCCTTAACTCTTAAAATAGAGTTTTACATGATCCATGAGTCTAGTTAGTTAAATTATTTATTTTATTACATGCAAAGAATCAAAGGGGCAGAAATACATTAGGGTTTTGGATGTCCTTACAGTTTACTTGTAACTTGTTTTCCAGAGTTGTAATCAGGGAAGATGATGATGAAGTATCTTTCCTAAAATAAGGAGAAGTGGGCGCCAAGGCAAGGAGGAAGCTTTTTGGAAACTTGGTGATCATCTAGTGTGAAGGCTGAGGGTTTGGAAAGATCATATTTTTCCTTTAATCCATCTTTCCTTATTTTTATGTTAGAATCTAGGGATTTCTTTACATAATTTTGTAGCCTGTTTCCGGCCGCCAGTAGTACTTGGAAGGCTAAGTCATGTCACTATTATATAGACTTATGTAGTCAATTAGTCATCAATAAAAATAGTGTGTGTTTTGATTAAAAAACTTGTTAATTGTTATTAAAGTGATTTCTTCAACTCTTTTCACACATTAATTAATTTTCAGGAGTGATAAGTAGTTAATGTTAAACAACTTAATTCTAGGAGTGGTTTAAGTGTGTTTAAGATTCAATTTTAAAGTTGCAGGAGTAATCTTTGAATTTGAAATATCCGGTTACTTTGTTACTTTAATCCGAACTTAAGATCAATCCAGAGGAGCTAAGCTTGGGTTTCGTGATTGTTAAGCTTCATTGGCTTTCCAAATCGCATCAGTCGAAGTGCTGTTTGGTTGACATGAGAAAACATGGAAAATAGAAATTCCTAGGAATTGGTAGATAGGTGAGTTGTTTGGTTGACAATAAAATGACAAAATGGAGGAAGTAGAAATTCCTAGTTCCTAGGAATTTCAACTTCCCACAAAATGAAGGAATTTATTTACCTAGGATAGAAATTCCCATAGAAATTTAATTCTTCCATTGTCAACCAAACACTTCAACAAAATTCCCATGAATTTCATTAGGGAACTTATTTCCTATGAATTGAAATTTCATGGAAATTTTGATTGCCCAAGTAAACCAAACGACCAAGAAGTGTCGGACTTGGCCATTTTGTAAAAAAAAAATCAAGTTTTTAGTTAAAAACATAGTATTCTAAGTGTCGTGTCGTGACAACACACAATCTTTGAGGTAAATGAGGGTGTCGAAGTGACACCTTAGATCTTTGCATGGAGGAAAAAATACAAACAAGGAGCTAAAAATTTAACAAATAAAGACATTCCAGACGAAAAATAAGGCCAATGATTCAATCTAATTCATCAAGTCATCCTAACAATGCATTGTAACATTCTTCATTCACTGCTTTAGGAGCTGATTCTTCACAATTGAAGTCATCCCTCAAACGAAGTTTTTTCAGGATCCCTATCAACCAAAATTCTACTTCTGGTTCCGGCGAACGAATAATCATTGAGTCCTCCTTTTCCAACTGACGATCCATTAATACAACTGGCAGAAGATTATAAATGGATCGACTTTTTTGATTTTACAACAGAACATAATTTTCATAGATAGCCATACCTTGTTCTCCATTGAGCAAAGTGCAAATTTCCAACCAAGACTTTGATTAAGGTTGCATAACAAAGCATCAATCCATTCACTCTTTCCAGAATTAGGAACACCGGTCACTATGGTCAATTCACCAGGTACAACCTGTCATAGTCATGATTACCAAGAAAGTTTAACAAAATGTGCTATAATGTGAGCGCTAAGACATCTTCCATAAAAGTTATAAAATGAACACCTAATGATATAGAATGCTTAGAGTAGGAGTAAGTGTGCTTACAAATATACAAGCCACAGCCATAAAAATTTTAACTGAATCGACTAAATAATCCTCTGCTCAACAAACTCATCTTTCAGGTTAGGCAACTCATACGACAAGTTTTATCTTTCAAACTTTCAGAACTTTGAAAAAACAGAGCTTTACATAAAAGCCACCGAGATGAATCAGTAAAACTTAATTTACTTCTTGACTAGGTACCTTTAAAGATTGCAATTTCCCTCCAAACACTTCGGAACAAATTCGACAACTTCTCGTTTCATGTTTTGCCACCAAAAATGTTGCTTAGGGTCCTTGTAAAGCTTATATCTACCCGGATGTACACAATACCGGGTATTATGAGCTTTTTTCATGATCTTTCTCTTTAACTCTTCTTCCTTAGGAATACACCATCTCCCATTATACTTCACAACACCCTCATCATTAATCTCAAACTCAGTGGTTGCTCCTTTCATCTTTTTCACCTTCATTAACCACTCATCATTGGCTTGCTTCTCTCGAATCTCATCAAACAAAGTGGGTTGTACAAATGATGATTTTCTAATCAGATTATATGTTTAAATTTTTGGGGGTGTTACAGAAACTCATCCTTGATTGGTTCTTTTATCATCATAGGAAAGCTTTTTTAGAATCAAAATAAGAGCTACATAATCAAGGTAACCTTAATGAGAAGACATTGAATTAATATTCTGTTATGATTTCGTTTGGTTTCAACAACCTAGTCGAAAGCAGAAGCACAAGCAGAGCCACATGGATGGAAAACTCTGGAGACACATTCATTGACTTTATGGACCAAAAAGGAGAAGAGAGAGTGGTAAAGTGAAACACAACTACGCGACAAGGGTGCATGATGATTCCGGCTTCAGCAATCTCTATGAGAGGGGGAAAGGTGAGAAAACTGAGAAGCGAGATGGGAGTCACATAAGTTATGCCTATACATTGGCCAAACATTCAACTAATTCACGTCATAACTATCCACAAAAGCAATAATAAGGAGCCAAAATTTGAGTAGTAAAAGGAAAACAGAAATCAGGAAAATAATAATCGATTTGTACAATACATATATGTGCCTAAAATTGGAGTACAGCCAAGAAGAGGAATCATATGGTCAGAGGAACTTTATAAAAATATCTACGTGTCCTTGAAATATTTTTGAATACTCAAATGGCAGAGAAGGTCTTTTAAATTATCTTCATAACGCTATTTTTTAAAAATTACTCATATGTTCAAGTGGGTTGGTCTTAAAATACCCAGTTGGCAATTTGGCAGTTGGTCTATCTTTGACTAGTTATGGCATAAAATTCAAGGAAATGCTCACATTGTAATACTCATCCAAACACCTCCAGCCAGTAGATACACCAAGCTCATCACCGAGAACACTATGATAATATGCATCAATTTCATCAAAGTAGTCTCTGAAAGCAAACAACCCACGGATTGGATATAGCTCAGCACTGTCAACTGTTTCCTTCAGCTTTTCTGGCCCCAAATACATAAGTACCTGCGGGTGACAGTAATTAAAGGTTAGCAGTTGCACAATAAATAAGCACCAACATAGGAGTTACTTGGTTTCTTTCTAACCCACTCTCCTTGGAAAGTTAAACTCATGGAAGTCATAACTAGCACTTGAGTAAATGAGCGTCATCATACATCTTTTTGGTTAAACGTGGACACACGGGTCAGCGAAAGTATAATAACCATTTTTTAAATCTCCAACGTGCGGGGTTTAAATAGAAAACTATGAGAAAGATATGGCGCTGATGAAACACCACCTTACAAACCCCGCCCAAATTATTGATTCTTAAGGCAAAGAAGGTTGGACTATACACCAACGAATTGACGATGTACTAACCATGGAATCAAAACTCGACTGTTACGTTACTTTCGCTAACGAACAGAGTATTACAATGTGGGCGGGGTTACGAACAGAGTTTGAACTTGCCGTTACGTAAAATGCCATTATGTAATGTTAGGATGAAATTCACGTCCATCTCGCCGCTTTGTCCTTTATGTAATTGTGACTCGCCGCGAGAGGTTTTTAACCCGCTACATTCATTAATTTATCACAATTGGCAAAAAAAAGAAGAGGAAAAAACACACAGTCGCAAAAAACAATAGGCACACACCAACAAAAGGAGAAAAATAAAAACTTAAGACGCAAGTTTTCAAGTTGGACAAATACCAACTAATATGGGATTTAGAATTTATCTATAGTTATAATAGGATATTGATATCACGTATATGTAGCTTTACTCATACTACATAAGGATTCGCGTATTTTTTGCGCTACAAAACATCACTTTGCAAGTTTTTTTTACAGATTTTTTCAAAGATTCCTCATCTTTACGCTCCATCGCTCTACCTCCAATAAAGACTCAAAGGCAAGGGAACAACAAGAGAAGAAGGTACCACCGCACAACTGAACCTATATAACTCCACAAGGATATAAGAGTAATTGAAGCAAACAAACCCAAAAAAAAACTTTAAATTCCTGTCGCGACCAATGTATTTGTTCCCTTAACCCGAAACCGCGACCGTTCCTGATTCCGAACCCGAAACCGTATTTTTGAACCATGGCTGCTTATGTTGAAGAAAATTTGGATGATACATTCATAAAGTTAAAAAGCATGTGACTCTCAACTAGGTGACATACTAAAATAGTTGGGTAAGTAACAAAACAATGGAACAGATATAGTATACTTGTATCCCTTGTAAGAACAAAGGTGACATCAAGGATGGTCCCAACAAGGGAAATAAAACTCGGTCGTTACGTAACGTAACGGCCATTATGTAACCGATTTTGAACCTGTCGTTACGCATAATGTTGTTACGTAACCCCGCGATGAAATTCACGTCCATCTCGCCGCGTTGTCCGTTACGTAAAAGTGACTCGCCGCGTTAGGGCGTTCTTTTACCCGTTTCGTCCGTTACTTAATCAGAATTGTTCAAAAAAAGGAAGGGGAAAATACACATAGTAGCACAAAAACAATAGGCACACACCAACAAAAGGAGAAAAACTTGTCGTAGGCTTTCGAGTTGGAAAATGCAAGTTAGTATCAATTAATATATATGATAGTATATGAATCTCATGTTTAAAGAAAATTTTTATTCACCACATATGTAACCAATTCATATAATAACTTTGGTCAAATTAAGTTATAAGAATACTCATAAGACTTCAAAATTGCAAATTTGAGGTTAAAAATCTAATAGTGTGAATTTTTTTCACACCGCGTCAACCGCATTTTGTTTCTATTTGACTGTTACAAGCCGTTCCCGCATCATCGCGACCGCATCCGCGATTTTCTTCCTTAATCCCAACTATCTATCATACTATGAAACAATGGGAGCGAGTGATTCAACATAGGTTCATAGGTTGAGGAGAAGTGTGAAGTTCTCACATAACCGATTTGGCTTCGTGCCAGAAGATCAACTATGTAGGGCAATTTGTCAAATTATTCTTGACACTCGAATTCTAATTATGTTGTGACTTTATGTAGAGTGTTGTGATTCTAAGAAGTGGTGTGACAGTAGGTCTTCTAATTTCTCACATTAGATATTATATATTTTAATTTTAATTTTAATTTTAATATTAATTTTAAGTTCAGTTGGTAAATTCATTATTAAATGTGGCGAAGTTCTTGACATATTTATTGACATTAGATGGCAATTTCGATCAATGGTTTTGATTCAATAATTACTCATTGTTTTTGTAGACCACTAGACATGGTTACTCCCGATCCTAATTTCGCGAGTGTCACATCAGTTATGGAATGCATTATATAGATAATTGAACGCTTTACAAAATCAATTTTCATGAAGTGGGTGTTTTAGGTTTCAAAGGTAAGAACTAAGTAGGGGACGGGACTACGGGAGTTCAAGCGTTGTTCGCAGGGGCTTTTTTCTTTTGTGGTGGGTGAAACTAATTTCAAGTTATGACATATATAGGTGTAGGATCCAGTGAGAGTACGAGTCTTTTCATTTCAGCTTAATTTCAGTTCAGTGCAGTTCAGCTCTAATCAGTTCAGTTCAGTTCAGCTCCATTCTTTTATAACCATTTTGTTAATATTATTATTATTATTATTATTATTATTATCTGTATATTTTTTTGTTTATTATATCTTTATTCATTATTATTACTATTATCATTACGGAGGAACATGGTTTAGGTTAAAAGCACAAATAAACCCGCGTTTTTAGCCCATAATCCAATCAAATCACGTCAAAACGGTATATGATGTAATTTTGCACGGTCCGACCCAATCATTATTATATTAGTAAATATTAATATATAATTAAATCTAATTATTAAAATAGTAATATTAATTTAATTGTTAGATATTATTGTTATTATATAATCATCATCAGGTATTAATATATTAATACAAAGACTATAAAATAATTGTTATTAATTATCATTATAACAATTAATCATTATTATTATTAATTTATTATTAATATTATTTATTTATAATTATCATTTAAAAATATCCAAAACACAATTATTATTATTCATTAACAATTATCATTATTATTACCTATCATCATAATTATTATTTAGTATTCATATTATTATTGTTTAAATATTATTTATATATTTATTAGATTCAATTCAATTCAGTTCAGCTCCAATCAGTTCAGTTCTATTCTGAGTAAATTTAAACAGGCCTACCTCTCTTTATGTGAGAACACGTACTTATATGAGAACACATCACATTTTAAAACATAAATACATTTTTTTTAAACATGACAGCCTAACCAACATATGTACATACATACTTTTTTTAAAGTTTAAAACTTAAGTCCTAAGTTATTTCAAGTGTGTTCTAAAATTTCAAGATCATGTTCTATATTATTTCTAAGTATGTTCTAAATTATATCAAGTGTGTTCCAGATTATTTCGAGTGTATTCTCAATTCAAGTTTGATCTAATTATTTCAAACATATCCCGACTTATTTCAAACATGTACTAAACTATTTAAAACATGTTATAAATTTATCAACTATGTTCCAGTTTATTTGAAGCATATTATAAATCATTTCAATTACATTCTAAATAATATTAACTATGTTTCAAATTAATTCTAAGTAAAAAATATCACGAGTGTTTGGTGTATTAAGTTTACGCCATAATCTGCTCATAATTGAAATGATTGCGTCGTTGCAATCTTATTAAATGTGAATATACTGAGTAGTAGTAGTGTATAGATTAATTATTAAGAGGTTTAAATTTACTCCAACTCTGCAAATTTCATCGATCCAAAGTGAATACTTTTCACTTTGCTCATTGATCTAGAACCCCATTTTTGCACCTTACGCGTTGTATCTCAGTGCCCACTGAACAACCGAGAATATCGTCGCATCATGGTAGAATGTCAATATTACAAGCATCTAAATTTTGGAGTTTACTAGCTGCTATTCGACCAGCAATTTCTATTGCTGGACATGAAGAAATTAGGTCAATATTGCAACAAGACTGGAGAATGAAAATTGAAGCCCTTGCTTGTCTTGTTCCCTGTATCTCTTTAGCTTATCCTGTACAGACACATTGTCTACTTCGATCGAAGGAACGAGGAAGGGAAAGAATTCGCCAATGCTTGTTGGCCATCAACGACGGTCGCCGATAGTGTTGGTGGTGGTCGATGACGGTCACCGGTAATTGGTGGAGTTGAGAGGAGAGAGAATGACGTGGTGAGAGGAGAGAGAGTGAGGTTGTTATGAGAGAGTAAGTAAGTGGGTGAAAATGAAGGTGTCGTGTACTAGAGCGTGGGCTAGGGGGTCTTAAATGCTTTATTCTCATATAAGAGGGGTATTCTCGCAAAAGCCTTTTCCTATATATATATTAAAAATTGTTACTAAATGTCGCAAAGTTCTTGTCACATTTATTGACACTGCATGGCATTTTTCAACTATGGATTTTTTTTCGATAATATTGAGCAAGTTGATTATTGTTGTAAACCACTTGACATGGGAACACTCATTCCTAAAATCCTAACAGTGAGAATGTTGCCTCTGAAAAGTTCATATATACACATTATATTTCTTTGAAAAGGAGACAATGTGCAATGGATGTGCAAAATTCATGGTCATATACGTGTCAAGTAGAACATCCATATGCCTTGAATCAAGACCAAAAGAAACAGAGATGGCGAGGTTGGAATTGAGGAATCGTTTAAGATGATTAATTACGTTAATCGCCTCTTTCAGGTCCAACTTTTCTCTGACCACCTCAATCCGCCAATATGAAGGATAAATCTACCACACCAGTCATCTATCCTGATCAATCCGAAAACCTAAGTTCACTGCCCAGTTTTCTTTCAGTTTATAAGTTTAGCATTTCTAGCTAGTGAAGAGTGAAATTGGTGCATCTCTCACGGTGACGGATCTAAAGAATTTTGATGATGGCAACCAGTTCCAAACTTCAACTCACATCAGGAAGTAGAAACTAATTTACTTTTCAGGTAAATCAGTTAATGCATGTCTGTTTATTGAATATTGTGGTTCTTCATATGAGACACAAGCCCGAATAATGTCTCTTAGTTCTTTAAATTTGGCTTTTATTTATGTATTGTTTCATGATGGCTTCATTCCTGAGCGTTGGGAGCATGTAGTTAAGAAGCTGTCTTCTTCCGTATATTGCATGTCCATTCTCCCCATTTTGCTAAGAACTGACATCTTAGGGAAGGGTACATTAGGCATTATCTTTATAAGTTAGCTTGAGCAATAAGCTAGAGAGTTAGTTAGGAGAATATCCTATAAATAGGAGAGATCAAGGAAAGAGTAGCATCATGAGAATTGTTGAGAGATATTCTGTTTAGTTTCTTGGGATTGTTCAAGCCACTTTAAAGCTTGATTATCCATTTCATTTTATGTAATTTCCTTTCAGTCAATGCAAACGTCCATTTACAGTCTTAATATTCTGAGTTAGCTATGTCAGTTCATAGCACATTTCTGCATTTTCTTCTTCCATTTTCAATCAAACATAGGATACATATATAATCCATACGATGTTTCAAGAAGCAAGACATCATAGCACATTAAAATATCAGTTCTTGCTCCCAGTTGGCAATGCAGGTCTTTCAAGCTTTGAGGTCAAACAATCAGAAACTTTGTTGTCGACAGCTTGACATAATTGGAATAAGCATTAAATTCTAACCTCATTTGCATCCTTGAAGTCATCAATCTCATTTTTTCTTGGCCATTTAACCCGCCAACATCTGCAATTCGAAGAGAAAAGGTCAGGTAATGTACAAATCCAAGCATCTGGACAACCTTGAAACTAGAGCATGTCATAGAAATAAACCTTTCTCTCCCAAGGCGGCGAGCAAGCTCTTCAGACAATGCTTGGCCAGGAGAATCCCCGTCAGTTGCTAATATTATTCTAGACGCCTACCAGGAAAGAAAGATACCCGACTCTTATGTTTCTAGTTCACTTATCAATAAAAGCAATGTAAGCAGATCAGTGATACCTACCTTTTCAAAGTATTCCTTACAATTCCAAAGATACTGATATTTTGTGTCCTAGCTTCAAAGAAATACATGGGGAACAGTATCAGATAAAAGCATCAAGTACTTCTATTTTTCCAATAAAATAATTACTTACATAACAAATCCCTTTATATTAAAACCATTCTGACTATCAGGGCACACAGAGAGACATCTTTATTATTACAGAATGGTCTATCACATGACCTTACTGGGCCTAAAACCATATATGGCTGCTTATTAAGGATTTGCCACAAAGCCTAAAGGAAAAGGTAATGGCAAATCGCTTTTAAGTTTATCAATAAACTAGCTTCTAACCCGGGCAATGCCCGGGAGATGTCTTATTACTTTTATATAGTATTTTCAACTAACCCGAATTACTTAAAAGGGATCAAACTCGGTCGAACTTAATGTGTATCGTAATTTAAACTCGAGTATGCTAGTACGTTTATTTGAACTAAACTTGATTGAATTCAAATTAGTTTTGGATGTTTTTGGTATCTTAATAACTCGAGCCAACTTCAATATACTTCTAAATAGAAAATATTAAAATATGTAAGCATATCATCTAACTAAGACTTGAGTTAAGTCTTCATAAATAATATTTAATCTTTATTAAGTGTCTATTAGCAAACGGGTTCGGGTTAGGTCCATTTGGACATGCTTGCTACTGTTTTGGGTTGGAACCTAGTATTTAATCAATGTTATTCTATTAGTTAACTCGATTAACTTAAAAGTGACAAAATTCAATTGGCCTCGCATCTCTGTTAGTATTATATTCACTTTAGCCTCATTGTACCTAAATTGAATTACATGTCTAACTCGAGTGGGACTTTAGTGTTAAGTAATCCCGTTTTCTTAGTTAACTATAATAGTTTAAAAGTAATAAAACTCAATCGGCATCACATACATAGTATTAGATTTACTTAAGCCTCATTGGATCTAAATTTAAATTAGTCAATTCAAATTTAAATAACTCCAGTTCAATTCAATCTAGTTTAGTTCAACTCATTTATGCTGAATATACCATAAAAATGTAAAATATAAGATCTTTTACAAAAAAACATATTATAAGTGGATCTTGTTTCAAAGTAATTTTCGAGCTGAATCAAACAATGCAAGAATTATAGTATCATGAGCTTTGAAATGAAAGTTATGATTACTTTTATAATTTCAAATGGATAGTAGTTTTAGATAAGCAATGTAATCTTTTATTTCGGATAGCATTAGTCTTTTTTATTGTCTATTAAAAATTAAGTTATTATTTTTTCGTACATAATGATGTGGAGCAATATAGTGTCTTCTTCCGGTACGGCTTTATTATCTAGTATAGATTATTAACCTATGAGTTACGTTCAAAAGACGTCTTTCCTTCGTAACGAAAAGAAATACACCTTTCGCCATTTTAGGCCGTCACAAGATAAATGCAACAAACTCAAAACTTTCCTATTTAAGTAAATATTTTGGTATGAATTTACAAAAATACCCTTAATTTATAAACCAAAAATCTGATTAATATAATTAATATCACATTACATTTTAGGCACAAATTCATTAAAGTTAATGATTCTTACTATATTCTTACTCACTTTTTCAAATTATCAAGCATCATCTTCATCTATTCATCTCCCTCCTCCCTTTCTCTCTCGTTGATCCTCGGTTTTTAGGGTTCGATTTATAGGTCTCGGTTCAAATTTATGGGTTTTAGGGTTCAAATTTATCGGTTTGGGTTCTTCGGTTTCAGGGTTTGAATGTATGAGTTAGGTTCAGATTTATGGGTTTTAGAGTTCGAAAATAAGGGTTTAGGGTTTGAATTTATGGGTTTTGGATTCGAATTTCTAGGTTTATCGCTTCGACATTCATCGTTGTTTGAATTCGTTATGTTGTGAATTTGTTTGCTCAAATTTGTTGTTGTGAATTTGTTCATTAGAATTTATAGTGGGGGCTTGCAAATTCGTGGTGGTGGTGGGGTTTGGAGTTTCGACTGCAAAATCGTGATGGGGCTGGGCGGGGCTGCGAATTCTTCGTGATCGGAGGTCGGTGGGGCTTCGAATTCGAGGTGGAGGTCGGTGGGGCTGCAAATTTGTGGTGGAGGTGGGTGGGGTTACGAATTCGTGGTGGAGGTAGGGTCGGGCGGTGAATTTGTGGTGGTGGTGGTGGTTAGGGCATGGTTTGAAGATACAGTTTAGGTTTCGGAAACAGGAACAATCGCGGTTACGGGGTAACGGAGCCGATATGTTGGTCGCGGACCGCGTTGCGGTTGTCGAGGCAGGACGAATCAAACAAGATTCTACATAAATATGTTTACCGTTACATATATAAACTTAAATACGGTCAAGTAGCAAAGTGAATAGTATTCAAAGTCAATATGTAGCAAATAATTTGGGATGTATAGAGTAATTATTAATCATTATTACTTATCATTATAATTATTTTTTACAATTTATAATTATTAGTATCTTTTTTCTTATACTTGAATCATTAAACTTGTGCACAAGAATTAAGGAGATGAGAGAGATACAAAGAGTGAAAAAAGGGACACATGTGATTAGAGAAAGGTGGAGAAAAAAAAAATAGTGTTGGACCATGCTATTTTTAGAAGTGTATCAAGTAATATGGAAGGGACGAATATAGGAAGTGGATCAAGTAATAAGGGACAGAGGGATTATAACTTTTGTAATTTTTTCCTATACCAAATTTGACAAAATTAGGTGAAACTAACGGTGTTAATGAGCTTACATGTTCGCGAGCTGCTCGAATTCGACTCGAAATTTTCACAAACCGAGCATAGTCATGTTTCGGCTCGAGAAGTTCGTGAACAGCTCGAAATATTTTGTTAATTATATTTTTTAACATAGTGACCTCAAATATTAGTAGAATATTTTTAATAAGTCTTGGAAAAATAAACAAACTTAGTTATAATATATTATATCTTATAAATATACTATATTTTGTTATAATTTTTGAACCCAAATCGAGTTATGTGTAACTTGGACTTGATAAGCCAAACTCGAAAAATCTCGAGATTCGGCTCGAGCTCGAGCAAAGTATAACGAGCCAAGCTTAAGCGACCTCAAGCTCGGGCTCGGCTTATAACAGTAAGAAAAAGTGAATGTAGCAAATATATTGGGACGGGGTAGTAATGAATAATGACAATACTTTTAGTTATTAAATGATAATTATAAAAATAAATAACAGTAATAATAATAGATTAAAATTATTAGTAATCTATTATTATTAATCTATTATTTTTACTATTATTAGAATTAATCTATTATTATTGTTATTTCGTTTTTATTATTAATCTATTATTATTACTATTATTAGAATTAATATATTAACACTTGATGATAATTATACAATAACAATAATGTCTAAGAAGTAAATTTATATTACGGAAAATTTCAAAAAACTACCTTTTAAAACATAAATTTATCAAAAAACTACCGTATAAATTTTTTCTTTCAGAAAAACTTCCTTATATAACATATTTTTTGCAATTTCATACCATTTAAATTTTTTTATGTTGACGTTGACTCTTATATAGCAACGGCCCTATTTGTTGCTGGTGCAGCAACATAAAAAAAGGAAGCAAAGAGGGAGTAGAGAGATGCTAGCATGAGGGGGTGCTCATTAAAAAGAAGATGAATGAGGAGCGGTTTCGCACTCGTATGTGGATTAATCAAGGCAATAAGTGGCAATGAACTCGTCTCGGGTGGTTAAAATGTGTTATACTCCCTCCGTTTTTTTAATATGGACATTTTTCCATTTTGGGGTGTTTTTTTTAATTGGTACTTTCTACCTTTTCCCATAAATGGAAGGTTGGTTCCACCTAATTATTACACTTCTCTCCTACATTTTCTTTCCTTCTTTCTATCTTTTCCACTTTTTCCTTACTTTTACTATCCTTTTCTCTTACTTTTTCACTTTTTCCTTGGTCCGTGCGCAAAAGCAAATGTACATATTAAAAAACAAGGATATAGTATAAGATATTTAAAAAAAAGTTTTTTGAAAAATGGTTGTGATAAAAGGTAGTTTCTTGAAATTTTTCCTTAATATTACGATTATAAAAATATAATAGAATAATACTTAGCAATAATAATAATGATAATAATTGAGTTGGACCGCCCAAAATTACAACTTAAACCATCTTGATGCGGTTTGATCTGTTTATGGGATTAAAAAAAGTAGGTTTGGTTTTTGTTTTTCACCAAATCGTAATTTACGGTTTTGGATTGGTCTATAATATTCATAAACCAAACCGTACCACAAACCACCAAAGTGTATCTAGTATTCAACCAACAAAAATTTTATACCTTAAATAGTATTATTATGAGCAACTTTGTTATTTTTTCAAGGGTAATTCCAAATGGTATCCTTGAAGACTTGGAAATTCTATTTGGTACCCAAAAAATTAGTTTGTTCCAAAAGGTACCACTAAACTTTTGTATATGTCCAAACCATGACATTCCGTTAACTTTTCCGTTAATAAAGTTTCTTAACCTTCATTATTAATATAATTTGATGTTAATTATATAATTAGTTTGCTAATTATGATTAATTATCAAAAATACCCAAAAATTACAAAAAAAAACCTAGCCCAGCCCCCCGCGCCCAACCTGCCAGCCGCACCCCCCCCAAACCAACCCCACCCATTCCGGAAACCGCCCCCCTCCCACCCCCGTCGGCCCCCACCCACGAATTCCCCCTCCACCGAACTCCCCCACCCTTGAATTGCACCACCACCGAACCCCTCACCCCCAAAGCCCCCCTACCCCGTCGGACCCCCTACCCCCACCCCACCTCCAACGACGCCCCCAACCCAATCCGACCCACCCGAACCACCCCCACCCCATCCCTGCCACAGCCGCCGGCCCCCCACCCCCCAAACCGCCCAGCTGCCCTCCCCCAACCATTTCAGATTTTCTTATTTATTTATTTTTTTGTATTTTTTTTGTATTTTTTTGTGGGTGTTTTTTTTGGGTAGTTTTTTGGTATTTTAATTAAGGTTTAGTTAAGGTTTAATGATTTAATTAAGGTTTATTTAAGGTTAGATTAGGCTTAGAATAAGGTTAGGCAACCTTTTTAACAGAAAAGTTAACAAAATGTCACGGTTTAGACTTATCCTAAAGTTTAGTGGTACCATTTGGAACAAACTTATTTTTTAGGCACCAAATGGAATTTCCAATTCTTCAATTGTACCATTTGGAATTTCCCTTTTTTCAATATCTTCTAATTTTTGGAGCTCATCTGTGTGATTTAATAATAAATATCTAATCGGTAAAATAAAACAACAATTGCAAATTAGTTTACGGAAAATATGGGTAAACCGCACCAACGCAGACCATGCTCGGCCTAATAATAATAGTGAAAATAATGAATAAAGACAGTAAATAACAAAAAATACATAGCAAAAAATACATAGCAATAATAATATTTCCTCCGTTTCATAACAGATGCAACATTGTGTTTAAAACGGACTCTTAGGTAAAATTTCTAAAACATGATTAAGCATATAATTAAACATATACCACAAGCACTAACTCCACCCACAAAACCATCATATAATCCACCGCCACCGCCACCACTGCCACCTCCACTCACAAAACCACCACAGGAACCACCGCCACCACCTCCCACCCCCCACGAAACCACCACAAAAACCACCGCCACCACCACCAACCATCACTTCCATCCAAGAAACCACCTCAAAAACCGCCAATTTCACCACCCACCACCACCTCTACCTACAAATTTCACCGATTTCGCCACCCATCGCCACCTCCGCCCACATAAACCACCACGCACACGTCCACCCACGAACACCGATCTTCTCTTCCCTTCTTCGATCTCTCTTCTCCCAACCATTGCAACCTCTACTTCCTTGTTGCACCACCACCAAACGAACGACGCCGGCCATATACCTTGTCACAACCGCTTCTCGATCCTCTCTCTCTTCTCTTCTTCGATCTCTCTTCTTCCCTCTACTCAATCTCTCTTCTCTCTTCTCGACCTTCGATCTTTGGCCTTCGTCAAAGCCCTAGATTTGGTGGTGGTGGTGGTGGTTAAAGTTTTGTTCTTAAGTGGAAGTGGTGGAAATGCGTCGAAATCTGTGCAGATGGCTAGGGCTTGGTTGGGTGGTGGTTGTGGCCGGAGAAGTTAGGGTTTAGGTGGTGATGGTGGTTGGGTATGGTGGTGGTGGTGGTATAGTGGTGAGAGAGAGGGGTGGGTGGGTAAAACTATTCAACATTAAGTAAGTTAATTAGGATACTAAAACATGCTTTAATGTGAAAAGTAAGGGTAAAATTGACAATTCACACACTAAAACTTACTAAAGAAGGAAAAAAATAAGAGTGTTGCATCTATTTTGAAACACCCAAAAATAGACGATATTGCATCTATTATGAAACGCAGGAAGTAATAATAATAATAATAATAATAATAATAATAATAATAATAACAATAAGAGTAATTAGTAAAATAAATTAGAACACTAATAATATTAATGAAATGTTTAAATAATGAATGGAGTTGAAATGATTTAAGTTAAAGTGAATTGAACTGTAAATAAGCTTAAGGAACTTATCTTAGTGTAGATTCTTTCCGACCACTTCGAAGGGACTTAACTTAATTCACAGCGTTGCCACGTGGGGAATAGATTAAGTATTAATAACAAAAAAGCACAAAATGACAAGTATGCACTTGATGACGATCAAGCTCTAAGAAAAAAACAAAAGCTTGAGCACAGCTTAACATAGGCATTTGTAAACCGATGTACGAAGAGAAAGAAAAGTTGAGATAAGACTCTTCTACTCTTTGTTGAGGACCAGCGGTGATGGTTGAGTAGACACAAGGGCAAGAGGCCGAAGGCCGGTGATAACATCCCTTACTCGCGTTTCAACATTAAGAAGCAAGAGATATGCCAACTTGGGAAAATAGTATTTCCAAAACCAACCCCCTTCAAGAGATCATCATGCAGACACAAGAAATACTCTTTTCCACCATCTAGCTTGGTCTTAACCACTCTATAAAAAATTCAGCAGTATAGAGACACTTGTAAATCTTACAAAATCGTGATGGGGTTTTATACTTTGTTTTAAAAGGAGTGAGGCGCACCAAAGCGTGGTCCGTGGAGCCTTGCACAAGGCACGTAGGCGAAGCACACTTTAGCTAAGATTGTTGTTTTTAGCCATCTTATGGTATTAAATTTTCCAATAAAAGAGCAACATAACAAAATAAATTGATAAACTATAAATAAAAGCTTTATAAGTTGTAGTGCTCGGACTCAGGACTTCACCTAGCCGTACCCGTGTCGACACGACCCGTCTCGGGTGCCGACAGGGAATACAGGTCGGACATGAGAGGGAGAAAACGGACTTAGTGATCTAAGAACTTGCAACTGTGTGCCTTAGGTTTCCAAATTGAGGCTTTTGAATGGTGGTTATGATTGATTAAAAGGGTGCAATCAAGTTAAGGCTTATGCTCGGTATGATTAATAAAGCCTATGTAATGTAAGTAATAACTTTAAGAAATCCTGAATTTCTTTAACTCATACACACATCTATGCATTCTCACCAAAATCTCATAAAGGACTTACAGGCACGCCTCGCCTTAGTTTTAAAAGGCGCGAGGCGCACCGAGGTGCAAAGGGTCCTTGGAGCCTAGGCGCAAGGCGCAAGGCGAAGGCGCGCGCTTCTTGTAGGCGAGGCGCATCTTTATTTACTTTTTATATTTTGAAATTTATTTTTATTTTTCTGGTTTTTGTGGTATAAATTATTTTATTTTACTATATTTTTCCCTATATATTTAATAATTAAACTCATGAAGAGGTAAAAAAATATAACAAATGAATAAAGACTTTTAAAAAAGACAAAGCAACAAAAAGAAGTAAAACTCGTCAAATGAAGAAAGCAAAGGAAAGTCAAACTAATTAAATAATCTCACATGAATGATGTCAGCCATATTTATAACTTATAAGAGACTAAAACCATACAGTATGAAAGGAGAAGCAACGACACTAGGAAAGGGGAAGAAGTGAAGAGCAGGCGACTGTTCGGAAAGAAATCAGCAACCGCCACCACAGGAGGTCGTCAATGACCGGCAGGGATCATCATTCAGCTCTGGCCGGCGGGTTCTGCCACTGTTTATGTGGGTGGTTTCGTCAATTTCGAATGAATCTCAAATTAGGGTTTTTACAATTTGGGGTTTTTTTATTTAGGGTTCTTATTACAACAATTCTATGAAATTAGAGGAGGAATTGTGGTCGAATTTGACTCAAAAGGCCTGGGTAAGTCTTAAATTTGTGATTTTTTAACTCCTAAACTCAGATTTTCTATTTTCTCTCGTGTTTCTACAAGAAGCGGAAAAGGCGCTGGGCTATCGCCTCCAGAGGCGCACCAAAAAGCGCGCCTACATGCGCCTAGATGAAAACGCTTCGCCTTAGGTCTGAAAAGCGCCACCACTGCCGCCTCGCCTGCCGCCTAGGCGCGCCTCAGGCGCGCTTTTTTAAACTAAGCGCCTCGCCAAAAAAAGCCATCCTTGTTGGCGCCTTTCATAAGTCGCCTCTTCTGGCTTTGTGGTTGCTAAAGCAAAAGCCATAGAGTATCGCCGGAAACGTACTTTATCATGGTGCCAGCATAGAAACTACAAAGAGTGTATTCTTTATCAGCTGTAACAACCTTATATCTGTTGTAATGGCCAAATATCGGCCGTAATGACCTTAGTAACGGCCTTGCAATAGTTGTACGTTTTTGCCCATAAGTAGCGGCCCTTCACAATGCAGCCAATATTGGTTACGTGAGCTCCAAACCCTTTTACAGATCAGCCACAACGTCATGGTTTGGCCTTGATTTCACACCATGCCTGGGTGCTTGAGCTCGGCTGCTTTATAGAACTAAGTTGGTATCTTTAAGTCAAGCCCTTTTTTTCCGAGATTCCCAGTTTTATACCATCCAATGGAAGTAATAAAGGAATCACATAAGCAAGGAAAGTCAGGCAGGATCAAACCTGATCTGGAGTTGGAACATCTTTATTTGACACTTTAGGAGGTGCACCATCTGGCACACTTACACAATTTTGGAAGCCAGCCTCTTGCATCGCCAATTTGTCAATTTCTCCTTCAACCTATGCACAAAGGATAAGACAACAACAAAAATGCATATTATTCTTGAAATCTGAAAGAAGTACTCACAATGATGATATCACTTGCATTCTTTATATCATCCAGCCCGTAAAAAATCTTTTCAGTGTCAGCTTCCTGCACATCCGAAGAAAATATACGTAACAACAAACAAAGTATGGAATACCGGAACAAAAAACCCCAAACACGAAGGCATGCATATCGTAGAAAAGCCTCAGAGACTAAAAATCTCACAAGATCAAACAACACACATCAATTCCTTCTAATACAGCCATACGTTCATGAAAAAATTATTTGACAGGAAGTGGGAATTTTAGGGGGGGAAAACACTTAAACACACATCGGCCATCACAATGAGAATTGATAATCTGTAGTCAGCATGAACTACAGCGCCAAAGTTTGATACCCAAAATATACAGAAAGCAAAACCTGCCAAAATTTCTTAGTGACGTCACGATATTTGCAGCTGATCAGATCTCCATTTCTCTTATAAGGAAATGCTATGACAATCTGCCAAAAAGAAATCATAAATTAGACACACAGTATCAACCGTCGCCAAAATGTTAAGGATACCGCAAAAGAGACTGTTTATTCTTTATTTCATGGGCCGTGTATCCTCGTCTTACAATTAATTTTTTTGGAGGGTGTAATAGAATAAATCAATAATTGTCACAATTCACAAATGAAATCTTCCAAATCATTGTACTTCTCCGTATCTTTTTAGTTGCTACACTTTCCAAAAAAGGAAATTTCTTTTTAGTTGCTACACTTCCTTTATTTTGCTTTTCCTTCTCTCTATCTCTCTCCTACCACATGGGCCCCCTCTTTTTTCCTCTCTATCTCTCTCACATCAAAAAAATGCATTGAAAGCCGGAAAAAAAAGTGTAGCAACTAAATTGATACGGAGGAAGTATTCAATTTCACTACCACACAAATACACTAAATTGATCTTCTCCAACCAACAGATTACAATAAAGAATGAAGAACCTCGTCTCTTACTATAATTCAGCATTTTGTTCATAATGGTATTGCTACAGGAGCAGAGAACTTCTCTACCCAAGAATCCCATTTACAACAATTTAGCATGTAGGCAGGATAGAGAAACTGGACTCACTCAAGTAGCAGGTATGCTAAGAAAGAACATAACCATCTGCACAAAAGCACCCTCTAGGATTTCTCTCTAGCATTCCATGGACAGAAGAGCCAATACAAAAGAAAATTTGCAACACTAAACAGCTAAAGGTTTCGGTACATTAATATACACAAAGCTGAAAACTCACATAATCATCTTGCCAAATAGGTAAAGTAGAATGAAGGCTGAAACACACCTGACCACCGACAGATTTCTGCATAACATTGTTTCTCCTCAATGTTTCAGCAGTTATCATTCTCTCCGCAAAATATGCAATTAGCTGATACAGCAGCACCGCTAAATAATTAGTCATTTACTCAAGAAGCAGCCAGTTGTTGGTTATAAGATTCCTTATATGTCTTTAAATTAAAAGAAAATAAATATCCAAATACCAAAAGGCAGATTACACAAAGCCAAGACAAGATTTCTTCTCCCAACCAAAGTGCCACTCTCTAGTCGTGTCATTAGTACAAGCAAAGCCATCTTTAAGACAGCTTACCAACATATTTTGACCAAGAAGTTAACCAACTCATGCAGAGAAGGGTCATTAGCAAAGAACGTGTTATCATCAAAATACGAGCATTACTATCAAACCAAAACAAGAAACAAGACTGCCAAAAGGGATTCCATGCATAGTTTTGACTTGTCTCTGTTGGCACTTGAATAGGTGCATTAGTTAGGTTGTAGTCAGTACCTTCAAGCCACTGGCACATTTTTTTTCATCAGAAGTTCAATACACTTGCAAACTTCAATAAGGTTTCTATATCTCTAGCGACAGCCCAGCGTAATCCCATAGAGGTTAGTTTCATGCCTAGAAGACCTTAGCTATAATACAAAAATACTGCTCTTAGGTTTGCTAATGCTAAGGCACATTTCCAAAGAATACAATATGGTGTGTCAAAACTAGCTAAGCATTCTAGCAGTAGCTACTAAGCTAACCCCTGGTGTTTCCATGTTAGTAAAAATTATAAAATAGCTTTCTTCCTCCAGCGTCAAGGTTAATTGAATGCATATATTAAAGCCTAAGCCAATTTACGCTTCTTCTCCATTGTTTAAAAAGGTAGATAAGACGCAGATTTCTGTTCTAAATGTAGTCGCTAACGCTGCACTTCCTTCACCTGAATTTTGCTAAACTCATCTCAACTTATTAGAGCTTATAGAAGCTTATTCTATAACTTATCAAAACTTAATGGAACTTACCTAACCTTACTGGAGCTTATGGCAACTTAATGGAGCTTATATGAACTCATATGAGCTTATTACAACTACAGCTATTTTCATTAATGTGAAGATAACGCACGCTAAATAATTTATCATCTTATAGCACAGAAATTTTGGAGCCCTTTCCTAGAGACATTTTAAGTTAGTGGCAATTCACTTCTTTCGAAACCTAGTGAGCATAGATGAATCACTGTATTCACTAGTGAGGCATAATGCTAATGGGCTAACACAGCCAAAGCAGATTAATGGAATCAATCAGAAAGTGAAAATGGACTTTGGATTGGTAACTGGGATTCACAGACAATAAAGGATAACTTCAAGCCTTCAAGAGGCTTGAAACTCTCCTAAGAACTAAATATCTAACAATATTTTTCCAAGTTTTTCCCTTCCTAGTTCCTACTTTCTCCTACCTAACCTGAGAGGCTGAGATTACTCTCTTCCTAACTAACTCTCTATCTTCATTCCCAAGCTTTTTCATAATTGAATTGTATTGTGCTTCCCATTGTACCCTTCCCTATCTATATCAGTTCTTAGCAGATAACACTATAGTTACCTCCTCGAAAAATTCACACCTAACCAGGTATTCCTTTGCAGGTCATATATTACCGCCGTAGTTTGAAAATGCCGTTTCGGTCACAGTTGCGGTAACTGTCGCAGCGTTGTGGTAATGGAGTTGATGTGATTACCGTAATGCTAAGTATCGGCTGAGACCAGAAGATATCGCTTAAATCGGCCAAAATGGGGATTTATTAAACCTTTACTAGATTTGAAAACCTTTACAACAAGGCCGGCTTTTTTTTGAGACCACGATTACCGCACTGCTTTATCCTTGCTTTGAGGATTCCAAAAGACATCAGATACTTTCCCAACCACTTAGATTCTGAAATTTTACCTAGAACCAGAAATGCAATCGCATTTCGGTTCAGATACTTTTTTTTGACACCACGATTACCGCACTGCTTTATCCTTGCTTTGAGGATTCCAAAAGACATCAGATACTTTCCCAACCACTTAGATTCTGAAATTTAACCTAGAACCAGAAATGCAATTGCATTTCGGTTCAGTATTATTTGAAATCACATATGAATTTGGAATCAGCTAAACCCATATATCTACCAATATATCTACCAGACTACCACAAACGAAACCTGTCGGAATAACCCTAAATATATTGGGTTTTCATACCTGAAGGGACTGGCTTGGAAGAAAATTGTCACTGTTGGAATCAGAAAAAGGGGAAACATTATCATCCCCATTGCCAGGTCCATGCCTCAGCCCCCCAATGTACGTCATTGCCCCAAACTTCATCAGCCACCCTCACTACCACCAATAGCTTGCCACCGCAACTTCTTCACCAACCCAGGAAAGCAACTGCCTAAATCACAACCACCACCGCCACCACCACAACAACCCAGAAAGCAACACCCACAAACTCGTCAAATCCCAAATCACTCCAGTGCCACCTAACAGAAACTGTAGCATCCCCAAGATTAGCAAAATAACCCATTAAAGAGTTGATTAGAAACACGTGTGGATCAACAGCCGTCTCGCTTTTTGAGGTGACTTTTTACCATTAAAGTTCCAATGCTGAAACTTCTTCTATGATCATAAAGGACCACCAAATTTCAAAGTCCTGCGAGGAGAGTGACACGCAGAAGTAGCACAACAGTGGAGCAAGATAACACAGATCAGAATGGCCATAAAGGGGAAGAAACAGAAAAGGAAACAAGAGAAGGTCAGAGAATCTTGAGAAATTAAGCTCTTCAAATGTGGAGTTTTGGGAAGAGAATTAGGTGGAGGGGGCAGGAGCGAGAAAGATGAAGGTGGAGCGGGAGGCATAAGGAGAGAAAGAGAGCCTAGAGATGACTAATGATTGGGGTTCGAGTTTTAGCTTTTAGCATCAACCACATGGAATGATGAAACGAGGTGTTAGCTTTATATATCATCCATTCAAGACTCATGGAGACCATACCTGATACTTGTGGTTGAACCAAACATGGCCTCAATATCCAGCTAGAATGATTTCAAATTAATCAATTGAAGAGATGTTTGATTAGGGTCTACAAGAAAAGGAAACGAAAACGCAACCTTCCTCTTCCTTAGTAAGTGTGTGATTCACTTTTTTAGCTCCCTTGACCCATAATCGGGTTTACCCAAATCCCTATACACTAATGGTCCAAACCTTCTCCCCTCATTTCAAATCCCCCGATCCCTACACAACCTTCGCCATCATAGAAACTATTATAACTCCCTCATTTTAATCCACCCTACCACCAATCCAACCACCATTTTCATCAACCTAATGAGTGCACCGACCAAGAGTAAATAAAATTGTACATATTACCTCCACCATGACAAACCAACTCACATATATCGTGTATGGGACTTAGAGTCCTACATCATTCTTATAAGGACTTGATGGAATTTATATAGACAAGGGCTCTCCCTCCTCTAAGGCTAGCTTTTTGTCGAAGGGGTGCTCCCTTGTCTAGTACTATGGTATCAGAGACTCCTATTGAGCACGGTTATGCTAGCACAAAGCTAGTGGTGAGGGTGTGTAGGTGCACAATATGGTGGAAGGTAATAGATCTCAATGCAAGGTATAGGCTTGGAATCCCGCATTGGTCTTATGGGGGACTTGATGTGGGATTTATATCGACAAGGAATTTTCTTCCTCTTAGGCTAGTTTTTGGGTACGGATTCCCATCACTGCCACAATCACCACTCTTGTGTTTCAGAGTAAAAATTCGAGTGACAAATTTAGAGTATAAGGAGGTGTGGAAGCAACATCCTTTGCCGAAGCTAGAATTATGACATGGTTTAACCATGAAAGCTCCAAATCACGAGCTTTAAAAGTAGAAATTTAACAATTAAATAACATCCTAAAATACCAAAAGGTGGTGATAAGCTCTTGCGACGGTGTTGGAAAGTGGAGGCATTGGTTTTATGCTAAGATATTGATGAAAGTTTGTTTACATGCTAATTATTTAGTCTGGAATGAAGTATGGTTGGTGAAAGCAAAGAGCTCTAGAACAGGGTGGAAGAAGAGAAAGATAAGAATGAAGGAGTATTGAAATATGTATGAACGAAACACACGTGCACGGTTTCAAGACCTTTAAACATATTTAACCAAGAAAGATGAGGCAATCATTCCTTTCTTTTTCTTGATATCTTCCCTTTGTTTGATTTCAATTAAGGCGCACCTAAAAGCATTTGAATACTCAATGAACACAATAACAACAGAAAAGCCATATTTCACGAGATGGAGTTGGCTACATAAGATAAGACTATATCATCGCTTCATCAATGGTTATCCACATAGATTATCGCCCTCTATTATCTTCAATCAAATGTTATGTGATCTAAAAAACCTAAATTCTACATATCACTCTTAATGCCCTCTATCTAAGTCAACTTTATCCTTCCCCAGCTTCTTCTAAGACTCCACAATTTCAAATACCGCTATAGTGCATATCTAATTGAAGTCTCACATGTCGTAAACAACATAAGCTCTTCCTTCTTGTCTTATCTTCAATATCTTTGTTTTGAATCCTATTCCATAAAGTTGTTCCACATGCCATCTCAACATATGCATCTCCACTACCCCATTTTCCTAATAAAATCCTTCCTAAATAACGTTGAGACTTATGCTGGTCTAAGAGCACCAACAACCATGGGATTTCATCTCTTTCTTATCTTTCTCTCTCCTTAAAAGGGAAAACCCATGGTTGTGGAATTTGGTTTGAGTTATGATAAGGGAAAAGGGGTCATAATTTGAAGAGGGTTTGCTTCCTCATCTCGTGCACCAAGATCCAAGGGTAGGGGTCCCTTTAATTTGACATGTGAGACATCAAAGCTAGTCGCCCTTTTCTGATTTTACAAGAGTAATATTCACCAACAATGCAATTATTTGCCTAAATATATATACATAAACATACAATATACCAATGGATATCATCTGAGAGTTCTACTGTTACTTTAGCCTTGCATTTCACTACGGTGGTAACGCCCTTCAAATCTAGTATATGGTAAGCTTTTCATAAAAATAAATCAAGGATTTTCGAGTCCCAGATGGTATGGATACAGATAAGCTAGCCAAAAGATGTTGTTACTTTAGCCTTGCATTTCACTATGGTGGTAAGGCCCTTCAAATCTAGTTTATGGTTGAAGAAGCTTTTCATAAAAATAAATCAAGAAGGATTTTCAAGGTGATACCCACAAATATCGCGACAATGATAAGCTAGCCGAAAATGTCAGTGTTCGTGTATCATCGGCCACATACAGGGGACGCTTTGCACAAAACCTCTTTTTCGTAATCCACTTGTTGCTACTTCCCAAACCATTTACATTCTAACTCAAAATCTTTTGGGCCACATCTAGAAACAAGAGCCCTAACTCACCCCCTTTGTCATCATTAACACTTGGATGTGAGAATTTCCAATTCTTTATCCCAACATAATGCAAATAGATGAGCAGTTAAACAACTAAATGTCACACATTACAGTGCCTCAAGATACATAGACTAGAGAAGCATAAGTCACCGCAACCATTAAGATATGTAAAAGCTTTTTTATAGAGAAAAGAAAATTTACCTCATCACAAAGTGGCTCTAGGCCAAGATCCTTCTCCGTTAACCCTCTTCTTTTAGCTTTCATAGTTTGGTTCAACTTCCCTTGGGACCGACCATCAGCCTTAGCCTGCAAACAAGACGCAGCGTCACTGGCAATAGAATGATCAGAAGCTCACTGCTGCCAGAACAAAATTTCAAGCAAGAGACATAAATAAATTACTTCCTTTGTCTCGGTTAAGTGTGTTGTTGACTAAACAGTAGGATTAATCAAGACAGATAAAAAAAATGTGTGGTGTTGCCGAGAAATTGACTAACAAAATAAATCCTATGCAGTTGATGTACAATATATATGAATAAGTAATGTTGTATTATGATAAATGTAGGAAAAATAGTACAAAAATCGTACATCATTATTGTGTAAGAACAATAGGAGTTTAAAGTATAGGCATTTTTCACGGCCTAAACCTTAAAAAATGTTGTCGTTAAGGACCTCAACTTCTCAAAACAAACGTTAAACACCTGGAAATGGATGTCTATCGACTTTAAAAATCATCTCTCCCTCTCCTCTTCAGTTTATTAATATTCAGATTTCCCCTTTCCTTTAGTGTCCCTGTAATCTTTCCTCACAAAGCCCTCACCCAAGACCTCACTTTTAAGTGAGCACCAAAATTGAAGGCGTCTCAAGCATACATCAATCATTCTTCTATCCTCCTGATCAGAAAATGAAAAAAAATGAATTTGTTCCTTACTCTAATAGTCTCTGTTCCCCTTTACCCTACAAGCAAAAAAACAAAGTTTTCAACTGCCACCAATAAATATTTGTAGCGAATTTGAATAAGATCAGGCTTTCGATTTATAGGTTCAAGGGGAAATAATCCTTCGATATTCATATCATAAGTTTCCTTTGAGAGATAATCCCTTTAAAAAATTTCTTCAAGGAGGGGAATCTCATTCTTCATCTGACAATATTGAATCAGTCATTTCAATTTGGATCATTAAAATTTTCATCAGTCATCCAGATGCCTGGATATGATTTTGGCTATGGGAGAGAAAAGGAAAGTATAGGGTGGGTAGAATGGTAAATTTAAGAGGAATTACAAATGGCATTCAAGATAGTAGGCAGAAGGGCAGTTCACAGTGGAGCTCAATAGAAGCAAGCCCAGCGACACTACTCCTGCGGTCCTGCCACCTCCTATAACGGAGTTCTGTAGTTGGATATCTTTCACCTCACACCAGTTATGGTGGTCAATGAAGGTAAATCAAGAGTAATTGAATTTTATGGAGTACTTAGGTACGCATACAGGAAAAATGACGTGGAGTTCATTCCTTACAATTTTTTCTTATGTTCACAGAAGAAAGGAGGTGGTAAAGGAAAAGGCAATGCATGAAAAGTAAGGGCCTAGAGGAGAAATTTATTGCTTTGATTCGTCTCTGGGTGGATAAAATTTATTTTTCCTTTTTTTAGTGATCTCTAACCTAAAGTTAAACAAGTTAGTCTTAAGGTCCTTAACGATTACTTAATGATAGACAGGAGGGATACATAGATGCAGGAAGAGTACCAAAGTATTCAAGAAATGAACATTAACCTCAAAAGAAATAGAGCGCTAAAAAAGAAAAGCATCAAAGCCGAGTAGGATGGACAAAAGTTCTACCATTGTATTGCCCTGCCAACCACATTTTCCACGGAAACAAAGCCACACCGCACTATTTCTGCAATAGTGAAAGAACTGATATATATATATATCTGAAAAACAATACTCACTAATATAATCTGAAAAGCAATACTTATTAAAAAAATAAATCTGTTAAGGAAAAAAAAAAAAGCATACCCATCATCACTTATGTTCAAAGATAAGGAAGGCTCACCAGTAGCACCACCTTTGCACTGCAAGAGGAACAAATCCACAAACGACTATTAAAGTTTAGTAACCACTAACCACTAACCACAAACACTTTTAACACCAATATCAAGAGTAGAAGCAAAAATAAATGTGAAATTTCTACTGCCTTAAGTGATGGATTCAGCAGTTAACAGTCCCCATCATTTGCAATTCATGATAGAATTCTGAGAACCCCTATATCCAAGATTATGGTCCTTATAACAGTCAGCTCGTAAACCAAATTTACTCAACCTATAGGATGAGAAAACCAAATACGCCAGGTGGATTGTTGTGAAGAACTCAATACTATACTAGTGCCACAATGTTTTTTTAAGTGGAACCTAGATTGAATGGCATTAGCTACTACATAAAAATAAGAAGAAAAGGAACAAAAGCAAAAGTGAGCCTTACATATGCCTAAGAACTTCTATTTTATTGATATACATAAGCCATTGCATAATGGAGTATTCAAAACCATACTTCCTCCTATCCATATCTATTGCAACCTTTGACTTTTTACACTATTCATATATTTTCCTTGGACCTTCTTTTGTGATTTATACATAAGGATAATAGAGTCATATGGGATCTTGTTAGATTCGTCTGGACATATGCTTAATAAATATCAACTTTTTATAATTTTTACTTAAATAAAAACAGAGATATTAACGTTTAAAGTAGTGCATTGAGAGGCGTAAAACTTCCTATGTTGCAATAGATATAGAACGACGATAGTATTAGCTAGCACCATGGCATTACAGTATGGGTTCTCAAGCCATCACCATATCTATCAAGACTATCTAATTACCTTGACTATTCTAGTCTTTACAAATTACCTGAACCTCAAACCTCACTTCTTTTTTTAATAAGAAAAGGGAATAGTTACCACAGGACACAACAAATGAGAGTACTGGCCCGGCGTAGACTTGTGACCTTCAATGCCAAGCTCTTCCAATTTCTTCATCAGTACACCTAGTCTAGCAGAATAAATTGTTGAACCTTCAAGAGATACTGCAAGAAAAGAACCAGCTATGCCATAAATGAAAGCCCCAATTTTGAAATGACTTTAATCCCTACTTTGGTGAAGCTTTGAAGAAATCTCGCAATTGAGAATTCTTGCACAAAGAAGTCACGACATAAGTGGTGTTGGGGGTTTTAAGGAAATGATTTCTAAGACTAAAGTAGAGAACATCTTTTGTGTTTTTGTATTAAAGAAAGGTAAAAACAAATAGGTCGGGATAGTATATTTATCTTACAAGAAAGAGGGTCTCTTGATGATCTCATTCATAAGATGATCACGGATAGTGTTAAGTGTCTTTTGGTTTAACAAATCGAATTCAATCATAAAAGCTCTAGAAAATTATGAGAAACATGCAAACAAACAACCTCCAACATCTCTATAGCTATATTTATACTAGAACTAACCATAAGTTGTTTAGGAAACAATTCCCGACCACTATTGCATCAACAAACGTATAGTTATTGCCCATGTGAAGACATTTATGCCTAAGGCTGGGTGAAATTGCTTATGTTGTTTTATGTGACGGCGATAGAATTAACATTTGCCTATGTTATTTCATTTTGTTGGGCTTAAATTGTCTCTGCTATTTCATATACATCGTATGAAATTAGATCGGTGATTTGGGACTTAAGACTTAACAAGCTATTTCGTACGGTCTATGAGAAATTCATGCAACTATTTCATTCAACTTGCACGAATAAAGGAATGATAATTCATGTGACCTACACGAAATTTATGTAACTATATTGTCCAATCTTTATGAAATATGTGAAACTGATTCCATCAATCTGCATCACAAAATTTGCATCTATGTTTCACAAAGCTCGCACCAATTAGGGTATCGGATTTCATGTAACTCGGCACGAAATTAGGGGAAGTTGTTCGAAAAAAATATTCGCAAAATTTGCATCACGATCAAGGTTAGTGGGGTCCAAATCATCATCCACGGTAGATCCAATATGTTTCTTACAATTGATTAGTAAAATTTAGTGACAAAGAGAAGTTATCTTATTTTTCAACTCTAAAGGAGATTGAGGAGAAATTATGAATTTAAAAATATAGGTTCTCAAGGCTGTATTAAGTAACTAAGGGTTGTGTTTAGCACTTCTCCAAAAGCTAAAGCCAATCTAAAATAACCTGGAATCCTAAGAGAGAAAAAACAATCGGGGAAAAAAATAGAGGCCATTCACCTCATGAGATAGACAATGGAACATTATTGTGATAGGAAAAAGGATCTACATACGATTTTCATTGATTTGGAGAAGGCATATGATAGAGTACCAAGATAAATACTTTGATGGGCGTTACCAATAAATAGTGTTCCACAAAAATATATAGATATCATCAGACATGTATAAGGGGGCCACTACGAGTGTGCGAACTACCGTGGAGAAGACAAAAGAGTACCCTATTACGATCGATGTGCATCAAGGGTCTGTACTTAGTCCCTTTGCGGATGATATTGTGCTGATTGATGAGACAAAGGAAGATGTTGAAAGTAAGTTGCAATTGTAGAGACATACATTGGAAGCTCGTGGTTTTAGATTCGGCAAAAGCATGACGGAGTATCTGGAGTGCAGTGGGGTTAGAAGCAGCGAGGCAGGGGCGGTCATTTTGGATAGCAAAGTGGTTCAACGATCGAATATCTTCTATAACCTTGGATCTATTCTCCAAAAGGATGGAGAACGCGATGGAGACGTGGCTCATAAAATTAACGCGGGTTGGTTAAAGTGGAAAAGCACCGGCGAGTTCCTTTGTGATTCCGGCATCCCCCAAAGATTGAAGGGAAAGTTCTACCATACGGCAATTAGGCCTGCTTTGTTATATGGCACCCGTACGTTGAGCGGTGAAACACTGCCACGTTCATAAGATGAATGTGGCGGAGATGTGTATGTTGTGGTGGATGTGTGGTCATACAAGGAAGGACCTATTAAGAAATGAAGTGATTCGGGAAAAAGTTGGTGTTGCATCTACTAAAGAAACGATGAGGGAAAATCGTTTAAGATGGTTCGGTCATTTGAAAAAGAGACCAAGTGATGCGCCACTTCTCAAAGAGTGGAGGAGTAATCAAATTGTTGGGGTAGGGGAAGACCTAAGATAACTTGGATGAAGGCAATTAAAAGTGATATAAGGTTATTTGGAATCGAGGACAGCATTGTGTTGGATATAAGTGGGTGGAGGGACAATTCACGTGGAGAAAAGGTTGTGATTACTTAAAAATTAAAACAAGCTCTTTAATTAAAGAATTAAATTAGTACTTGGTAACTTAGAGAAATACGAGCACTTCTAAATATCGAAACCAAACGCACCAAACAAATGAAGAAAAAAAAAGCATTCGAATGGATGTAGTTGACGAACAAAGCCCCATATCTTCAATTTCATTTTTAGTTGTTTCCTTAAACACTCTTCGCTTTCTCTCTCTTCACAAGAGCTTCAAGGGGCTTCGATCAACCAAACCGGCTACCAATTCTCAACTCGAGCACTCATCTCAAATCGACTCCACACGCCAACGGTTGATTGGTCAACTCAAATTGACTAAACTCGAGCATCACAAACTTGATTAGCCCCTTAACATCCACCACACAATCTTTGAGTTTAAAAGATTACACAGGGCTTTAATGTTTTTTCTTCTTTTTTGTGAATAGTCTTCATGAGAACGACATAATCACATTGTATTAGTGTCCCAACCTTGCATCATCGTCGAATCACCATGAATATGACCAAGCCAAGAACATGCCTTAAAGACAGAGCTAACAGACTCACAAGTCCCGGGCCTAGAGCATACCACATATGTCCTCCATACGACATCGGACCTTGAACTATCTCTTTCATCATTTAGACCATAAATCAAGTATATTTAAAGAGCAATTTTAATATGGTCTTACAATAGAACTTATTAAACTTTAAGGCCATCAAACAAAGCTCAAGGTGTATTTCAAGCTTAGATGACTAATGAAGACTACTTAAAAAACTAATATAGTAAGAAGTAAGGTTGGTCCTGAGTGAGATAAGCGAGAAGAAGTACTTACTCCTTAGGCTTGGCAAGTGAGTGTAAGCAAGGAACCCATTTTTTTCCTATTGATTCCATATCCTAAGCCACGGTCTCTAAGGTATGTGTGACTCTTAGTTGTCTACAAGCAATTGTCCTCATGTAAATATCTCACTCTCTCATTTATTAGTCTTGTGTGATATCAAACTTTAGGCATGTGTGAAGAAAGTCCCATAATAGCTTCCTTAAAAAGGCACGGCCATCCTCCATTTCAAGCTTTGACACAATAACACGTATACACATACGGTAACACACACCGTATTATGTAACCTACGATAACTTCCTTGAATTGCCATAGGATTATGCCACGCCTTACAAAGAGTTTCCATGGATCATCAACTTGATAGATGCCTAGGCGTCATGCAAAGGGAGGCGCGTAAAAAAACGCCTCCCATCTTCCGAGGTGACGTGTTTTGCTAGGACGCATGAAGGCGAGCGCTTTTGGCCGCATTAGTGGAGGTGCGAGGTTAGGTTCGTCACTTCTAGCGCCTTTGAGGGTGAATAAAGTAGATCTTAGTTGAAAATAGAAAAAAGAAGTTTTTTCTTCGAAATCAAAGCTTACCTAGGCTTAGTAGCTCACAATTGAGCATAACCCCTTTATTAATTTTATTCAATTGCTTCAAATTGAAGGCTAAATCGAAATCCCTAATTTGAGAAGCCCTAATCTGCGTGAGCGTCAATTGGCGAATGGGAACGCCAAGAGCTTTCAGGGGATTTCTCCCCATCTTCCCCTTTTCCTCTTCTGCAATGTCTAGAGGATATAAAGTTTTTCTGAAATTTCATTAGAAGTACTAGAGGATGCGCGAAGTCTCCCAAACCGTCCCCAAGGTGTCCCCTACATTTGATCCAAACATGAGCACTTTCCCAAAAACATTTTGGGGAGTACCTAGTCCGTCCCTGGTACAAGAACCGCTCCAACGGAGGGGTACCCGTGCTTCGTAGCTTGTGTAATGTTAATGCTGCATGGTCAATTGTGGACGTTGCCTAACATAGTTAAGTCCTCGGAGGGTGTGCCTAAAACCTAGTATCGAATCTCGTGTACATCACAACCTTCCCATTGTGCAACTGCTGAGGTGGAGGGGGTCAGGCCATGGATTCAAGGAGCATGTAATTGCATTCAAACGCAAGCTGAAATGCCTATTTGTGCCAAGAGACAAGAGTAGCAACTAGGGACAGAACCAACCGACATTATCTAATCAAAAGTTATTAAAAGAGACGGTCTAACTTTAAATTAAAATTAGACTATCTTTATTCTTTACCCATCACGTTATTCTAAAAGCCCATCACTTTATTAAAAAAGGTGTTTCATCTACTACTTTCTATTAGGCTTGGGCTGTTCTTTAATTTTAAATTAAAATTAGGTGGGACCAACTCTTAGCTGAGATTACGCGAAACAAATACCTAATATACATAATTGTACAGTTAAAACAGAACATTGGTAATAATTTGAGGCAAAAGAAATAACCAAAACAAAAAAAGCATAGTTTAGCGGAATGAATAGAAGAAGACGGTAAAAAAAGAAAGAGTAACCTGGTGGTGGTATACTGGGATGAACTGCATAAGACAAGCCAGCAGCATTTCTTAGAAAAGTAGTGGAAAATTTAGAAGAATTGGTAAAGAAAGGGAGTCTGAGGGTGTGGAAAAGGTGGGTTGAGGAGTAGGGAGTAAGAGAGAGAGGAGGGTTCATCAATAGTAATTTGGAGGAGGATGAGGAGGAGGAGGAGTTCATGAGGGAGAAGTCCAGCACTAGTCTATGAACAACACTAATATGTTGTCGATTCTGGGTGGGATGAAAACAACGAAGCATCTCTGTCTCTCTCTATCTCTCTCGACTTCAGTTCTTATGGTCTCACCGTCTCAGGACAGCACAAGGGAAAAGGGTTTTTTGGCTTCACTTTACTATTGAGGATTTGAGGTTTAAGGGTTTATCTCATTGTGTGTTGCTATTCTTTTGGTAAAGGAAGAAGAAGGAACGGCAAAATAAAGTTTGCTACTAAAACAGAAATATCAATATGGTGAAAAGGCCATTTTTTGTCTTTAATTACGTTAAATCAAAAAATATAACCGTTTTTTAATATTGGAGTGAAACATAATTACATTAATATTGTTTATGTAGATTTAGGTTTAAGTTGTTTTTATCATGTTACAGTGGTGCTTCATAAAATTTAGAAAAGTTATAATAGTTAAATTCAAAAAAAAAAAAGTAGTTGCTGGTCGTTTTCAAAAAGTAATTGGTGGTCGTTTTCAAAAAGTGTAAAGTTTATAGTGGTTTCTCACAAGTTATAGTACACGAAAGATGAAGAATAAGAATCTCGATGCTAGGAAGATAATCGATGAGAAGAGGGAGAAGTCTCGGTTGGAAGAATCAAAACAAATGGAGGTTTCTCGATACTCTAACGTGATACTTCGACAATATCATGAGCCTCCTCTGAAAGGCAAAGCTCCCTAGCCAAGGAGTATGAATAAGTTGTAAAATTAGGATATTAGGGCACATAGATAGTTGCTTATGCAACACCATTAGCCGTGAGATAATGGAGACCCATAACCCATAAAAAAAATAAAGTCCCTCTAATCGAGCACTACTCAGGTATCTCGGACCCTGCTGATCATCTGCCTGCTTATAAAGCATAGATGAGTGTCCATACCTATTCTGAGGCAACCTGGTGTAGATATTTCCCTACCACCTTGAATGGCCTCGCCTTTCTTCTAGTTCACTTGATTGCAACACGACATCATTACCAGCTACACTATCCTTAAACCTCTTTTCTTCCAACACTTCATCGCGGCCAAGTGCCATAGGAAGACCAACCTACATCTCATGTTGAGCGTCCAGCATAAGGGACAGAATCAAGGAAACTACATCAAGAGATTTAGTGAATAATTACTAAAGGTCTCCGACCTACAAGATGGAGTGGCAGTTACTTCTCATGAGTGGAATTTCCTCAGACAAGTTCAAGTGGGAGTTAGCCATGAAAGAAATTGTGACTTTAGCCGATGCTATATGGCATGCACATAAATTTATACATGCCTCAGACATTTGTAAGTTCGGCATCCATCTTCATATTTAGTTGTGCAACTTGTTATGAAAGGAGGGTTAGAGCATCAACATCTAGTTTCTTCCTCATAACCTCTATATATAAGATGAATGGTCGTTGGCAGCCATATTGGCCAAAAAGTCAAATCCTACATCTACCTCCTTATCAAGAAAAACACCCCCAACTAACGACTAAACTGTATTCCTGCTATACCCCATTGTAGAAGGCTTGGGCGAGGAACCTCTTGTCTAGATTATGGTGTCGACACTCCCTCTCGCTAGAATGTGTTCAGCTTATTTTTTGATGTCTGTTGTTTTAGTGGAAGGATATGTAATATCCCGAATTTTTGAAATTGATTTTATTATTTATTAAGCATTAAAATTATTCCCACTTAAATATATTTATTGATAACATCGTTTTATCTAATAACATGTTTATCAAAAATGATTTCATTTATCTCGAATTATTTAATAAATGAATCTATTAAAATGATTTAAAATTGAAATGTATTTTATTGAAGTATTTTGGTAATTAATTTTCAATTTATTAAATAATTTAATTATCAACCATTGTTTTTGAAACTTCTACTTTGTTTAATGTCAACTATCCATAAACTAGACAATGTTGAAGCCCAATCATTTAAGTAACAAGTCCATTGTCCAAATACCATAGCCCAACTAAATTGCCTAGGAAAAAAGGGGAAAAAAAGTGAGAAATCAAACAAGAGAAATCAGATTATCTGATTTCACCATCTTCTTCTTCCACCCTCTCTTCTTCACGTAAGAACCAGCAACCAAGAGCTAAAATCCAACACTCCATTACTCTTGTCAGCAACCATTGACATTCAAGCAAAGAACTCCGGAAAAATCTGAGCAAATTAGTAAAAAAACAAATCTCAATTTTCAGTTGTCAAAATCTTGACCATTGATGGAGCTTGACCAAGCTTAAATTTTCTGACCAAAATACCTATAAATACTGAACTTGACTCACCTAAATGCTTAAACAAACACCTATTGGAAAAAGGTAGCTTCAATTCTCTTCTTTCACTTCATCCTTTGAAAATAAATAAATCAAAGACCACTTTAGCACCACCTGAATCACCGTCACAAGCACTCCCTCGCTACCTCCGGCTAAAAGTGTCACCCGCCAAACCCGCAACCACCTACCTGCACCATCGTCCACCACAACGCCACCAAAAATTTTACCCTTCACGCTACCTTGCGCCCATCCCTACAGCCACGACACTCTAGTGTGTTGAGCCGCAAATACCAACACACCTCCCAACCACCTCGCCACCAGAAATTCGGCCCCCCGACTGCCACCCAACTGCCTAGTCGCCACCCTTCCTCCCTCCTTATTCTTCCTCTGCTCGTGCCTTCCCTATTTTTTTCCTCTCTTTTTTTCTTCTCTAAAACTAGTTTTTATGAACCAAAATCTTAAACCCCATCTCTTATTATAACAATTACTTATTATTTTTAACATTATCATTATTAACGTTATCATTGTTACGTTATTATTATTATTATTTATTATTATTTATTATTATTAACGTCATTCTCAACTCTGCTATCATTTTTATTAGGAAAAATTGACAGGAAAAATCCCATTTTGATCGATCTTCCACCACTTGTACCACCTTTGAGTAATCTAGTTATAATCCGATCTTTGACCCTTATCTTCTCCTATCGGTACCATTACCTAAGCTTACCTACTGCAGCAGGTTACTTGTTAACTATTGAAAAAAAAAACTTTTTTTTCCTGTCTTCTGATGCATTATAACTCCTGCCTCTCTTTTACTCTATTCTTCACACCTTCTGGGTTCCTATTGTTGAATGCCATTTTTGTTCAATTTTTTTCTTTCATCTTCACAGCTTCTCTTCCCCTGTTCTTCACACCATGGCAGGAGGTTCAATGTGTAATACCCGAATTTCTATACTATATTATTAGCTTTAAAACGTATTAATTACGTTATAAATTATATTATTAGTAAAAATACGTGTTAATTAAAATTTTTGAGTTTTATTAAAGTATTGATTTTTATTACGATTTTATTCCAATTATTTTAAACACACTAATTATTTTGATATAATATAATTTCCATTATAAATTTAATTAATTAGTATTAAAATTATTTTAAACAACTACTTTAAAATTTTATTTCATTTAAATGTTATTTCATGTACTAGTATAAACATTTTGATGTACAAATTTTAGTTAAACAAGTTTGCTAAATTTACATCTAGTGCCCTTATCACTCTCATAGCTTATCATGACGCACTTATCACTTATCACTCTCCATCATCATCTTCCTCCTTCACCCAACAACCATAGTAATGGTTTCTCCAAAACCTCAAGCAAACTCATAACTCTCCACTTGCAAATGACAGATTTTATCACCTATTTTCTTACCAAAATTTGATCTTAGTCAAACAAGCAATCTTCATCTTCAATGACCAAATCTTCCCCCATCAATAGAGCTTGACCAAAGAAACCCCAAAATCAGATTTTTTTCCCCTTCTATAAATACACCATTCAAGTTTGCTTCACTTCTTCTTTCCCCTTCTATTTAAATTTCTGCTTTCTATTAAATCTTGAACCACCATTAAAACAAAAATTCAAAACCACCATTAAAACTACCCAAAGCTCCACCACATAACCACCACAATACCTTGCTCCGCCCAAACAACCGCCACCACCGCCGCCCTGCTGCAGCCCAGCAGCGGTGCCACCGCGCCCCAGCAGCGACCCACCCAAGCTAGCCACAAGCCCCCCTTTCGCACCTCTCTACTCGACCCCAGCCACCCAAAACGCCACCCCTTTGCTGCCACCCAAGCCAGCCGCATGCCCAACGCCACCGCGTCCACCCTCCGCCGCCAAGGTCGCCGGAAACCGGCACAAAACCGGCAGCCATCTCCTTCCTCTGTTTTTCTTCTCTTCTTCCCTCTTCTACTGCTTCTTTTATTTCCTTCTCTTATTTTGTTTCCACTTAAAACCAAATGACCCAAATAAACTCTCACTTACTTACATGAACCCAAAGCCCAAATTTTCCTTCACCTAAATCTGAATTTTATTTAGCTTAGCCCAATACTTTAAATTAACCCATCTTTCTTTACTAGTTTTATTTTGTCTAATTGAAATAAAAGTTCCATTTAACTTTATCATTCCATTAATGATTATATTAACTTTTCATAACTTAAAAATATTTCTAAATTTCTAAAGTAAAATAAGAAATATATTGAAGTTGAGTTTCTATGTTTATTTAAATTATTTACAATGTTTAAGTTAAATAAATATTAAAGTCGAAATAATGTTTAAGTACTTGAAATGATTTTTATAAATAAATTCGAAAAACATAAACTTTGATTTATAAACTTTTTTGAAATAAACAATAAGTTTCATTAAGTTATTTAAATTATTTAAGTTATTTATTTATAAAACCATAAGGGGTTATTTAGGAAACTAATTTTAGATTTCGTTTAATTGTAGACTCCGATCTAGTAGAAGAAGATTATCAAGAGTGCGATCAACTCGTGGATTAACTTCGGACACGCTTCAACAGGTAATTACCAATGTTCATCCACAAGTAGATTCTGTATAAATAAAACGATTTAACCTTGAGATTATGTAAATTAATCATGTGATTATGTGATAATAAAGTTAATATGTGGATATTGATTATGGATTAGTTATGAGTTATGATTATTAAATTTAAGTATGAATTATGAGTAACAAAATGGATGACAAGTGTGGATTGAGATTCCGAACCATGAATATGGAAGTTAGATTATGCACTATGACAATGACTATTATAACGTGGTTTAAAATAGTAATTAAACTCAACATAATTTTTTATTTTTATTATTATTATTATTATTATTGTTATTGTTATTATTATTATTATCGTAATTATTTAACATGGTTATTATAATCGTTATTAATAATATGGAAGTTATAAATGGAAGTTGACATTGTGATGAAGCATGGAAATGATTATGAGTTAATGTAACCAAGTGATGGTTGAGAATACGGATTTGCTATCGGAATTAGCTATGTATGTAATGAGTTATGGAATTGGAGTAACGGATTTAACTCTCGATTAAATGAACGTTGCATACGTGAACATGTGATATGTGATAACTTGAAGTAAAAACTATAAATCACTTAAAGTGAAATAAAGGAAGGAAGTGATGAACAGGTTTCCCTGTATGGGAGGTTCAGAGGCCACCTACAGGTTTTCTAGTTACTATGCTGATTTTTCTGTTATCTGTCTTCCTTCTATCTTGATGTGTTCCAAGTTAGAAGGGGTGTGCACACTAGGGACTCTGTTTTATGGCCAATTTTATTTTAGTGGGTGGCTTACGTGGTGTATCACCGGCCCACTATGTGAGTGGTTTACGTGGTGTTTCACCGACTCACATTATTTAAGCAAGTGGTTTACGTGGTGCATCACCGGCTTGCTAGCGTTCTCCTTCCCTTCCGTAAATGAAATAGAATATTGCTATATTAATATGACCTATTAACTATATGTATTTATGTGCTATGCTTTTTAACTCGACTTATATAATATTTTCAACGTACTTTAAACTTAAGTACGTTACGGGATGGAGTTGGAATTACTCAGTTTATTGGATTTTGGGAGCTTGTCTCTCTTGTCTTTTTCAATGTTTATTTGCAGGTGGGTGATCGAGGGGAAATATGAGAGATCAACTAGAAGTTGTCATCCACCTAGTTTGATATTTTGCTTCCGCTGGAACTCTGAAACTCGTAGTATTTAGTACTTAACGAACAAGTTTAATTTGGTTGTAAGGATTTTTAATTAAGTTTGGAATGAATATGTTTTGGTTACTCAGCCTTGCACTTAATTCCAAGGGGTTGAGTGCAGCGGTAACGCTCCGTCTGAGTCGAACCCTCGTTGATTTTCCCCCCAAACGAGTTTTATTAATATAAAAAGGGTTCGATTTGGGTGGGGTGTTATACAATGAGTGGATCTTTCTCTCATTCTTCATGCAACAAAGAACTTGTAATTGACGTGAATCGTTGTTTCATGAGAACTCTTAACTGAATTGCTTCAATCCAAAACTTTGAACTGGAAGTGAAAATTCCATCTCTTTCTTCTTTCTGTGATGTTGTTGTTTTTGTTCATAAAGAGGTTTCCAGATTTGAGTTTGATCCAATAACATAGCTCGATTATATCATGTAACTGCCTAAAACAACAAAAAGATCCCATTTTTTAAGGGAAATTCTCAATAGTGGCCCTTAGGTATTAGAAATTCCCAGTGGTGGAAATTTCAAAAAAACTTTCCCATTGGTAGCCCTGCTTTACAAATTATTCCCAAGCATAACCTTATCGAAAAATATTCGTTAATAATAGAGCATATTCCACTGGTGAACCGTTGAAGCGGACATTCGCACATAAAACGAGACATTTCGGATGGTTTTTTTTTTCGATTTCGAACTCAAAATCGATTCTTAAAGTTAAGTTTAGGGGGGAAGTTTTACCCCTCAACGTTCGAATTTGATGTCAAAATTGGCAAAACACGACCCAAAAGACCTCTTTTTACTTGCGAGTGGCCGTCTTAATGGTTAACTAATAGAATATGCTTTATTATTAACGGAATATTTTTCATTAAGGCTCTATTTGGGAATAATTTGTAAAGCAGGGTTACCAATAGGAAAGTTTTTTTGAAATTTACACCACTGAGAATTTCTAAGACCTAAGGGCTACCATTGGAAATATTTCCCACAATTCCCATCAAACATTAAAAGATAAAGACAAACATCACCAGCAGTAAACCAAAAAATCCAAGGTTAGGCAGCCGACAAGTCAATTTAAGGTTCTAATGTAGAAGGCCAAACAAATGCTTGATTGCTTAATAAAGTTTGATGATCTTAAGATTATGCACTGTTGACATCATGCTTATTTCAACACTAGAGTCATGAAACTTCATGTTTATTTCGACAATCAATTAACAATCGTACTGCTGTTGCTAAGTGTTTTCCTATCAGCATCAGGATAACAAATTTGATTTTAGTAGTTTATGCTTGGAGTATTCTATTTATCATTCAAACAAAGACGGAAAATTTCTTACCAAATTTAAATGGGCGAGCTTTCGTTTTTTCAGAAGACCAGTGAATTCAAGAAATTGATGAAGAACCGATACAATTTGAGAAGAAGACCCAAAATTTATGAAATAAGAGTTTGGCCAACAATGGAGGTTCGTGATTTTGGAGAAGAAGAGAATCAAAAGTTGGTAGGAAGATGAAAGGGCAAAAGGAGTTTGGGAGGGAAAATAACATGTAAACTAAAGTGTTTACCGGTTAAACAAGTTGTAGGTGTATAATAAGAGAAAATAAGGGTCAAAGGTCGGATTATAGCTAGATTACTCAAAGGTGGTACTAGTGGTGGAAGACCGGCTAAAGGTGGAATTTTTCCTTGTTATTATTATTATTATTGATCTCATTTGCTTTTGTTGATATTATTGTTTTTTCTTAAAATTCTTATTTTTATTATTATAATTATTGTATTATTATAATTACTACTACTACTACTACTATAATTATTATTGTTATCTTTGAAACTTTATAATGAAAAATCGTGATAGTAACAAGTAATTGAATCAGTCAAAATGGACTTTGAATTTTGCCAAGTGATGGTTGTCAATAAATTTGGCCTCTCTAGTTAAGCCACTCATGAATTGGAAATCTTGGATATTGGATTAAATATACTCATACTTGGTGAAATAATAAGTGTGTACATGTACTCAGTGATGACTTTCATAAAAGCTATTAATCATTTAAAGTGAAATATTAGAGGGAAATGATGAATAGGTTTCTATGTATGGGAGGTTCAGTAGCCACCTATATGTTTCTTTATTTTGATTATACTGACTTGTCTTCCTTCCATTGATGTAATCCAAGTAGAAGGGGTGTGCACAGTAGGGACTCAATTATTATGGCCATTGTGAATCATGATATATATGATAAAGTAGGGGGATAACAGGGGATTGAACCTAACCTACTGGCATTCTCTTTCCCAACCTTATTATTATTATTATTATTATTACTTCCTCCGTTTTAGAATAAGTGATACAATGTCACTTTTACGTAGTTTGAGGCAAAAGATTGTAAGTGGGTTTAAGGGGGTTTTAATTGTTGGTTTTATTTCTGTGGTCCCCACCCCCAAAGGGGTTAATTAACTTTCTGAATTTGTGGGACAACCTTTTAGGCGCCACTTTTTTTGGCTGCCAAATTTTCTGTTGGCAAAAGTTTCCCTCCAAAATGCCATTTCATTTCTTCCCCATATTTTCCCCAAAAACTGACTCAGGTACTGCCCTATAAAAGGGCTTACAACTCCATTGCAATTGGAGTAATTTCACTTCTGTTAAGGCTTACAACAGCCATAGAATGAAGCAAGTAAAAAAAAAATTGTCCCAACAAGCAGCAGTAGCATACAGCAGTAAAAAAAAAAGCCCCCATATCAACCCAAAAAAATTCCCAACAATCCAAAAAACCAGTATTCAAATCTAAAACAGCACCAACTGTAATTACAAAAATGGGAGATGCTTCTGATGACTTCTTCCATGAGATGGTTGATGAAGAATACTGGGAATCCTACTATGCATAGCTTCAAAATGAGATGGA
Organism: Patellifolia procumbens; assembly: GCA_947645195.1. Taxonomy (NCBI): domain Eukaryota; kingdom Viridiplantae; phylum Streptophyta; class Magnoliopsida; order Caryophyllales; family Amaranthaceae; genus Patellifolia; species Patellifolia procumbens. Next base: position 101,762 of record CANSGD010000173.1, on the reverse strand, counting down.
GCCAAGCTTTGAGTCTCAATCTCCTCCCGAAACACAAGAAACAGAGGCACAAGTTAGGGGAAAAAGACCAAATCTGTCAAATGATAAAAGAAGGCAAGCAATAGATGAGCTTTTAGCAATGGAGGGTAATAACCAATTACCATATGTTGCCATATCCAAAACAGCAATCAAGTATGGTGTTTCCAGGGTCACAATGAACAGAATGTGGAGGAGAGCATGTGCATAAAGAGCAAGTGGTGATGCCATTGATGTCAGGATCCAAAAAAAGGGCAGAGTTGGCCGTAAACCAACTGAATACATTGATGAGTTCCTGCAGTCAGTCCCCCTTAATCTGAGGACATTTGTAAGATGCTTTGTAGGGGCATTGAGAATCAGCCCCTCAGCAGTTTACACACTCCTCAAAAAGGGTAGACTAAGAAGTCATACAAGTAGCAATCATCCTAGTCTAACTGATACACATAAGTTGGATAGGATGAAATGGGTGTTATCCCACATTGAACCAGGAAGCCAAACACAACCAACCAATTTCATGAGCTTACAAAACATTATCCACATAGATGAAAAATGGTTTTGTCTAAGTCCTGAAACTAGAAGGTTCTACTTGCTACCAAGGGAAGATGATCCATATAGGTGCTGCCAATCTAAAAGGTTTAAGATTAAGGCAATGTTCATGGCAGCCACTTCAGAACCCATTTTTGATGGTGAAGGACAAGTCATTCATGATGGGAAATTTGGAATTTTCCCTTTTGTGGATAGGGTACCAGCCAAGAAAAGAAGCAAAAACAGAGAGGCAGGCACAATTGAAACCAAAGTAGTTGAAAGAATCACTCAAAAGGTCATTAGGGACATGATAATTCAGCATGTCATCCCTTCAATCATGAGTAAATGGCCTGAAGGAATGTCTAAAGACATTTACATTCAGCAAGATAATGTTAGGCCACACATACAACCTGATAATGAGGAATTCAAAGCAGCAGCAACACAAAATGGATTCAACATCCAACTCATTCAACAACAACCTCAATCCCCTGATTTAAATGTTTTAGATTTAGGGTTTTTTAGGGCTATACAAGCTTTGATGTATCAAACTTTTCCAAAAAAATATTAATGAGCTTATTGTAAGTGTGAAAGATTCTTATGAAATATTTGATCCAAATGTTATGGAGTACACATGGCTACAATTACAATATGTGATGGTTGAGATTTTGAAAGTAAAGGGGGGCAACAACTAAAAAAGCCCACATCATGGAAAAAGAAGATTAGAAAGATTGAGACTTCTCCCCAAATTTGTTTTGGTTGTTCAATCCCTCATTGATGAAAGTGTCAAATACTTAAATGAGCATCTACCATCAAATGAAGAAGAAATGAATTTTTTTGACAATGAGTCAAGTATGACAAATGTAGAAGGTGTTCTTGAAGATTGAAAGACAGAATTTTCAATGCAAAGAAAGAGACAAGAGTTTTTGGAGAAGAAGCTTTACAAGGACATAATAGAAAATGCAAATATGGCAGTCATTTTGGAAGTAAAAAATAGAGTTACAAAAAACAAAGGAAAATGTAAGTAAGCAAACTTTTTTGGGTGAAAAATAGTCTTCTTTTTGGTATAGTTAACTGTAGCCCAAACCTGGGATAGCTAGGGAAACTGTTGAGGTTTAAATGACATGTATAGTTTTGAAACTAGGTTTGTATATGCAGTTGCAAAGAAATTATGATTACCAATTAAATGTTATGTTAAATTATGATGAAATATGTTGTTAGTTTATGAAGTTTGGTTGATTTATTTAGGTTTAGGGGATTAATGTAGGAGTCAGAGAAAGAAGAACCACATTATGCATCATACAAACATCATTTGACCTTTTAATCTATCAGGGATTGCATATTAACTCATGAAGTTAAGTCAATGTTACCTCAAGGCACACAATGTGCCGAGCAATTCATTGACTTACTTCGAGTTGATTGTGAGTCCTTCATCATTTGGATTATTGAGTGACATTTAAATAAAGGGACTCTTTATTCTTTCAACTAAGCTAGGACTCACAAGTGTGGTCGACATGAGGACAGCCAACATTAATCAGAAATCATTCATGATTCATTTACTGTATTCATCATTCATCAAATTGGGCATCAACCACTTATTCTAAGTAATTGTAAACAGAAAACATTAAGGACCAGCACTAGGGTTAAAGTTCAAAACCAACAAAAACCAATAGGCAATTAACAGGGACTCATAAATCAATCCAACATAATGCATCAACCAATGTCAACAGCACCAACACAAGGGTTCCAATATAAAACCATCATAAACCAACAAGAAAGTAACAGGGACTCATAAATCAATCCAAGATAATGTATGAACCAATATCAACAGCAACAGCACCAGCTAAAGGACTGAAATGAAAAAAAATTAAATGCAGGAAGATACAGACCTCCCTTCCTCTTTTTAGCAGAGGAAGTACCAGCATAGGATGCAATATCCTTAGCAAAACAGGATCTGAGGTAGGGCTTCCTCCCACCACCAGAAGAGGTGCCACCACCACGAGATCCACCAGCACCAGATCCACCACACTCAGAGCCACCAACAGAAACAGAAGGACCACCAGAAGAAGGAATATCACATAATTTACCAGAGGGATCAAAGCAAACCATCATACCCTTTTTTGCATTCTCTTTACGTAATCATAGAAATCCTCAGGTTCTGGAGCACGGAGGGCACATATTATCTCCCTCACAGATCTAGGGTTTTGAACCCTAGAAATCTGTTTGCCCTTTCTCAAACACATCATATCCTCATCCTTCACATCCTCTTCTTTTTCAACCGCCATCTCAACCTCTTTTCCCTTTCCCTTAATTTCCTTTTTTTCCTCTTCCTTCACAACGAGTTCCTCAGAGTCACTTGAAATCTCAATGAAATTGAAAGTGCCAAACTCAGAATCAGAACTGAAACTTTCGTCATCACTCCAAACCACCGGAGTTTTGTTTTTCTGGGCTTCCAAAATCTTACCTAAAGCACGACATGCACGGGGACCCATAACCTTCTCTGCATCCCCACTCTCGTATAAACGCTGGGCCATGGAGATCCATGTTCAAACGACTGAATAACATCATAGATAAACAAAGCTTCATCGTCATCCCTAGATTCTACATGCGCATCAACAAATGGCTTCAAATCTGGGACATCCGACATTTTTTCGAGAGTAGAGTGCAGATCTGGTTTTTTTTCTGAAGATTGAGTGTAAAACAGAGGAAAAATAAGATGGAGAAGGATAAACAGAGAGAAATATGGAGTGAGAAGGAGGGAGATGAAGTGAGGGAAAGAGAGAATGATGGACGAAGGAGGAGGGAAGGTGAAGAGAGTGAAAGGAAATGAAGAATTGAGAAGGATCGAGAAACTGATGATGAACAAACCCTAAAATCTGATGGGTTGTTCATCATCAGTTAATGTTCATAAATGAGGGGGGTTGGGATGATAGGTTTTTTGGTGGGAATCATTAATGGGGTGGGTAGGTTTAGTATGGATTAATTAGTTTTGTTAAATGATGTTAAAGTATGGTTATAATGTTAAGTAAGGGTATTTTAGTAAATTCACAAGCAAAAGTTTACCATATAAAGAAACTTTACAAAGTGTATCACTTATTCAAAAACACCCGTTTATAGTAACTGCATCACTTATTCTAAAACAGAGGAAGTATTATTATTATTATAAAAACGGACAAAAATCATACAACTTACACAAAATTTTAGTGGGCAACCAAGATACAATCTGAGCACCCACTCCTCTAGCTATACCAAACCCCATCCTAGTGAAAATATGAGCAGCAGCATGTGCCCCTATATTCGGAGTCTTCGAAAAGTTCTGAACCCGCATCAGCAATATCTAATTCCCGAAGAAAAGACAAGGAAAAAGGAAGGAAGCCGTACCCAGTTGCTCGACAACGAGCTTTATACTTGACCCGCTTCCGATGAGCCGCATCAGCAACAACACGTCCAGGAACAAAGTTAGACAACCCAGACTAGGTCAAGGAGAAGACCCTGTCAAGTCGACACACACATCACGACCACGATTCCAAGAATAAAGAAGCACATGTGCAGGCCTGAGGCCCCCGTCGTTCCCCCCAGACAACCCAGTGTCAACTTCCTTTCTTGCCGAAATCCCAATCCGATAGCAAATATCAACAAGGGTATTTCGAACTACATTATGCCGATGTTTAATACCCATAATACCAGCATACGACACAGCACGATCACTGAAAAAATCCCCAACAAAAATCCTAGAGTAAGCAGAGCATGGCATCAAAGTAGAGAACAAAGAAACATACAACCGGTAACACAACACACTCCGATAAGTCTTAGGGTTCATTGACTGATCCAACCCCGAAACGGGAACTTCCCGAAGCCAATATGAGGTGTGGTCGCCCTGCTGTGACTTCCACAAAGCTAACTGTCGAGAAGATAAAGAAAAAGTAGATTTTACAGATGCAATAGCCTTTAGTATTTATTTGCCAATTTCTTCATAAGTTAAGAAGTAGCGACTTTACTAGGATTACTTAAAATGTCAGAATCCACAATTCTATTAAAAAGAGTCAACAAATCTTCAATGTCACGACTATAACCAACAACACATGCATGCATGACGTAGAAGCTTAGTCGGTAAACCAGCAGACTGCAAACGAGATACGAGATAAGCATAATGTTGAACATCGCTCGTTCAATAAACATCAAGTCCTCCAAAGGCAAAGGCAAGGTAGCAAGACGCCATTGTCGATTGCCAAAACCAGGCCCCGAAGCAGTAACAATACGCTCCAAAGAAGAATGAAGAGCCCCATCAAAAGAATGATAAGCTGCATCAAAGACACAAGGAGGACAAGTACGTAAAAAGAAAATTAGAGTTTTGAAATGCCCGTATACGACTTAAGACGCAACAACTCACACTGTGGATCATTAAGCTTAGCAACCTTGTCCATAAGCGCAATGGTCTTGGACACTCTCTGCATCACAAGCTCCCCATTGAAAACAGATTTGGAACTGGCGGGACCACTAAGCAATTTAACACCACGCAAAGGTCGTGCAATGTCAGGGGGGAAGACACCAACAAGCCTACTACGAGGGTCTTTGACAGCTTCAGTTTTTGCCGCATTGAGATGTAGCCCGAAACTAGGGTCATCCTCCATAATCAACTCCAAAACCTTCCCCACCACCAAGGTATCACCAATAATGATGCCATCATCCAAATACAACGCCTGAAGACAAACAACAAAGAGTCTCTAATATTACACACCAAGGGATGTAAAACCAATGCAAAAAGCAAAGGACCAAGGGGATCACCCTGTTGCACCCCCTGAGACGACCATAAGGTGTGCTCTCCATAATACAATTTGGCTGGATTAGAGTAGCAGAATTCAACCCATTGTGAAATGCCCGGACACCGAAGACGAACTTCATGTAACATGATCTCACGATCAACTAAATTGAAAGCATTTTGATAATTCACCAACAACATAGAAAGACCGACATCGTTTTTGTTATCCTCAATCAACCTTTTTACAGGGTGAAGATATGCCTCACCACCTGCAGGAAATGATGGTAGTCAATAGGTATATCCGACAACGAAGGAGCCGGCGAAGAAGGGTGTTTGGATTATAAATCCACAAGAGTGGCATCAGAATAAGGAGCAATGCCGGAAGAATAAAGAACCTGGACCTGTAACACCCTAGTTTTTGGGAATATAATTAATGTTTATTTTATTAAAAATTAATTATTTCGTTTAAACCTTATTTCATATTTAATATTTTTATACAAAAATTATTTTCTAAAAAAAATGCGTATGAACTTAGTGGGCCAAGTTTACTGAAGAGTTTAAGTAAAGGTTATATATCTATATAGTTATTTGCAAAAGGAAAGGAGGGGTTCTTATGAACAAAAGGGGAGAAGGATAATAAAACAAAAAAGGGGGAAGAAAATAAAAGAAAAGAAGGGAAACAAACTTCTGACGTTCATTACGTTTTCTTCCATCTCCATCCTCTCTATCTCATGCTCTCAAGCTCTCACAATCTTCATCCCACAAAGAACTCTATTATCTTCAACCTCTCTATCTTTCCGGCGCCTCAACCACAACATAACAACCTCGAACTAGCGGCAAGCGGCACCGTGAGGAATAGGTTCAACAAGAAAGTCGGTGTTCGGTGCGTTTTGAGGTTTGGGGTGCGTTTTAAGGGCCGATTTCACAAGCTTTCTTCATCATTAATCTTCCATAGTAGTGGGTAAATTAAGTTCTTAATTTAATTTTAGTTTTCTCAAAATTTATTGTAACACCCCGACAATCCTCTCTCTATAAAACAAATATTTTCCAAACTAAAATAGAGAATCATCAAGGCATTATCGCCCGTGTGAAAACGTATTGGCTTACTCAGAGTATTGCAGCGGAAAAACATTAAATATACTTTATTAAATACTTAAATAATATAATTGTCAAACTAAACTTCAAACCTCGAAAGTAAATCAAAACAAATTAAAACATTTAAAATTAAATAATCCGTAGAACAACTTAATTAAAATAACGTAAAGGTATGAGACAATAGAATAAAAAACGATCTCCCAACAACGCTCCCAAGTCCCAAATGAATAATATTGAGATGATGCATCATGCCTTCAAACCTGTAGGCAAATACTCAATTGAAAACTGCTCGCCAAAAAAGGGTCATCACAGGATCAATAGGCACAGCCATGATCGACACACAGAAAAGCACTTAATCAGCAAGGCTGAGTACATAAATGAACAACCAAACATGATCAATAAAATACCTACAGACTTCAACTCTTAAGATAAGACTTGACTACAAGACACACAACATAATAAATATTTAAGAAATTGAATAGACAATGGAACGAGTTGTCCAACCAAAAACCAGTCTTCAAAATGAAAGGCCGAGTTACGGGCACGACTCTGTAACCCCTTGACCAACGATATCGAGGAACCTTTAGAAATAAAATAGGGTACGGTGATCAAACCTATCCCAAGAAAAGACATGGGCTACCACAATGTACTCCAACTCATACTAGTCCAGAATTTCAGACGTGCACTAGTCTAAAGCTATTGCTATTCACTTCCACTTTAAGTATTAGTAAGTTATTCGATGTTGGACTCTGACTAGACAACCGACACAGAACATGAATACAATAAATATTTCTCTTTTATCTTAGGATTAAATAAGTGATCAAACAATTCCAATTGACCAAGAATTAATCCTCCAAATATATTTGTTGACTTAAATCAACAATCGAAAGTCCAATAAATATACATACCCTACAAAGCCCTCGGTCTTTGCAAAGTAGTAAAATAACCACATCCAATAATAATCCAACTTACTCATAAAGTCCCCGGCCTTTGAGAGTAATAAAATATCCAATAAGGGAAACAATACCAAAATCATAATCCAACAATAAAACAATATTAATCCCTCATGTGAATTAATAAATAAACTTCCCTTCCCAAACATGCTTGAATCAAACATTCATTCAATCATTTAATAAAACATAAATGCAATTAAGCTGCTCACACAACACGTAATTCCAATTCAATAGCACGTATGAACCATAAAAGGGTTCCCTATACATGATACTATAAATAATCCTAATCCTTAGGACATGATACTAGTCTAACACATAAGGACATGTACGTACCTTGTATAGACAAAGTGAGAGGCCACTTTAGAATTCTAGAAGTCGTCTAAAGTAAATTCGCCGCCTATCAAAATAATAATACAACAATGAATTAATATACTAATTAATTCACAGCAATATAATTTATTTTAAAACGCTTGAAAACTCGTATTAAAATACTTTAAATACATTAAAGTTCCAACCTTTAACAACCTTTAATATAATACTCATAAACTTATACTTTAAAACCTCAAAAATCATTAATCTAATGTAAACCAATAATAATAAATCTGAAATCATAATTTATATTCCTAATAAATAAAAACCAGGTTTTTGATAATTTGAATAATAAAGTTTTCAACTTTATTATAAAAACATATAAAATTCATAAAAACTATAACTTTAACATTAAACTATAATTTAAACATTAAAGTAGAGGATAAGGGTTAAGAAATAACCGAAGAAAACCACGAAAACCGAAAAAGAACGAAGGAGACACGCGTTGGGGTAGCGTGTGACTGGCGGTGCGTGTAGGCCACGCGGTTGCCGTGCGTTGCTGCTGCTGCCGGACGAGTATGAGAGAAGGAGAGTGGTGGTGCTGCTGCGGCAGCAAGGCGAGAGGGACGAAAAAGATGGGTGGCGGTGTAGAGGCCGCCAAAAAACACGAGTGAGGAGGTGGTGAGTGGTGGCCGGTGCCGGAAAACCGAAGGGGAGGAAAGGGGAGAGAGGCTCCGGTTTTGTGAGGGAGAGAGGAGAGAAAATAAAAGTGTTCAATTAAGGGGTTTGGGGGTTGCTTATTTATTTTATTTGAGCGAGATGGGTAGTTTAGGATGGGCATATAGGATAGAAATATCATATGTCTGCATTATATTATTGTGTTAAGTTTATTTCCTATCTGCTAATCTGTTCAGCTGTTTTTAGTCTGTGCATGTTGGTTGTTGGTTTATTTACTTTGTGGTTATTTATTTATTTTGGGAATAGATGGACCTTTAGGCACGTCTGATAGTGAAATCGATCGAGTTGGAAGTTTTTACAATCCTATTGTACTTAGTGATGACGATTCCGACAACGAGTCTGTGCTTGAGAGCTATATTACCTTAGAGGTTGGATTACGCCATATTCTGAGAGTAGCTACTGAGAGTGATGATGAGATGTTACAAGAGTTTGACCGAGCTAGAAGTGAAACCCGTAAGGATATTTATGCTGCTTTTCTGGCCGACTTACTTGATGATGACACTGATAGTGAAGATGAGATTGAGGACGTTGATGAACCAGCACCTAAATGTATTAGGAGGACAACTAGAGCTGAAGAGCCAAATTATAAATGTGTGATTGAGGATATGAATGATTTCGTGGACGAAGTATTCACTCCTGAGAAATACAAGGAAAATAAGGATAGGAATCATGATGTTAGTCCTTAAGATTTACTTTGATGCCATTTATTTTAGCATTCTTTTGAATAAAGTAGCTATGCTACACTAGTCATTTATTTTAGTACTATTCATTTAGGAATTATATATAATGAATTTTTGTTATGAATTGAGAAAATATTCATTGTTATTATTTTGGGAGAAATAAAATATTCTTTTGGTTAGATGAGTTGAGCAATATTTATTTAGTACGCAAATGGGAATTATTTTTATTTTATTTCTCATGATTGGTTATTTAATTCTTGCATGATTGTGCAAGTAATGGTGAATTGTTTGTGCTTGGATGTATTCCAAATAAATTGTTTGAGATTGGATGTACTCCAAATAAATTCATTAGTGCTTGGATTTGTTCCAAATAAATTGTCTATATTTTGGATTTATTCCAAGTAAAACTTCGTTGAACCTATTTTCTTTAGATGATCTTGTATGATCAACTTTTCTTTTCGATGCCTTCGTAGAAAGGCAATTAGTTATGAATCATGACCTGAATTGGGCGTATGTGTTTTTCATAGGTTACGTAGTATGATGGCCAACAACGATGTTGCCCTAGCCTCTATTATTCGTCTTTTGGCAGAGAGATTGACCCAAGAGAGAATTGAAAGTCCTGACACTGCAGGCGATATGTTTGAGAAGCTGGCTAAAGTTAAGCCGCCTTATTTTAAGGGACAGACTGGCCCTACTTTCTAGGAGAGTTGGATTAGGGAGTTTGACAAGATATTTGGAGCTGTGAATTGCCCTGAGGCAATGAAAGTAGATCAGGCCGTGATGTATCTGAAAGATGAGGCTGATCTTTGGTGGAAGGAAAACAGGACTAGGATTAGTGCCGAGACTGATTTCAATTTGGATTCCCTTACCACTGCTCTTAGAGGAAAGTTTTACCCTGTTTTCACGAGGAAGCAAATGGCCCAAGAGTTCATTAGCCTTAGAATGGGGAATATGACTATTTCTGAATACTACAGCACGTTCTTAACTTTTTCTAGATTTGCACCTGAGGTAGTCGCTACTGAGGAACTGAAAGCTCAGAGATTCGAGCAAGGATTGACTGAGGAGATCCAATTGGGATTAGGAGGTGAGACCTTTACATCCCTAGAGTTTAGTCGTCTGTTGTTAAGATTTTAGGCCTAGTAGACTTTGAAGTCGTTGATTTTCCCATTAGTATTCCTACTGGAGAAGTTGTGAAGTGTACTAAGATGTTTAGAAACTTACCTTTGAAGATAGGAGGTTGTACTTTTCCCTCTAATCTCATAGAATTCAATTTGGGAGACCTAGACGTTATTCTAAGAATGGATTGGCTTAGTTCTTATAAAGCCAAGATAGATTGTGAAGCTCAAAAGGTACTTTTGAAGAGTCCTTCGGGGAAGTCGATTTCGCACCGACGTTTTGGAAAACCTAAGAGTTTTGGGATCATTTCTGCTATGCAAGCTGAGAAGTTGATAAGGAAAGGTTGTGAAGTATTCTTTTGTAGTGTGCGAGACATAAGTAAGGAAGTTGAGTCGAGAATTGAGGATGTACTTATTGTGAATGAGTTCTTAGATGTGTTTCCAAGTGAGATTTCTGGAATGCCGCCTAAGAGAGCCGTTGAGTTTACCATAGACTTAGTTCCTAGTACTGCACCTATTTCGAAAGCACCATATAAGGTGGCACCTCCTGAAATGAGTGAATTGAAGACTCAATTGCTTGAATTGTTGGAGAAAGGTTACATTAGACCTAGTGCGTCACCTTGGGGAGCACTAATGTTATTTGTGAAGAAGAAGGATGGTAGTATGAGGTTGTGTATTGATTATCGTGAGTTGAATAATGTGACTATTAAGAACAAGTATCCTTTGCCTAGGATAGATGATCTTTTCGATCAGTTGAATGGAGCTAGTGTTTTCTCGAAGATTGATTTGCGTTCGGGTATCATCAATTGAAGGTAGGCGACGAGGATATACCTAAGACTGCTTTTAGAACGAGATATGGTCACTATGAGTTTACTGTAATGCCATTTGGGTTGACCAATGCACCTGCAATATTTATGGACTTGATGAATAGGATTTTCCATGAGTTCTTAGACAAGTTTGTCGTGGTATTCATTGATGATATTTTGATTTACTTGGAAAATGAAGAAGCGCATGATGAGCATTTGAGGATAATTTTGGAGACACTTATGAGAAATCAATTGTTTGCCAAGTTCTCTAAGTGTGAGTTCTGTTTGGAGAAAGTTGCATTTTTGGGTCATTATGTGTCTAAGGAAGGGGTTTATGTGGATCCTGCAAAGATACAAGCCGTTAGTGAGTGGCCTAGACCGAAGAATGTGTCTGATATAAGAAGTTTTTTGGGATTAGATGGTTATTATAGAAGGTTTGTGAAAGATTTCTAGAGGATAGCGAGACCTATGACTACTTTGATGAAGGAAGAGTCAAAGTTTGAATGGAATGAGATGTGTGAGGAAGCCTTTCAGATTTTGAAGGATCGTTTAACCTTTGCACCTGTTTTGACTCTACCTGATGGGAATGATGGATTCGAGGTATATAGTGATGCTTCGAAGAATGGTCTGGGATGTGTGTTACAACAGAATGGGAAGGTGATTGCGTATGCATAGCGTCAGTTGAATCCGTGTGAGTCTAATTACCCTACCCATGACTTAGAGTTAGTTGTTATTGTGTTTGCATTGAAGATTTGGAGACATTATCCCTATGGAGCGACTATGAAGATATTCTCCGACCATAAGAGTTTGAAGTACATTTTCACTCAGAAGAATCTCAATAGACAAAGGAGATGGTTAGAGTTGATCAAGGATTAGGAGTTAGATATCCAGTATCATGAAGGGAAGGCGAATGTAGTCGCCGATGCTTTGAGTAGGAAGACGAGCCACAACGTGAATGTGTTGGTAGTTTCTGAAGAGTTGTATCGAGATATGCAAAAGCTTAACCTTGAGATTTTGAATCCTGGAGAGATAGAAGCAAGATTAACCCTTTGTCGTTAGGATCGTCGATGTTAGATGAGATCTTGGAAAGTCAAGTTGGAGATGATCATCTTGACAAGATTACAGAAAATATGAAGCAACGAAAAGAAGTTGATTTTAAGATCCATAAAGATGGAAGTCTGAGATTCAAAGGAAGGTGGTGTATACCACAGAAGTGTGAAGAGTTTAAGAGGAAGCTTATGGAGGAAGGTCACAATACTCCGTATTCTGTACACCCTGGTGGTGATAAGTTGTATAAAGACCTTAAGGAGAATTATTGGTGGACGAACATGATGCGAGAAGTCGCCGAGTTCGTATCCAAGTGTTTGGCTTGCCAGAAAGTGAAGATAGATCACAAGAGACCTATAGGAAAGGTCCAGTCATTAGAAGTCCCTGGATGGAAGTGGGATTCAATTTCTATGGATTTCGTGACAGTACTGCTGAAAACCAAGACTGGCAATGATACTATCTGGATGATTGTGAATCGATTGACTAAATCTGTCGTATTTATTCCAATCAAAGAGACGTGGAAGAAGAATCAACTTACAAGGACTTATATCAAGCATGTCGTGAGACTCCATGGTGTGCCGAAGGATATTATTTCAGATCGTGATGTGAGATTTCTCTTGAACTTTTGGCAGAAAGTTCAGCAGATTCTTGGAACTACGTTGAAGATGAGTACTGCTTTTCACCCTGCGACAGATGGTCAGACTGAGAGGACCAATCAGACTATGGAGGACATGTTGAGAGCATGTGCAATTGATTTTTAAGGAAGTTGGGAAGACCAATTAGATTTGATTGAGTTTTCATACAACAATAGTTACCATGCAAGTATAAAAATGGCCTCATTTGAAGTTTTGTATGGACGAAAGTGTAGAAGTCCTATTTTTTGGAACGACTTTAGTGAGAATATAGTCATTGGGACTGAATTCATTGAGGAGACCGGCTAGAATGTGAAGTTGATTCAAGTTAGAATAAAAGCTGTCCAGGATAGGCAGAAGAGTTATGCTAATTTGAAGAGGCGTGAAGATGAGTTCGCCGTTGGCGATAAAGTGTTTTTGAAAGTGTCACCGACTAAAGGTGTTATGCGATTTGGTAAGAAAGGCAAGTTGAGTGCCAAGTACGTTGGTCCGTATGAGATTTTGCAACGAGTTGGTAAAGTAGACTACATGTTGCTTTACCAATGGAATTCGAGAAGATGAACGATGTGTTTCATATCTCGCAGCTTAAGAGGTATATTCCTGATGAGAATCACGTTCTAGAACCCAAAAGAGTTCAAATTGATAGTAGCCTCACGTATGAAGAAACACCTGTGAAGATTTTGGACAAGAAAGTGCGTAGTACACGCAATAAGGATGTGAGTATCGTGAAAGTACTTTGGTCTAACCATGAGTCCGAGGAGGCAACATGGGAAGCCGAGGATGATAAGAGGAAGAAGTATCCTGATTTATTTGTTGAGTTGAGTTACGAGGGCGTAGCTCGTTTTCTTTAAGAGGGGTAGAATGCAATAGAATTTCGCTTTTTAACCTATTTTTATGGTAGTTTTATGCATTTTTATGCTTATTTTTGCGATTTGCACATGTTGGTGCAAAATGACGTGTCCATCAGTGACAAAATTTAAGGTTGGGTTGGTAAATTGTGCACATGTGTGAAACAAGCTTTTCCGAGTTTTTCAGTTTTGAAAAGTTTAAGTATAATTTTTTTTCTAAACGATTTAGTTTTTCGTGCCAAGTTTCGGGACGAAAATTCTTTTAAGAGAGGTAGACTGTAATCCCCCGTAATTTATGAATTTTATAAATATATTTAAAGTATATTTATAATTATTTTCATATTTATTTTTATTTAATTATTTAAGTATTGACTATTTTGAAAGTCAAATGATTGTTTAAATATTCATTAATATTTATTGAGTTGAATTTAAGTATTGAATATTTTATTTAAAGGTTTTGGGTCGTGTTTAAGATAATTTTAAATGTTGGATTGAGGAGCCCAAACCATTTGTTTAAGTTTGATGATCAACTTGAGCCCAAACCTAAGACTAACCTAAGTGCCAAAGGTTTTAGGCAAAACCTATAAATACCCACCAAAACCCCAATTTTGCACACTCTTATTTTCTCTCTCATTTTTATCTCCCTCTCTTCTCGATTTGTGTGCCGTCCGGTCGACCACCACACTCCCTCACCTCATCTGTCCGTTTTTCCGGCCATCGCACACCACCATCACCTCCTCTCGCCTTGCCTTGCGTGCTGCCGCAACAGCCACACACCCACTCCCCGTTCCTCTTCGTCCGCAAACGGCAGCCGCAACAGCAGCCACGTAGCCGTGTGACTGCCACGTGTCACTCTACGCGTGTCTTCTTCGTGTTTGTCCAATTTTTCGTGGTTTTCTTCGGTTATTTCTTAACCCTTATCCTCTACTTTTATATTTAATTATAGTTCAATGTTAAAGTTATAATTTTTATAAGTTTGATATGTTTTTATAATAGAGTTGAAAACTTTATTATTCGAATTATTAAAAATTCTGATTTTTATTATAATGAATATAAATTATAATTTCAAATTTATTATTATTGGTTGAAAGTGAGTTTTAAGTATAAAAGTAATAATTTTTAAGGTTTTAAAGTGTAAGTTTATGAGTATTATATTAAAGGTTGTTAAAGGTTGGAACTTTAATGTATTTAAAGTATTTTAAAACGAGTTTTGAACCGTTTTAAAATAAATTATATTGCTGTGAATTAATTAGAAGATTAATTCATTGTTGTATTATTGTTTTGGTAGACGGAGAATTTACTTTAGGCGACTTCTAGAATTCTAAAGTGACCTCTCACTTTGTCTACACAAGGTACGTACATGTCCTTATGTGTTAGACTAGTATCATGTCCTAAGGATTAGGACTATTTATAGTATCATGTATAGGGAACCCTTTTATGGTTCATACGTGGCTATTGAATTGGAATTATGTGTTGTTGAGCATTTAAATTGCCTTTATGTTTTATTACATGATTGAATGGATGTTTGATTCAAGCATGTTTGGAAATCAATTTTTTTTTTATTAATTCACATGAGGGATTAATATTATTTTATTATTGGATTGTGGATTTTGGTATTGTTTCCCTTATTGGATATTTTATTACTCTCAAAGGTCGTGGACTTTGTGAGTAAGTTGGATTATTATTGGTTATGGTTATTTTACTATTTTGCAAAGACCGAGGGCTTTGTAGGGTATGTATATTTATTGTCATTGGACATTCGATTGTTGATTTAAGTCAACAAATGAATTGGAGGAATAATTCTTGGTCAATTGGAATTGTTTGATCACTTATTTAACCCTAAGATAAAAGAGGAATATTTTGTTGTATCCATGTTATGTGTTGGTTGTCTGTTTAGATTCCAACATCGAATAACTTACTAATACTTAAAGTGGAAGTGAATATCAATAGCTTTAGACTAGTGCACGTCTGAAGTTCTGGACTAGTATGAGTTGGAGAACATGGTGGTAGCCCATGGCTTTTCTTGGGGTCGGATTGATCACCGTACCCTATTTTGAATTTTAAAGGTTCCTCGATATCGTTGGTCAAGGGGTTACGGAGTCGCGGCCGTAACTCGGTCTTTCATTTTGAAGACTATTTTTTGGTTGGACAACTCGATCCATTGTCTATTCAATTTACTAATATTTATCATACTTTATGTCTTGTAGTCAAGTCTTATTTTATGAGTTGAAGTCTTGAGGTACTTTATTAATCATGTTTGGTTGTTCATTAGTATCATGATTAGGTTTCGAGTTTCATTTTATTTATGTATGTACTCAGCCTTGCTGATTTCGTGCTTTTCTGTGTGTCAATCATGGCTGTGCCTTTTGATCATGTGATGACCCTTTATTGGCGAGAAGTTTTCAATTGAGTATTTTCCTACAGGTTTGAAGGCATGATGCATCATCTCAAATATTCATTTGGGACTTGGGAAGCGATGTTGGGAGATCGTTTTATTATTTTATTTGTTTCCCTCTTACTTATTTCAATTGAATTGTTTTATGGATTCTTTATTCTTAAAATGTTTTGATTGGTTTTGAACTATTTTCGAGGTTTGGATATTAGTTTGAAAATTATTATGTTTTAAGTATTTATTAAAGTATATTTAATGTTTTTCCGCTGCAATACTCTGAGTAAGCCGATACAATTTCACACGGGCGATAACGGCTTGATAATTCTCTATTTTAGTTCGGAAAAATATTTGTTTTATAAAGAGAGAATTGTAGGGGTGTTACAGTTTGTGGCAATGAAGGATACATGATCGTTGAAACAATTGGCTGATCCGTACTTTAATGAAGTATTTAGGCTACATGGAGTTCCGAAGAACGTTGTTTCAGATAGAGATTCGAATTTTTGGAAACAACTTCAGAGAGCCATGGGTACATTGTTAAAATTCAGTATTGCCTTTCACCCAGCAACATATGGTTAAGCTGAGAGAACAATTCAGACCTTGGAAGATATGTTGAGAGCATGCGTAATTGATTTCGAAGGTTCTTGGGATTATCATTTAATGTACATAGAGTTGTCGTGTAATAATAGCTATCACTCGAGCATTGAAATGGCTCCTTATGAGGCATTGTATGGACGAAAATGTAGGAATCCTATATGTTGGAGCGATGTGAACGGGTCAATGAATTTGGGACCATAAATGATTAAAGAGACTACCAGCAAGGTGAAATTGATTCAAGAGCGTATGAAAGAAGCTCAGGATCGACAAAAATCGTATGCCGATCAAAGGAGAAGAGATTTGGAGTTTGAAGTTGGAGAAAAAGTGCTACTGAAAGTTTCACCAACCAAGGGACTAATGAGGTTCGGTAGGAAAGGAAAGTTGAGTCCTCGTTATATCAGACCTTATGAGATACTATTGGAGAAGTGGCCTATAGACTAGCCTTACCCACAGAATTAACCAATTTTCACAATGTTTTTCATGTGTCTTAACTCCGTAAATATGTTCCCGATCCCTCCCATGTTATCCAACCTGAAACCATCGAGCTAGATGAGACCCTCATCTTTGAAGAACGTCCTGTTAGAATCCTCAATACCAAAATGAGAAACACCCGAAATAAAGCTCTAAATTTAGTCAAAGTTTTATGGTCTAATCATCAAACCGAGGAAGCAACTTGGGAAACAGAAGATGACATGAAAAGCGTTATCCTTAACTCTTTTCCCAGGTACGATTATCGAGTTTCGGGGATGAAACTCCTTAAGGGGGACCGAATGCAATACTAACAAAGTCTAGAACTAGTGTTTCGTTAATATCGCGAAATCTAACTTTAAAGTTCGTCAAGGAGGAGTAGATGTAATACCCCGAATTTTCAAAGCTTATTTTATTATTTATTAAGCTTTAATATTAATTTCACTTAAATTTATTTTTGATAATTCAATATTATCTGATAATAATGTTTATTAAAAATAATTTCATTTAGTTTTAAATTATTTAACAGTTTTATTAAAAATAATTTATTTAGTTTTGAATTATTTAGTGCTTTCATGATTTAATTGAAATGTATTTTTATACGCTAATTACACATTTCTATTATTTCTAATCAATTTAATTATTATTGAAACCTTTATTTAGCTTTGTGGGATTAATTTCAACAACTTTGCATTCACATTAAGAAACCCATTTTGAGCCCAACCCAAACAAATAGTAAAGTCCAAATACTAATTCCATGTGATATTTCTAGCCAAAAAAAGGGAAAAAGCCAAAAAGAAAGAAAGAAAGATGTGAATCGGTCATCTTCCTCATCCCTTCTTCACGCTGAACTGAAATAGAGCAAGCAAAAAAAATTCAACAGATCAACAACTCCTTGTCAAATGAGTTGAAACTCAACCTCAACATCAAATTTTCTCAACAGAATCATCTCTATAGTCAAAGAAAATCATAAACACCATACTTCACCATACTCAACATTAATGGAGCTTGACTCCAAAGCTAAAAAATCTGACCCAATCCCTCTATAAATACTGAGCTACACTCATTTAATTGCTCAAGCAACCCACTATATTCTAAGGTTGCTTCAGTTTCTCCCTCTTGTCTTTTAATTTCTGATTGTAGTGTTGAAAAACCAAAGAAAATTTTACAAATTTGAACCACCAACTGAACCACCTTTGCCACCTCTGAAACCCGTCGGAAACCACCATATCAACCGCCCATAACAACCGCACAGCAACGCAGCCACCACCAACCTTTGAACTCGCCCAATACCACCGTAAAATGCAGCCAAGCCCTTCCCTTACAATCACCCGAATTCGCCAGACACCCACCTCCGCCTGAACCGGCCGCCTGAACCCGAGCCACACCGCAACTAGCCAGCGCAACCTTACTCCTTCTCTCCCCCCTTGCTCGTGCCCTGTTTCTCCTTCCCCTCTGTTCTCTTTCTTTTGTAAACTGATTCAATGAATCAGTAAATCTCCCCCATTCCTTAATTGAGTTTCTTTAAAAAAAAGGATTTCTTTACTTATTTAAATTCAATTGGTTACTTAATAATATTTGACTTAGTCTTTTATGACTTAAACTACCTCTTATATTTCTAAAACGAAGTTAATTTTCTATATTTAGAATAATTGTTTAAGTTAATGAAAATTAAAAGTTAAAGTAATCTTTAGGTACTTAAGATAATTTTTATAAATAATTTGAAACCATAAACTTTGATTACTATAACTCCTTTGAAATAGTTAATCAATTTTATTTAAGTTATTTGAATTATTTAAGTTGTTTGTTTTATAAATAAAAAGGGGTTATTTTGGTAACTAACTTAGCTCTCATCAATGTCTATTGTAGACTCCGAGTGCGTAGACGAGGAATATCAAGAGTGTTGATCGGTTCGTGAAACTAACTTTTGGGCACGCGTCACGAGGTAATTTCCGATGTCCATCTAAATTTAGATCCCATAGTATAAAACGATTTAATTACGTGACTATGTAATTAGAAATATGGATTATAATTATAAAAATTATTATGAATCATAACTGTTGTTTACAAACTTTTCGTACACGAGGTTTCTCCGGATGATGGACAAGTGTAGGGTTGATGAATTTGGGAGGCTTGTGTAGAGATGGAGCTTCGTTTTCGAACTTGCAAAAAAGGGGAAAACCGACCCATAGGTTTGGGTTTGATTCCCTCTCCGATGCTTAAGTCAGTATTCTAGAGAGATAAAATCTGAGTATGTATTTTAACAGAGTAAGTTTAAGAGTAGGTGAGATGCCCCTTTTACCTGATTTTGAGGAACTATTTATAATGTTTGTGCATGAAAAGGAGCACCCTAAAATAGAAGGATGTGATTGGTTGGGCAATGAGATGGCGACACTTGTCATAGTTTCATTGCCTTGAGCCTTTAAACCAATCATTCTCTTCCTCTTATGGGAATTTGGGCTGATTATTCCTTCTTTTAGGGAATAATTGGGCCTCTTTATTCAGTTTGGTGAGGTCACAAGTTATCCTCTTGAATGCCGCCAAGTGTCATTGAGAGGATGAGCCATGTGTCACCAATTTATTGGGCCACATGGCAGTCTTTGACTGGGCCACGTGTCCTCTTTTGATACGTTACAACATTTGCCCCTAAAAGGGGTTTGATCTAGGTCTTGTCTGATTAAAGCCCTTTTACTGAGAGTAACTTCTGATATTCATCATACTGTTAAGGAGTTTAACTGACTTTTCCTCCAATCAGAAGTAAGTGAAGTGACGTATACACCACACGGTGCTGACACGTGTAATGACACTGTTTGGGGAGAGGGAAAGTTTTTACCTCCCTATAAATACCCCTCCCCCCACTTTATTTTTTCACTTTCATTTTTGTGAAACTTCTAGAGAGAGAAATTTCTAGAGAGATAAGCTTTGAGTAAAAAGAGCATTCCTTTCTTTATTTGTTGGAGAAAGTTGACTTTGGGGATTTTGACCTTGACCATTGCTGAGAGCGGCGTGACATGTAGAAAAGGCAAAGAGAGTTCGTCCAGATCTTTAGTCAGGTATCTCCCCTTTCTCCTTTTACTTTTCTTCTTTTATTCTTTGATTCTTTTTTGAAATAAAATGGTATCATTTACCTCATCCAATAACCCCGACCAACCCATGGAGGATGTTACCCTTAGAGCGGATTCTTTTTCATCCTCCGCTATCTCTAGAGTTGGGCCCATCTCGGCTGAATACTTCTTTTATTTAATAAGAACGTTCGACCCGTTTCCGAATACCCTGTCTCTGCCTATGTAGGGTAATCTGGCGCGCGTCAAGCAAATGACGCGTCTGAGACGTTCACTAATTCTCCCTTCCTCCAGTTCTGAGATGGAAGAATCAACTGGGAGAGTTCCTGAGAGAGAGGAGAGTGATAGAGTGGAAGAAATCCAACCATTAGAGATTGACCCTTTAGCAGAGTATGACTTTGAGGCTTCGGAGACCAAGATAAAGCGGGACCGTCTGGAAGGGTCTCAGACGATGAGGATGATGAGGACGAAGGAGAAGGATCAGAACCTTCTACTACCTCTACTGAACTTCGGGACCGTTTGGGTCCCCTTTCTGACCCAGAGTATGTATGTGTGGACATTGACTAGTTGGAAAAGTATGGGTCGGACGGGAGTCGTCTAGATAGAGAGATGCCTATGATTGGCTTCAAATAGTTCTTCCTAAAAAGGAGGATACAATTTTCCATGCGGCACCCAACCAGTTTGCTGTGTATAAGCTGGCCTTAGATGCTGGACTTAGATTTCCCTTTCACCCCTTCATTCATGAAATCCTTAGACACTATATCATAGGTCATAATCAGCTGGCCCCCAATGCTTGGCTGAACATTATAACTTTCATTGCCACCTATGAGTTGTGTGGCCTAGTCCTGTCCCTTAACGCCTTTACCCATATACATTATGTTTGTCAACTTTAAAAGACAATAGAGGGGACCTGGTACAGCGTCTGTAATAGAGCCGGGTCTTGACTGTTTTTGGGAAACCGTCAAAGATGCATAACTGAAAATCGGAGTTTTTGTTCGTCCAAGCACCAGACGCAGAGACAGGCGAGCGCTATAGGTACCACAACCGAGATGTAACCAATATAGGACGAGGTGCCCCAATACTGAATTAAAGAACAAGTATGATGATGCCGTGGTAGCTCACTTTACGGCCACGGAGTACATTCATCCTGGGCATGGGGAAGCAGGACGCCCAAAGCCAAAAAATATAGCTTTGAAGGGGCCAACTTGTTAGTACCCTTCAAAGAGATGTTTTTTAATGAAGGATTTTTGGTTGCCGCTGGACTGAAGGAGGGCGAAGATCCAGGTAATGTCCTGGTCTTGCCCCAACTGCCTGTCAATGTATTTTCGATTCTAAACTTAACCAAATAATTTGTTTGTGCAGAGCCGGCAAGAAGAAGAATACCAGCCTTTTGGAAAGGGGAAGTAAACATGAGTAAGTTCGGTGGCAACTTGTGGGCGGAGCATTCAAAGGCTCCACATAAGAAACAAGAGGAAACTCTGGTAAGTTTTTTTTTTATTTTTTATAAGACGGACCTCTTTCTTAATCATCTCCGTCTGTGTAACCATAAAACTAAGGCTTCTTTGTGAAGGAAGATGTCTGGATAAAGGACGAATGTCCAAGACGAGCTTCCTTTGGGAGAAGCCTTGGGTTTGTGTTTGTCTTGAACTTTTGTCCCATTTCTGACCGAAGGTGGTTCCTTGAAGGAAAACGTCAAGCCACAGACGGTTTCCTTTACCGAACAACTTTTGGTCCTATCCGTGACATGTTTCTGACCGAAGGTGGTTCCTTGAAGGAGAACGTCAAGCCATAGACGGTTTCCTTCTTGGAACCATCTTCGGTAGTGATCCAAATTTTTTAGACCTGACTTGGTTATTGTTCTTATGCAGAAAAATTCACCGTCGGCAAAGGCGGCTATTGCCAAGCCGACTTCGTCGAAGAAGCGGCCAGCTTCTTCTGGAGAACAAGCATCACCCCTCAAAAAACCAAAGTCCTTTGCTGCGGCAAAGAGGGTTGGGCAGACGAGTTCGTCTGTCCGTAAGGCACCTATCCCCTCCGGGGAGAAGGGGAGAAAGCCTACTGATCCAGTGGTCTTGCCGCCGCCGGCTGTTACAATTGGAGTTGGAGGTTCGTCTGCTCCCATCGATTTGGAAAGCCAGCTGGACGCAGCTGGTTTGAATTTTGAAGAGTTGTCAAATCCGGACGCGGTCAATCCTGGTACCTCGGCCCACTCAGGGGCAATAGCTCAGCTGGTGGGGCAAATGCCTCATCCCTTCAGGACGAAGTCTGCCTCGTCTGGTGAGTTATACTATTCCAACTGGGTCAGAACGCTGCGGGTTGGTGGACGATCGATGAGTTCGTCCAACAAGCTTGCAGTGGTCATCCCTATTCGCCGAACTGATGCTTTGTCTTTTTCAGCTAAGGGAAAACCTCCAGCCGTAGATGAGTCGGCTTATGAGCCCGACGAGGCCATCCCCTCATTTGCCAAGTACTCCTCGGTCGAGAGGAAGAAAATAAAGACGGACGTCTATGACGCCTTCCCTCATGAGTACGTCGACAGTCTGAGGGGAGCCACGGCTGGACACGTGGGCTACTTGTCTCAACTCCTGGCCGAGGTACCTCCTTATCTTAGCTTCTTAACTTAATTATTATTGTGTTACACTTCTTATAACATAGCTTGCTAACTTGGTAAATTTCTCTTTTGTTCAGGCATTCGCCCGGAGCATGGCCTTGGAGGGGTATGTAAGTGTTCTTCGTGAGGAGAACTCTGCCTGTGTTTAGAAGGTAACTAAGGCCGGAGACCTGGCCATAGTTACTGTTGAGGAGATGAATGTCTATCACAGGCAGAGTCTGGAGGCCTTGGAGAAGCGGTCAGCTGATCTGGAGTCGTCCAACAAGCTTCATCTACTGAAGATCACTGCCTTGCTGAAGGAGAAGGAAGAGTGGCTCCTATCCTGGGATGTTCTCTTGGACGACCTGAAGAAGGGGAAGGACGACCTGAAGAAGGAGAAGGATGATGCTGCTGCTACCTCGGCCGAGCTTAAGGCCAAAATTTCTGAACTTACAACAGAGGTAGCTCGGCTGAAGGATCAAGCTCAGCTGGACTTTGAGGAGGCCCTCAAAGCCTTCTTTGCCTCCTTGGAAACGGCCAAAGGTTGGGGGATTAAAGCCATGGAAATGATGGCTGATCCTGACCAAGTGAGCCGGTTTCAACGCCGGCTTGAATTTCAGGAGGAGTGTCACAAGGCCGGAGTTCGTAACGAAGATCCTCCTGTTTTCGAGGAGACAGACGAGGAAGAGGAGTTGGAGGACGAAGAGCCTCAAGATAATGCCGCCATGGAGGAGGATGATCTTATTCCTCCTCCCAATGTCTAAATCAACCGTCCTCCTACTTCCTTCCCTCTTCATTTGGGCTACTCATTTGAGTGAGGAAGTCAGGGGGCGGTTCTATAAGAACTGGTGCAAGTCTAAGAAAGGATTGCACCAAGTACTCAGCAAGGAGGGCAAGAAAGATATTAAGGCTCAGCTTGACAAGTTGAAGAAGTACGCAACTGTTATCAAGTCTTGGCCCACAACCAGATTAGGACGCTCTCTTGCTGTAATTTTGACTAAGTATTTTTGTTGTACTTCATGGATATTTTGCTTAAATCCCAATGCTTTGTAATCACATTAGGAGATTTTTTGTCGTTTGGTTTTGTTGTAGTAGCATGGAAACTCAGTAGTGCTGTACTTTTGTGGATTTTTGCACCAACTTTCGTTCACTTGAATGAGTAGCCCAAATGAGTACTTTCTTTCAACTTGCTTATCCAATGTTTATTCTAGTAATTTCTCTTAAAATTAGTTCCATGTGATTGCCTTTTTCCACCTTGCTCATCTTGAATCACTTTTTGGACGAAAATTTTCTAGACAACCATGCAAAGAATTTTTTTCTAAGTATACTCTTTCTTTGTCTTAGGAGAGATCAAAGATCAACCTAAGACGTCTTTGATCAGATCTTTTAGACGGAAAACATACTCTTTGGACGAGGAAGCACCAAGCATGCCATTTTTTGCTAAGTAATCAACTTACTCGTCCAAAAGGAGTCAAAGATACTCGTCTTGGTTTGACAAATTGTCTAAACAACCGTTGCCCCATGAAGGAATGCGTCCAAGATAAACCGTGATACTCGTCTTGGTTTGACAAATTGTCTAAACAACCGTGATACTCGTCTTGGTTTGACAAATTGTCTAAACAACAGTGTCCCCATGAAGGAATGCGGCCAAGACAAACCGTGGACGAGCCTTTGTTTAACAAATTGTCTAAACAACCGTGATACTCGTCTTGGTTTGACAAATTGTCTAAACAACCGTTGCCCCATGAAGGAATGCAGCCAAGACAAACCGTGAACGAGTCTTTCCCTACCCATTGAACCGTGATGGATACTCGTCCTGGCCCCTTTTGACAATGACACTCGTCCTGCCTTTTCTTGGCCGTTTATGAATCGTTGGCCCATGAAGGAAGGCGGCCAATACATAAACCTCTGGACGAGTACGTCTCTGCTGTGTCAAGACGACCTTCACATTATGAATATTTTCTGACGGCTTCCTTGAGGAAGCAATGTTTGTTTTAATGTGATAACGGCTGCTCAGACGGACATGCAGTTAAGAAGCTGTAGTCTAGCTCCTGTACGAATAATGTTTAAAGGAAGGCGTCTAAGGTTTACTCTTTAGAATCTTTCCTTCTTGAACTAACTATTGGTTAAATACCAAAGTAAGGTTCAAAGGAAGACGTCTAAGGATTACTCTTTGGACGTTTTCCTTCTTGAACTAACTATTGGTTAAATACCAAAGTAAGGTTCAAAGGAAGACGTCTAAGGATTACTCTTTGGACGTTTTCCTTCTTGAACTAACTATTGGTTAAATACCAAAGTAAAGTTCAAAGGAAGATGTCTAAGGATTATTCTTTGGACGTTTTCCTTCTTGAACTATTGGTTAAATACCAAAGTAAAGTTCAAAGGAAGACGTCTAAGGATTATTCTTTGGACGTTTTCCTTCTTGAACTATCCATTGGTTAAATACCAAAGTAATGTTGAAGACGTCTAAGGGTAATTATTTCCCTGCCGAACTGGTACTGTATGCCCCCCTTCTTAGGATGGTTGTTTGTCTATATCTAGACGAAGGCATCGTATGAAGGTGAGTGTCTAGTCCACGCCTTTTCTGAGTAATGAGACCGTCTTTACTAAGGCGTCTCATTTTGGCCGGTTTCCTTTAGGAACTAACACCTTTGATTAATTTTAGGAGTTATGACGAGGATTTCCTTTACTAAGGAAATACGTCTCTCTGGCTGGCTTCCTTTTAAGAAGCAGTGTTGGTCTATTTTTTGAAGTTTTTAGTGAACTTGGATTTAGACGATCTACAAGTTGCTTCTTGTTAAAGTAAGAACCTTTAATCAAGGAGTCTTTATTCATCTTATATGTCTTGGACAAATTGTGATGATTTTTGCAGACGTTTTCCTTTAGGAAGCAATGTCTGTTTTACATAAGGGTCCTCTTTGGTTTATTATCTAATAACCATCTTTCGTCCATCAATGGTAAAATGCCCCAAGATGGCTTTAGATAATAAAATGCCCGTTGCTAAGCATTTGGAAGAACAAGTTATAGACTAATAGTTATCCCATATACAATCTAGCAAGTTGAACCATATACCAGAAATTAGAATATGTATTGATATGAAGTTTGCTTAGCCTAGGCTAAGGTACATGTAATACATTTCTAAAAGATTTTTCTGTGCCATAGCACTTCATTTACAATTTGTAAAAAAAACTTCGTACTTGATTAAACATAATACTTTTTCAGATTATCAGAGTTCCAGGTTCGTGGTATTGGGCGTCCATCCAAATCTTGTACATTAAACGTACCGCTACGAACTTCTTCGACCACCAGATAAGGTCCTTCCCAATTCGAGGTGAGTTTGCCAAGTTCCTTTGCTCGTCCTACTACCTCCATCTTTCGGAGAACCAGATCCCCTATTTTGAGAGGTCGTCTGGTTACCCAATTGTTGAATTCCCTAGCCATCCGTAACTTATACAACTCCATTCTTAAAAGAGCAATTCCTCGGACCTCTGGCAGCTGGTCTAATGCCAGACGCATAGCTGCCCAGTTGGTCTCTTCTGAATACAACATGACGCGAAGGGTAGGTTCTTCAATTTTGATAGGGAGGACAGCCTCTGTTCCATAAACCAGCATGAAGGGAGTTTCCCCTGTTGAATTCTTGGCAGTTGTCCTGATGGACCAGAGAACCAGCTGAAGCTCTTCCACCCAGAAACCCTTGGCATTCTCTAACTTCTTCTTGATGCCTTCTGATATGATCTTGTTGAAAGCGTCTACCTGGCCATTCGCCTGTGGATGGGCAACTGAAGCAAAGTGGGATTTAATATCCCTCTCTGTGAGCCAATCTT
Source organism: Patellifolia procumbens (assembly GCA_947645195.1). Classification (NCBI taxonomy): domain Eukaryota; kingdom Viridiplantae; phylum Streptophyta; class Magnoliopsida; order Caryophyllales; family Amaranthaceae; genus Patellifolia; species Patellifolia procumbens. The sequence goes on along the minus strand of CANSGD010000173.1, from coordinate 75,313 downwards.
TCAGCTTAGGGGTCTCAAACTGAGGTCCATTGTCAAACACTATCGACTGGGGCATCCTAAATCTCGTTATGATGTTTTTCCAGATGAACCTTTTTACGTCATTTATCTTTATGCCCCTAACTGCTTCAGCTTCAACCCACTTCGAGAAGTAATCCACAGCCACAATCACGAATTTTTTCTGGCTGGCCACTATAGGGAAAGGACCTAGAATATCTATTCCCCATTTAGCAAATGGCAAGGGGGTCAGGACAGGGGTCAGGAAGTTGGACGGTCTCTTGAAGAGATGGCCATGCTTCTGGCAGCTGTCACATTTCCTTGCGTAGTCCATGGCGTCCGCATTTTGTGTCGGCCAGAAATAACCAGTCCTGAGTGCCTTCTTAGCCAGTGCTTGGCCACCAATATGTGAGGCACAAGAGCCCTCATGCAATTCCTTCAGTACCTCCAGGCCATCTTCCCTGGTAATACACTTCTACAGCGGACGATCATATGATTTCTTATACAATGTTGCATCCCAAATTTCAAACCACTTATCACGAGCCTTAACATATTTTGCCTCTACTAGGTCCTCTGGTAATTGGTCGGTCTTTTTGTAGTGAAGTATAGGCTCCATCCAGTTGTTTTCTCGACTCAAAAGCATCACTTCCTCCTGGTCAATGCTCTTCTTCTCTTGTACTTCCCAGAAAACAGTTCTTGGGGTGTCGCCTAAAGCTGAACTAGCTAGTTTTGATAAAGCATCAGCCTGATGATTTTCAGACCTAGGCACTTGTACCAAAGTGAATCGGTCTAATTGCTTGATCTCTTCTTTTACCAGCTGAACATACTTGGCCATGGAGGCCTCCTTGCATTCGTACTCCCCGTTAACCTAGCTGACTACCAAAAGAGAATCCAACCTTGCCTCCAATTCCCTAGCTCCAGATAGAGGTGTCAAACGTGTCGTGTCGTGTCGTGTTCGTGTTTGGTCTCGTATTCATTTCGTGTTGTTAATAAAATTTATCAAAAAGTATGTAAAACATAGGATATTTGAACAAAAGGACAAATTGATATAAATGGGTCGTGTTCGTGTTGGTTTCGTGTCGTGCCGGGTCGTGTTCGTGTTCGTGTTTTCTCTCAGTAAATTTGTATTCGTGTCGTGTCGGTTTCGGTCATGTTGTCGTGTCGTGTCAGAGATTGACAGCTCTAGCTCCAGCTGCTCGGCATATCCGAATTCCAGCCAATAAGGCTTCATATTCGGCTTCATTATTGGAGGCTGGGAATTTAAAACGCACGGCGTATTCATACTTGTCTCCCTCAGGGGACTGGTAAACAAGGCCTGTCCCACTGCCCTGAGTGGTAGACGAGCCATCAACCATTAACTTCCAACACTGGCTGCCCTCAGAGGGGTCTTTTACTGGATCAAGTACTGGTCGAGTTAGTTCGGCTATAAAATCAGCCAAAGCCTGCCCTTTTATCGCTTTCCTTGGTTCAAAAGTGATGTCGAACATTTTCAGTTCATTGGCCCATTTGAGCATCCTCCCAGCCGCTTTCAACTTCTGTAAGACTTGCTTTAGCTGTTGGTCAGTATATACGACAATACTATGAGCCAGGAAATAAGGCCTTAACTTTCCGCTTGCCACCACTAAGGCCAGACCAAACTTCTCAACTGTAGTATATCTTCCTTCAGCATCTTTGAGCACTTGACTCACAAAGTATACAGGGATTTGTATAGCATCTCTCTCGACTAACAGCACTGCACTGACTGCTTCAGGAGAAACAGCCAGATAGATAAACAACTTTTCTCCAACCACTGGACTTATCAGACGAGGGAGCTGCTGTAAATGCTTTTTGATTTCATGTAAAGCCTCGTCTGCTTCAGGTGTCCATTAAAATTTTGCTTTCTTCTTTATAGTTGCAAAGAAATGATGACAATTGTCACCCGACTTGGACAAAAATCGTCCCACAGCCGCTAGACAGCCAGTAAGCCGCTGTACTTCCTTTATCTTTGTTGGAGGTTTCATATCAAGTATAGCTTGAATCTTTTCAGGATTTGCCTCTATCCCACACTGATCTACCAAAAAACCCAGAAACTTGCCAGCCGAGACCCCAAAAACACACTTCTTTGGGTTAAGCCTTAGTTTATATTTGCGCAAGGTTTCAAAAGTTTCACGCAGATCTTCAACATGATCCTTGTCCTCTTGACTCTTAAAGATCATATCATCAATGTAAGCCTCTAGATTGCGACCCAACTGAGGTGAAAAAATCTGGTTGATAAGCCTCTGAAAAGTTGCTGGGGCATTTCTCAAACCGAAAGGCATCATAGGCCAGCCATACAACCCCTTTTCAGTAATAAATGAAGTCTTATCCTGATCCTCAGGCAGCATAGGGATCTGATGAAACCCTAAATAAGCATCCATAAAGCTCAACAGCACATGCCAGGCCGTCGAGTCTACCAGACAATCTAGCTTGGGCAAAGGAAAACTATCCTTGGGGCAAGCTTTCTTCAAGTATGCTTAGTCAACACACATCCTCCAAGTTCCGTTCGGCTTAGGAACCATTACCACGTTTGCAACCCAATCCGGATAGTGGGTTTCCTTGATAAAGCCTGCCTCAAGCAGTTTTCCGACCTCTTCATCAACAGCTTGATTCCTGACGGGTCCCAAATGTCTCTTCTTTTGCCTGATAGGCTTTCTAGCTGGATCAACATTTAGCCTATGAACAGCCACTTCTGGGTCAATCCCTGGCATTTCATCTGCCCCATAGGCAAAGACATCCTGATACTCCTTCAATAGTGAAATAATAGCTTCCTGTAGCTCAGGCTTTAAAGCCGTTCCTATTTGCAAAGTCCTTTCTGGACGAGAATCATCTAAACAAATGCTTAATGGAGCTTCAGCAGGCTTAGGACGATCGAGAGTCAGGCTTGCGATCGTCATAACCTCAGCTGAAGACTTTGGTTCTTCCTTGACCTAAGCGAACTTCCTTTTTTTACTGGGCAGATCTCTTGCCGTCTTCCTTTCGGAAATAACATACAGTTCATCTTTATCCTCTGACTGCTTCCTTACGGAAGCAGCGTGCGTTTGAAATTTCTCTTCTTTCATCGTGGACGTTCTCACTTTCTCTGCCTCGGCCTCTTTAGGCTCGTCTACATCCTTGGGCTCAGCTTAATTCATCTTCCAAGACGAGGGCTTTAAGGTAGTAAGGTAGCACTCTCTGGCAGCCCGCTGATCTCCATAGATTGTACTAACCTGGCCACCGTCGCACTCAAACTTCATCAACATCAGATGAGTGACAATGACTGCGTTAATATTGTTGAGAGTGGGACGTCCTAAAATTACATTATACGCGGTCAGATCTTTGACAACCAAGAATTTTATGAGCATGGTTCTACTTCGATCTTTCTCTCCAACTCTGACGGGCAACGACACCGTCCCCACTGGATGAATGATTCCTCCTCCAAATCCTATGATTGGATGATGGACTGGAAGGAGGTCTCTTTCATCAAATTTGAGTCGTGACAAGCAATCAGCGCTAATAATGTCAGTCGAGATGCCAATGTCTATAAGGATCCTTCGTACCTTAAAGTTTGCTATCTTCATCTCTACAACAAGAGGGTCATCATGAGGGGTTCTGATCTTACCACGATCACCCTCACTCACCGTCACCAAGGGGAACGGGTCCACCTTAGTTTTTCCTGTTAGCAACACCTGGCCGAGCTCTCTAACATAATTCTTATGTCCTCTCAAAGTAGGTCCCCCGGTTGCAAATCCGCCGGATATAACCAAAACTACATCTTCATCAGTGCTGACACTTTCTTTCTTCTTACTTTGCCGAAAATCTTTCTTTTGAAAACGACCTTCCCGAGACACATACTGGTTATCTTTCCCTGCTTTGCAAGATGCTCCAATGCTCTCTTCAAATGTTTACACTCATTGGTTTCATGCCCACAATCCTTGTGGAAGTGACAATACTTGCTTCTGTCTCGGTTCTTGTAAGGCGTCTTTATCTCTGCTGGGGCTTTAAGTTCATGCTGATCCTTGATTTCCATAAGGATAGAGTACTGATCCTTATTGAACTCAATAGGCTCAGCTGATACAACCCTTTCCTTTCTTTTCTCTCTTCTTGACGGGGTTATACGTGAAGATACTACCCAGGTCTCAGCCTTCTTAGGATTGTTCTTAAGTTTTTGAACAGGCTCCTCGGGCTTCTTAGACTCCGAGTGTTTAGCTTCGGCACACACCTCTGTCGCATGTATGAAGGCTTCGGCTTCTCTGAGAGCTTCAGCCAAGGTGCTTACTTTTTTCTTGACTAGATCGAACTTAAAGCTTCCTAGACGAAGTCCCCGAATGAATGCATCAAATGCTACACCAGCATTCAAATCATGGATCTGGAGATCTTCAAGGTTAAATCTCTTCACAAAACTTCTCAAAGACTCTTTTCGGGCTTGGACAATCTTCCCCAAATGAATACTGGTTTTGTGTTCCTGCAGATTGGCTACAAAGTGACTAGTAAATGAGTAACTCAGCTCAGTAAAATTGTTGATGGAATTTGCTGGTAAATTGTTAAACCACTTCTGAGCAACCCCTTTCAGGATAGCTGGGAAGTTCTTACACCATGTAGCATCGTCCACAGCCTGGACGTACATCTGATGTTTGTATGCTGAAAGATGATCATCTGGATCGGTTGTGTCATCAAACGGATCAATGATGGGTAGCTTAACTTTAGGGCAAGGAGGGGCTTGCATTATTCCGGCTGAGAAAGGCGTCGGCCAATCTATGCGGAGCTCCCTGAAACGTGTGTCAACTGGTACTGTATTCCTCCTGCATTCTCTGAGAACTGGATTGGACCAACTGACCTCCTGAGACCCTCGCTTATAAACATTTTGCTGAGAGGTTCTTCGGTAGACATTGGGCTGAACCACCGTCCTCTCTTAACGAGGCTCATAGATGGACGGGGTCCTTCCTTGCTCCATATTGTGACTCCTGATTCTCAGGGTGGGGTCTTGCAAGTAAGGCGTTGATCCAGTAGCCGACCTTTTGTAATACCCCTATTTTTAAAGAGTATTTTATTAATAGCTAAGTATGATTTATTAGCCTAATCATATTAGTAGTCCTCAAGTTTAATTAAAGGAAGTTAGATTTGATTATAGAATTAAAGAAAAGTTAATTATATTTATTTAGTTAATTATTTTGTAACGTTTTAATGGAATGACTTCAAGAAATATTGAATTTAATTCTTTTAATGAGTACAAGATATAAATGTGTTTACATCAAGTTGTATTAGTATTTTTATTATATTTTAAAAGGTAAATAGATGTACTTATATGTATAAGGAGAGGAGTTTAAGATAATCACATCAAATAGATTAAAAGGGAGAAATGGGATTAGATTAAATAAGAAGAAATTAAAAAAAAAAAGAGAAAAGAAAGAAAAGAAAACAAAAGGGGGACATGTGAAGTCTCATATCCCTTTCTTCACCAAAGGGAAAACAGAGAAAGGGAGATGAAAGGAGGAAAGGGAGAAAGAGGAGGCAAAGAAGAAAGGTAGAGGAGTGATGGCGGTAGACCTCGCCGACCACAACAGTCCGACGACCGTGGTTTAATGGTGAGCACCGCATCACAACCAATGAGTAGCAACGTGAGGAAGGAGGAGCAAGGAGCTCGATTTCATGGTTCGTTTTTTGGGTTAGGGCACGTTTTTAGATGCGATTTTCGAAGCCCTCTTCATCCCTAATCTTCCATAGTAGTGGGTAAGTTGAATTTATAGTTTAATTTCAGTTTTTCTTCAAGTTTATAAAGTTAGGGTTTTGATTGAAATTGAATTGAGGGTTTTTGAATTGAATGTTTTGAGTATGAATTGATTGAGTAGAAGGTGTAATTAGATGTTTAGTAGTTAGTTTATATTACTAGTTTGATGATTAAACTTGTTGTTGTTCAAAGGAAAAAAAAATAGAGATGTAATTCGTAGGAATTACAGAGCAGTTTCGTAAACTGCGTTTTTGGACAGTTTCTGGCCATTTTTAGCAAAAATACTATTTCACAAAAGTTGTTCGTATTGAAATTTTACTCATGATAGGCTCAAGAAAAGCTTGATTTGGACTTCGTAGGAGGAAGTTATGCTCATTTTAAGTTTCTGCCCAAAATTCATATTTTCTATTGTCGATTTTAAAGCTCCATATTGTTGTATGGTTATTTCATAATGAATTTTTGAGTATCAAAGTATATATTATGAATGTTAGATGTTTTCATATAAAGTAAGGTGATTAGAATTAGTTTGGTAAAGGGTTGTAGTTAGAAGTTTAAATGGAAGTTCAAGTTAGAATAATGAAAGTCATTTATATGATTTATGATTGTTTGTTTACATGATTTAAATGGAATTATAAGAAGTTTGTTGTTTCTAAAACTAGTTTTAGTGAAAGTTCAGTACTAGTTAGCTAAGTCTATTATTAATTATTGAATACATGTATGTTATTATGTAGCTTTCGAGTTCACTAAAGAGTCGTTTGGAGGTGGTTGTTTTGATATGATTCGTGAAAGGTAAGATTCCTACTCGAACCTTGAATAGTATACGAGAAAAGTTTAAAAAGGTAAGATTTTGTGCTTAAATGTTTTATAAGTTTACAAGTAAAGTTTAAGATTTCTTATTTAAACTTTTATAGTTATGAGAAGAGTTTCATAAAGATTTTAAACTCATTTTGGTTGAGCATGTTTTAAAAGATAGAAGTTTAGTTTCGAAAGGAACTTTTATAGTTTACAAGAAGTGTTCTTAAAAGGATTTTTATCTCAGTTTTGTTGAGAACGGATTGAATTGGAGGATGTTCCTTCAAATATAGACAGTTTGGTTTCCGAACCTCAATTAAAGGAAAGATTATAGAAAGATATTTTGAATAGTTTTATGTTTTGAAAGTTGATGGGATTGCCTATGTGGTATCTCACGAGAATAGTTTTATATTTTCAAAGTTGTGGGGATTACCTAAGTGGTATCCCAAGGAATTGGAACTTTGTCGGCTTTGTCTCGACTTTTCAAATACAGAATAGAATAGTTGTGGGGGTACGTTGATCAGTACCTCAAGACTTAGATCTTCTGCTACGGTTTGGCCGTATGTAGGGTGTGCACACTAGGGGTCTTTGTCTATAGTTATCCGGAGGGCCTAGCTAGCCCAAAGGCAAGGAAAGTTTGTTCCATTCCCTAGATTTATGAATCTTTCTTCGTGAAAGAAAAAGGAAAGAAAGGATCGGTTATGAAAAGGAAAAAGGAAAGATTTGAAAAAGAGAAAAAGAAAGGATTTGATTTAAAGAAAAATGATAGAAAGGATTTGATTTAGTATCAGAAAAGAACTGTTTTGTTTTATAAAAAGAAATACGGAAAAGGTTTTATAAAGTTGCTATTTATTTGGTTTTGAAAGAAACTGATTTGTAGGATATATTTAATATATATCCTACCTGCATATATGTTTGGCTTTTCGGTATGAAATCTTGCTCAGCCAGTTTGGCTGATACTACGTGCCCGATATATGCAGGTACATGAAGGTATTATATTATTGACGACGGTTCGATGTTGGAAGTTTATTGTGTTATTCATGTTGTTTGTATCGCGGCGAGGACGATCGACTTTGTAATAGTATAGTTAATAGTTTAACTTGTAATTAAGTTTAAAAGAATTTGAGTTTGTTAAGTTTAGACTTGTTTGGGTTGCTGAATATTGAGGATACAGGTTTATAAGTGGACGCGAGTCCTAAAATAAGTTTTAGGCGGTCCGTTTTACAAACGGAACTCTGCCGGATTTTCAGTAGAATTTTTAATAACAAATCTAGTTTTTTAGAGTGTTTTAGGATCACTTAATATAGTTTATTATAGTTAAAGGTTTTGATATAGTCATTACAGTTTAAAAGTTTTAAAAAGTCAAGGTTTTGAGCTCCACACTCGTGGTGAGTGTGATGGTAATAGCCTGGATTAGGTTTTCCGCTGCATTTAAGTCTTAATTAGGTTGGTTTTATAACCGGGTTGTTACACCTTTGTTGGGCCGCTACCCTTTTTGCTTGCAAGTACTCTCGAGCGTCAGTTTCCATCCGACGACCGTCCACAGGTCTGTTCACCAGGTTGGTGACCACCAAATTCCAGTCTAGACGACGAGGTTGCTCACTACAAGCAGGCTGCCTTCCCTTAGACAACCTTCGGGCTTCCTCTGGACGTCGAACCCTACTGGGTCCAGCTACATTCTCATGGGAAGCTCCTCTTCTGGGTGTAGGCCTAGAATTAGGCTGAGGGCCTACCCTGAAGAACAACATATTGTTCTTAATCTGCAACTGGACGACTTGGGCCATTTTGGCTTGGAACTCGTTTAGCGCATTCTCCAAATGAGCCGCAGTGACTGGAAGAGCATGATTGGGCTCTAAAACTGTCCCGACTGGATCGTTTTGATGAGGTCCATCTCGTCCTCTGGGTGGACGTTCATCATCGACTGTGTCATTTTACTTGTACATAAGGACTCAATCTTTGTCCTCGGTTGGACGAGTTGCAATCTGTCATCTCCACGCCTCCCCACAGACGGCGCCAAATGTTGTTTACAAACTTTTCGTAAACGAGGTTTGTCCGGATGATGAATTTGGGAGGCTTGTGTAGAGATGGAGCTTCATTTCCGAACCTGCAAAAAAGGGGGAAAACCAACCCAAAGGTTTGGGTTTGATTCCCTCTCCGATGCTTAAGTCAGTATTTTAGAGAGATAAAATCTGAGTATGTATTGTAACAGAGTAAGTTTAAGAGTATGTGAGATCCCCCTTTTACCTGATTTTGAGGAACTATTTATAGTGTTTGTGCATGAAAAGGAGCACCCTAAAATAGAAGGATGTGATTGGTTAGGCAATGAGAGGGCGACACTTGTCATAGTTTCATTGCCTTGAGCCTTTTAACCAATCATTCTCTTCCTCTTATGGGAATTTGGGCTGATTATTCCTTTTTTTAGGGAATAATTGGGCCTCTTTATTCCTTTTGGTGAGGTCACAAGTTATCCTCTTGAATGCCGCCAAGTGTCATTGAGTGGATGAGCCATGTGTCACCAATTTATTGGGCCACGTGGCAGTCTTTGACTGGGCCACGTGTCCTCTTTTGATACGTTACAACAATAACTATTGACTTAAATGCGGATTATGAATACGATGAGAAAGATGACTAATGACTATGGATTATGGATATGGATCATGACTATGGACTATGGACGATATGACAATTATGCTAATGTTACCAACGATCTTGATAAATAATCTTATCTTTTATTCTCGGTATTTGTTTAATTAAAAATTAATTGTTAATGTTGTTACTATTATTATTATTGTTATTATTCATTATGAATAGTATTATTACTATTATTATTATTGTTATTATTATTATTATCATTATCATTGTTATTATGCTATTTTATCGTTACTAAAAGTTTGAAAATGAAAATTAAGAATGGATTGGTTATAAATTGGAAAATGAGGGATTATTAAATTTACAAGTGATGGTTTTTGTATATGAATGAAAACGGGCTTTCTGGATAAGCCCTGAATAAATTGTGATATGGATATTGGAATCAATATACTCACACTTGGCTATATGAGATGTTATATATGTGTATATGATTTAAGTGATGACTTTCATAAAAGATATTAATCACTTAAAGTGAAACATTGGAGGGAAATGATGAACATGTTGCCCTGTATGGGATCAGTGGCTACCTACAGGTTTTCTGGTTACTATGCTGATTTTTCTGTTACTTGTCTTACTTCTATCTTGTTGTGATACAAGTAGAAGGGGTGTACACACTAGGGACTCTTTTATGGCCATTATAATATTTGTAGCTAGTTACTAGGGATTGACCCCGGCCTACACCCTTGAAGTAAGTAGTTACTGGGGATTGACCCCGGCATACTGGCGTTCTCTTTCCTCTCCTTAAATAATCGGATAATACTGGATTATTGAATTAATTGAAATTATGTGATTATTAATCTCATATGTATATGTATGCACTTATGTGATTATTAATTTGTATTTATATATGTATATGTGTTATGCTTTCGACCTATTAAACTATTATTTTTACAAAGTATTTTCAACTTAAGTATTTTACGGGATGGAGTTGGAATTACTCAGTTTTTCTAATTTTTGGGAGCTTGTCTCTCTTGTTTCTTTTCAATGTATTTCTGCACGTGGGTGATCGATCGGGGGAAACAAAGAGAGAACATTTAGAGTTGTCATCCACTTAGCTTATGATATTAGCTTCCGCTGAAACTCTGAACACTTTAGTAATTACTAATGATTAAGGAACAATTTATTTTGGTTGTAAGGATTAATTAATTTGAATTTAGTATGTCTTAATCTTTTAGTCTTGCATTAAATTCCAAGGAGTTAAGTGCGGCGGTAGCACGCCATCCGAGTCGAACTCTCCTGGATGTTCCCCCAACAAGTTTTATTAAATGAAAAAGGGTTCGATTTTGGTGGGGTGTTACAGAACCGACTGATTTGGGAACATCACCCTTCGGGCTGTCTGACCACGAAGCCGACTTATGCTTTCCTCTCTAGCATTGGTTTGGATGTTTAGGCTAAGAATTCTTGCCCCCCTCGGGTTTTACAAAAATTTATGGCATCCCCACATACTTCTGAAGTGGAAATTATTTGTCTGGAGTTTATTCGCGGGGGGGGGGGTTGCGATTAGTACGATAACGGGCAAACAAAACTTCACTCCAAATTCCTTATGTGATCTGTGTTCCTTTTGCCCTTACCTTATGGAGCATCTGGGAGGAGTAATCATCTCTTCAAAAGTGACCTAACCAACCAAGGAGAGGTGTTTTGAATTCTCGACAATCCTCTTCAACTTCAACAAGAAGCCTCCTACTCCACCAGCAATCTTCCGCCGAAAGATGGGATAAAGTATCCCCCAGCCCCAGGGTTCTGTATGGCCAACCTTGGACATAACTTGCATGAAATATCTGAACATATCATTCGGTGTGATGTAGCTTGGCCTAAGAATTAATACCTCATGGGCTCTTTGCAACAACCTCTCAACAATCTTAGTGGCGTGAACTATGGTCTCGCTTCCTATGCTCTTCATGCTGAGGCCCTTGCTTGCCTCGCTTGCCAGCTTGAGCTCGGTCTATGCCCTTTACTCCATTTCTATCGTCCTCGACTGCATCATCCTCGTTTAAATGCTACGTCATCTTGAGAGCGACGACTTCAAGATGTTATGGACACTGCATGAAATTCGATCGTATGCTAAATCCTTTGAATGGTGTATGTTTCGAGTCGAAGAAACACAATAGAGATCTGTAATAGGGAGATCCAACTGTCCTGGTCAAGTGGAGTCAATAAGGTCCAAACCGCGTACAATCCTGCAAAACAGACAGTGAACTACCCCGGGGGATTGTACCCGAGAACATCCCTCCGATGTTTAAGTCAGATCGGAGCTAATTCATGTATTGTCAAATGTAGCAATTGAGTGTACTGTGGATAAAAGTTACCTGATTTGGCCAGTGAAGCTGCTATTATAGGTGTGATGTCATTGAAGAAATGACTATGTCCAAATGGACTTTCTTCGTCTTGGACCTTTGTTGGATCCAAGGGTATTTTCGTTATTTCAAGTGTAGTCGGCCAAGACTGAACCAAGCCTAAACTAAGGAGGTGTCCCAAAGTAAAGTCCTACGAGCTCATGGCATTGCAAATTCTTTAGTACTAGTCTATTTTGATTTACTAACAATGTGTACGTCCCTACGACTATTGAAAAAAAAAATTGTAAATTTTGATTCAAGTTAATTGAAACTTATTAGACTTATTAAATCTTAGAATTTTTTGCCAATTACAGCAATGTAGATACCCCTTTTGTTAATTATAGCCATCATTATTTTCTTGTGAACTACAGTCATGAAAGACTAATATCTAAGTAAGTTGTTGCCGTTTTCACTAGTTACACCACTAATCCATAGTTCGACCGTTCAAATCATGTTTAATATTTTAAAAATATTTTTTTATTCAATTTTAAAAATATATGTTTTGCATATATGACATAATAATGAGCACGTATTTCGAGACAACATTTAATCTCGTTTTTCTGATTAAAGACGACGTTTTTTCGAAAAACGGATACCTTCGGACACCCTTTATGGGCACGAATTTCGAGAATCCCTACGAAACGAGTACCTAGAGGCCGGGTTTTCGAGCACGTACTTCGAGACGGGTTTTTAGGACTGAACACGACGTTTTTTCGAAAGACGAATACCGTCGTACATCCTATATTGGCACGAAAAACTCGTCTCAAAGTACGTGCCCGAAAACCCGGCCTGTAGGTACTCGTGTCGTAGGATTCTCGAAATTCGTGGCCATAATAGGGTGCACGGCCGTGTCGCTTTTTCGAAAAAAAGGCTGTGTTCAGTCTGAAAAACTCGTCTCGAAGTACGTGCTCGAAAATCCGGCTTATTGGTACTCATTTCGTAGGGATTTCGAAATTTGTGTCTATAAAGGATGCCTGGCGGTGTCCGTTTTTCGAAAAAACGTTGTATTCAGTCTGAAAAACGCGATTAAATATTGTCTCGAAATACGTGCGCATTAGCATGTCATATATGAAAAACATATATCTTTAAAATATTATAAAATTAAATAAAAAAAGATTTATAAAATATTAAACATGATTTGACCGGTCAAACTATGGATTAGTGGTGTAATTAGTGAAAATGACAACAACTTACTTAGATATTAGTCTTTTATGGCCGTAATTCACAAGAAAAAAAATAATGGCTATAATTAACAAAAGGGGTATTTTACATGGTTGTAATTAGCAAAAAATTCTAAATCTTATTAGCTTACATAAACTTGTCTAAAATTATTCGCAACTACTCATCTTAAACATACATTAAAATACAAGAGACTACATTACAGAGGTATCCGATGAATAACTAGTTTCATGCACCTTTTCAAACAAAAGATTAACGAGAGAGAACATTTTCCATAGATTTCACTTGTAGTCCAAACCTATGCTGAGAAATGCTAGTGATATTGTTCATAACTGCTTGAGCGGAAAGCCCTCCACTCCCGTATGTAGTTATTGGATAAGATGCCTAATCCATAACTTTTTTTTAAAAGATAAGAAAAACTAGGAAAGCGATGGGAGAATGTTCACAAATTTCTGTGAATAATCATCGACGAGATGACCAACATTTGCAATCCAATCCGCTGCTCTGTCTGGTTCCCTGAAGACGTGTTGTATTTCCCAATGTTGTTCCTGCTGGAGTAATCTATGTATGTCTTCGATGATGTTTGATATCTCTCACGGTGGTGTCTATAATCGTTTGACCGCGTTGATGACTAGAAGATTGTCTCCCTCAATGATGCTGCTGCAATGTGGGATCGAGCTGAGGTGAAGAAGAGCTTTATGAAGTGTCGTCGCCTCTGCTACTATAATGTTTGCTCTGCCCAGATTATAGGTCGTTGCTGCTTTGACATTGCAATCTTCGTCTTGGATGATGAAACCTGCTGCTGCTAAGTGTTGCTTGACCGAGCCATCGAAATTGATTTTGAGAGAGCCCAGAGGAGATGGGACCAACGAACAAAAAGGGGATGGCGGTGTGGGATAGTAGAATTTAGAGGGGGATGGCGTGTCCCCGAGGATGGGGAAAACGTGGAGAAATTCTTGTCCAGTGTGGTTCTGTAGAACCATTCACTATGAGACAAGGTAGCTCGCAGAAGAGTTCTTTTTTGATCGAACGAGGTTTGGTTAAAAATAACCCCATTTCTCGCTTTCCAAATGTGCCATAGGAGAAAGATATAACGGCAAATCATATCTTTTCTATCTTTTAGACTAGAGAGAGTGGCAGCGGGGCTGTTGGGGAGAAAATAATCATTTAGCCATGAGATAATGACGTTGTCCTAGAAAAGAAATCTCACTTTTGGACAATGAGAAAAGAGGTGGCCAATAGTTTCTAGGTGTGTTAAACAGAGTGGGCAATCCATAACTGTTGTCAACAAATTGTGTTCCTTAAAATATATACAATATACCAGATCGCATGTGCCAAATACAAAATTTTAGCAGACAATATTTACACCTTAATTTTCATCAACAACTTGATTTTATATCCAACAACTCTTGTCATTAACTATTTACTGTTATTACCAAAAAAATCGTTTGTATCAGTTATGAATTAGTAATCTTCCCCTCCAGAGAACATTATCTAACAACGTGATTTCCCTCAACCTGTACCAATACTCCTGTGCCACGTCCGGGAAGAAAATCTACAAAGGAAGAACCATATCTCAACACTTCTTGACACGTTTGGAACAGGTAGATATTCATAGATTATTTTCAGTGCACAACATATTTCGAAAGTAATACTTTCTTTTCATGAACTAAATGAGTGATGAACATACACTAACAGATACAAACTAGTATGCGCCAGCAGTTGCTTCATGACATGAAGAGGAACTGCTAGTCTTTAATCTTGAAGGACTAGCACCACAGCACTAACTGCAGAGAATGATAGAGTGAGTACTATGATGCCTCAGACATTTAGGTTATTGCTACAAAACTATGGGCAAACTAACTGGAATACAAGCAATACAAGTCCTATGGCGATGGAAGCTCTTTCACGGCACAAGAACTGAACAAAACTTGTAGAAAAGAAGAAAAAAAAAGGATAAAATGTAGGAGGACCAAAGAAATTTTAAGGCTCTTTCCTGATCCACTTCATTAATGCAATCTGGTCAACTCCTCGATTCTCTTGCTAAGTTCCTCTATTGAAACACCCATTGCTTTTGAAATCTCTTCCATACGACCACGACTGAGATCCAGGAAAGATTCAATCAAATCTCCATCAAGGAAGTTTCTTGCATCTACTGTCTTCTTTTCATTGTAAAATGACCTCCACTGCTCATGACTCAGTCCTCCTACACCCTTTATAACCTTCCTCAAATTTGACTGCAGCTTCTCCAGAAAGATGTACTGATCATGTGGAAGAGAGGCAATAACCCCTATAACACCATTAACAGTTCCAAAGATCACAGTTGGTATTTGACCAATATCGGAATCTGGCAACCGCATAACAAGAGAGCCATGACGAAATCGATTGATGAATTCTCCAACATGGTATTCCCCAACCACTTCAAGACGTGCACGCTCCTCATCAGTGGCCCCTTCGCTATTTTTTCTCACCGTGAACAGATTAAAATTATTCTCCGCACCAAGATAAATATCATCATCAAGAATCTCTACAGCGGACATCCAATTAGCATTGTAGTCCCGTGCACGCTCCTCAATAGCACCTTCCTCGTGCTGCCATCAAGGAAGAATGAATGATTTAAAATTGCTATAATAAAGAATACACCAAAGCGCAATTCAAGAAAACATGCATGCATACATGCACGCATATAAACATACATGGAGAGAAAAAATGCATTCAGATGGTGTATCTGAAAACCCTACCTTATATAATAGCAGAGAAATTGATTTCATCAAGTCACCAACAACAATGAAATCACCACGAGTCTGCACATACAAGGCCAGAATGTGCCCATGGTGTCCACACTCGGACTGTAGCTCATGAGATCCATCATCTCGCAGCATCCATTTATAAAGCTGGATTTTCTGATTGATGGCAGCAAGAAGCTTACCATTGAAAGCATTAAGTGAGTACACAGCACCTTTAGTCTCCTTCTCAGCAATGAGTTGCAGCTTTCCATCCTCCACAACGAAAACTAGAATTCTTCCCTACATCAATGAAGATATAATGACAGATCAGATACCTTCCATAAAGAGAGAAAGGAAACAAATATCCACATTTGAAAATGTTAATAATCATTGAAGGGTTACAAAAGCTCAAAGGGGGACATCAGAAAAGTGTGCATAGATGGAACAGACTCTAAATTTCATGACATGTTCCTGCCAAACAAAATATTCTTCATTCCATTATTTCGGTACAATGACATGTAGATAACTGAAAGACCAGAAGACATTAAAAGAGCAGATTTCTGTATGTGGAATTCCTCAAAGAAAGGTCTAGGCACACCAAAACTTTGGGCCTCTGTCCACTACAAGTTGCCCAAGAGATGAATAAATAATGAACTCCTTGACAATACACATCTGTACCTTGGTCGGCTCATTTTCCTCAGGTAAAACATATGCTGTCCCTACACAGTAGTAAACGTTGCTGTCGTCTGAGAATGAGCAACTTAGTATAGAGCAACCACATTCATAGGTATCAAGCGGATAAGTTGATATCATCTCAAAACTTTGGCCATCTAACAAGCGCACAAAATGCATTTCTGATTCCTCCGCACTGGCTTGGTTGTACTTCAAACTACAAATAGCAAAAGTGCGAGTTTGTTCCTGGTGGCATATACGCCGAGCATGCTCGCCAAGAGGAATAGACCGAATATGAAGCTTCTGGATATCATCAATGGTCCCAATTGTAAGCTCACCTTCTTTTGCAATTGCAAGGCTGTTGACAAAGGATGCAAAGAATTATTAGTAAAAAGATTATAAAATTGGACACCTTCCAGAACTTTGAATGGTCATGTGATTGGCCATCAAGCAGAAATATCAATCAGAAAGCAATTATCTCGTTAATTCAACAGGAATCTCATTTGAAATACAGTTTATTGCAACTCATCGTGTTTCACAATTAAAAACTACTTTATTGCTAAAAAGACTGGCTAATAGTGGTTAGCAACACCAAGGAAAACGAAGAGAAAGCAGAAATAAGGCATAATAATTTGCGACAAGCAACACCTCTTTCGCCCAAGACCTTGATGGCTTTCTCATTCACAAAAAAGGAGCAATATTTAGATAGAAAATCAATTGCATAAGTTAAGGTGGTAAGCATACTTCTGACTTCCTTTTGATCTAACTGCAGGAACAAAATAAGTTTTATATTTTTAGAGCACTGTTGGTCTTCTAGTAAAAAGAAGAGCAGAAGAGCAGATACAAACAATAGCCTTGTAACTTTGTATTAAAACAAAAGGTTGAATGAAGAAGTTAAGGATAGAATGCAAATTAAGGGAGATCTCAGAAACAATTGAAAGAGCTGGCTTTGCTTGGCTAAACCATAGCCTCATAATTTCACCTAGTTGAAACAATAGCCTTGTAACATTTAAAAGGTTGATTTTCACTAACTTGACTAAACCCTAAGTATCAGACGGAGCTGGCTAGCTTAGTAAAGAGACAGGTCAACGTCTCAGAAAAATCAAGTAATTCAGAGAAAGCGCACATCTCAGAAAATGTAAACACAGCTCATGCTCGACAATAAGCTCCTGCACATCCACCATTCACTGTAGAAGACTAGATAGCCGACCTAGCACCATTACTTCTTACAAAAGAACAGAGAAGGTCAATTAGCTGACCTCACTCGTCTCAAATGAAGAATGTAAACAGAAATTATGTGTAAGCTGTCAACACGACAGCAAGATAGAATCAGAATGGTGCTCACAAGGGCATTGCATACCTTACTGACAACATCGAAGGCAGGGGTGCCATTGCCAGAAAAGTTTGAAAAATGAAGAATCATTGACGAAACTATGAAGCATCAAACATTTACTTCAATATTTCGAACTCCCAAAAATAGACAGATTATTCACCACATATTATCAATCTCCTTCCTATCACAGGATCAGGAACCATATATAGTCGACAACTGTACAAAGATCAACCATACCTGTCAGGAAAAGCCGCTGAATTAAAGGGGCACATATGACTGACTTCCTTAAGATTTACATTACTGTAAAGTAACTTTTTGTTGCTACTGTATATAACAGTGGGTCGATCAGAGGCTGCAAATACATGAGTAGCATTCTTCGATGAGAATGTCCTGAGTGTAATAGGTTGTGTACCCAGAGACACTTTTTTCCGATCAGTCAGTTCACCAGTACTCATCTTCAATATGTAATTCAAGAGATGGCCATCTCCAAGAGCACACAATAAATAAGAAATCTGAACAGAAAGAACTGAAAAGTTAGGATCAGATAAATATAAACATGGTACCATACAATAAATGGAACATATCATGTCGTCCCAACGGCCAAAACAAGACACTAACAAGTGATATCTGTCTAGAGCAGCACATAATTTCTAGTAAGTAGCATCCCACTAAGAAAACATGGTAAATATAACTGCTTTAAGACAAAATAAAACGATGAAATTAGAAAGTAAGGGCGATTGCTACATTTATTCAGTGGGTATCACCCGCATGAAATAGACATTGAAAAAATAAATTTATCGTCGATAATTTCTTTCCGTAATAAATATATGCCTCTAAATATTAAAATTCTCCCGTAATAAAAGGTACATTGATTTATATATCCTATAGGTGTTCAGTTCAAGTTCAGTATTGTGGTCCTAGAAATACCCAGAACAAGAACATTATATGGAGAAGAGCTCTTTGTTGCTCCTTGGTCTAAGAAGTTGACAGCAGCAAGGTTTCCAATAAGCAATAACATTGACAGGCATGTCGACAAGTACTTGACTCAGGAATCTAGTTCATCTTAGTGGTCAAGTGGAGGCTCAAAATAATATCATACAAGACTAGATCATCAAAGCCCTCATATTCTGATTCCACTCTGTCACTCGGTCTTTGATTTTTACCTCAAGTACATACATCAAATCCTCGACACTCCGACATGGGTAGCGACAACATGACATTTCGTTTTAGGTCAAAATCATCAGAAAATTATAGTATAACCGAGTCAAACACTTGGACACATACTCATGTCTGAGATGAGTACCACGAGTCAGGTGACATATAACCCACTTAATCCCTTCGTCCATTCTTTCACCAAGAGAGTGGCATTTTAATGGCCTTCAAGGCCAATCTATGACCAGCTTCTTACTTCCTCTGTCCGACTTCACTTATGGCACAGATTTCAATTTTGAGTGCCTATGAGAGTATGAAAATCTTTATCTCCCTTAAGAAATCGCCATATACTAAGTTACTAACCAAACGAATCCATAAAACTTTACCAACTGGAACACAAACAAAAACCTTTTATTATAATTGTCTTTTTCTGCAAACCTTACCACAACAACAATAATAAAGCTTTACTCCCATAATGATTTGGATCGGCTAACATGAATCGTCAACTAAAACCGTTGAAAAAAAGTGATGACATCGACAAGCGTGACAAAAAAGTTTTAAACACAAATACAAACATTAAAGATAAGCAGATAAATAAGGTAATTACACCCCTTCCTCCATGTGAATCCTTTCCCTCTACTCACATCTCTCCAACATCATGCTCTCATCGATCCTAAGTAAACATATCAATTTCAATTACCTTCATCCAAATCATCTTAGGTCATCCCCTACGCCTCACAATTTGATTACTCCTCCACTTTTCAAGTCTTCTAACCGGCCACATCATTTGGTCTACTTCTCACATGACTGAACCATTTTAAGCGATTTTCCCTCATCTTTTCTTTAATAAATGCAGCTCAACTTTTTCAAGAATCACCTCATTTTTTAATCGATCCCTCCTCATATGGCCATACATCCACCATAACACACGCTTCTCCGCCACATTCATCTTATGAACGTGACATTATTTCACAACCCAATACTTGGTGTCATATAACAAAGCACGGCTAATTGGAGTTTTTCCTTCAATATATGGGGAATGCTGAATTACGAAGAAACGCGGTTTTTCCACTTTAAACCCACGTTCATTCTATGAGACGTACTATGAGTCACGTCTGCATCGAGTTCTTCATCCTTTTGGAGAATATATCGTCCGATCCTTGAACCACTTCAGAACCACTTCGCCATCCAATATCAACACCTTTTTTGTCTTATCAATCAACACAATATCATCTGCAAACATCATACACCACAGCATATCATCTTAAATTGACATTGTTAGTTCGTCCACGACTAGAAAAGGACTAAGTGCAAAACCTTGATGTAGACTGATCATAATAGAGAATTCTCATGGTAGTTCGCACACTCGTAGTAAACCCTTAAACATGTCCTTGATATATCTATATATTTTGTGAAACACCTATCTTCGCCAATGCCTACTCTTGGTACTGCATCATATGCCTTCTCAAAATCAATGAAAACCATATGTAGATCCTTCTTCCTTTCTCCAAATCAATGAAAACCATATGAAGATCATTCTACCGATCCCGGTGTTGTTTCTCTCATAAGGTGAATGACATCTATAGTTGATTTTCCTAAAATAAATCCAAATTGGTTTCGTGATAACTTCACATGTTTAAGTCTTTGCTCAATCCCAGGGTTTCATCATATGACTCATTAGTTTAATTCCTAGATAGTTGGTACAATGTTGTACATCGCCTTCGTTCTTATAAAAAGGCATCAAAGTACTCTTCCTCCACTCTAATGGCATTTTGTTGCTTTACAGGTCATGTTAAAAAAATAAATATTAGTAGCCATTCGATTCTTCACCCCCTAAACACCTCCGAAACTTTGATAGATATGCCATCCGACCTGTAACTTTCTTCGGTCTCATCTTTTTTTAATGTTGTTATGACTTCTACCTTTTGGATTGTCCTCATAAACTCTCGATTTAACATACTTGGTGGTATCACTATCATTGAACAAAGTATCAAAATACGACTTTCAACTATCCTTTATCTCCTCATTCTCAACAAAACTCTTGGTCGACACCCTTATACGTCCAATTTTATAAATGTCTTTTTCCCCTTCTTTCGTATCCAATCTTACATAAAGCTTTTGATTTACCTTTGCTTTAGCTTCTCCTATTGTCTTTTTTGCTTCTCTTCGAACCTATTTGTAGTTCTCATAGTTGAATCAAATAGAGGGAGCACATATAGCAAAAGTTAATAAATAAACTATGTTATGATAACTATCCTTCAAGTAGATATATAAAAGTGTTTTTTGAGCCGCTTCGTCAAAATAGTAAATTTCAACCAAAAAGTAAATGGATAGCAAATAAATTGCACATAGGTTCCTAATAATGAAAGAAGTTCCTTGCATGCGTTATCAAAAAAAAAGTGACAAGCAAAATTAGTAGGAACCAACCAAGACTGCTGAAAAAATACGGCTTGTCCCTAAGGTATTAACCAGTCTAGGAAAAGGGGCTCAAACAATGTCGCTAAGGTATTAATCAGTCTTGAAAAAAGGGCTCAAACAATACAAAAAGGTGAAGTGCAGATTCAACTAAGCTTCTTTTGTTATTCTCATGCAGCAAAGCATCCTTCCTAACAATGGGGAAAGGAACATTCAACAACAATAAAGAAGTTCAACACGAGGACAATTACCATAACACCATGTTCCAAAGAAAATAAGGAAAATCAACCTTTTCACCAAGTTCAAAGTTTGTATACATAGGGTGGCATGGAAAATAAAAACACCACATGCCAGCCTATATATCTAGCAGAGTGAGAGTGCAAATGGATTGTGAACATTTTTCTTTAAGAAAAACACTACTTTAATACTATGTACATCACGAAAAGGAAAGAAAAAACATAGTTCCAACTTCCATAAAGGTTGGTTCTGAACTCCAGAATGCCCTTGTGCAACAAGTTTTTTAAAATCACACCACAACATCTATATGATAGTGCCACCTCATCAACCTTTAATGTATCTACTACGCATGGCAATTATGTTTGCTTTGTTAAATGGCATTCGATGTTGTGTAGTGAAACAATGCCACATTCATGGCGGAGATGTGTATGTTACCGGGGATTTGTGGTCATACAAGGAAGGAACAATTAAGAAATGAATTAACCCGAGGGAAAGTTAGAGTTGCATGTGTTGAAGAAAAGATGATAAGATGCTTCAGTTATAGGCCAAAAATCAAGATAAACTATGGAAAAGTCAAACTTCCATCGAAGAGAAGCAAATGAAAGGGTCTCATAAAAATTCTATTTCGGATCCAACGAATAACTCTCACAAATCTTATTTCCTTTAAAGATAGCTAAAGGGCAAAGCCACTCGAGGAATTTATGACACAAGTATTCAATTAGTACGTGCGTGTTTAGTATTGTGTCCACTAGAGATCAAGAAATAACTACATGTTTTTTTGCCCTTGCTGACGATCGAAAATAAAGAAATGGTTTATACATTCGAGATAATTTAGTATTTACAAAATTCCGTATGAATTCATCCTATTTCATCATACCCGGCATGTAATATGGTTCCGAAGGATGAACTGAATATGGACACTGGTGATGCGCCGGTTAGAAGACTTAGAATGAAGGTAATTGAAAGTAACTTTGACACAAGTAATCAAATCGCAAGGGGTAGAGGAAGATCTAAGATGACTTGGATAAAGGTAATTGAAAGTAATTTGGGATCGATGAGATCATGATATTGTAGAGGGTTGAGTGGAGGGAAAGGTTCACGTGGAGGAAGGAGTGTAATTACCTTATTTATTTATTTATTTATTTTCATCGTGTTTGTTTGCCATTGTGTTTGCTTTATTTTTAGATTTTGTCACACTTGTCAACGCTCTTTCCTTTTTCACACGTTAGCCGACCTCAATCATTTTAAGAATAAGGCTCGTTGTTGTTGTTGTATTGGAAAGGTTATATGGGATGGTAAATGTAAGTAACGAAGGGGTATCACATGAAAGTAAAAAGCTCGCAATGGTGCCATTTGGAAAAGCAAAAAATACAAGGTACCATAAAGAAATTCTCAATATGTTAAAAGAAAAAGAGTATGAGAATCTAAAAATTATCATAACTACCATGTAACCCTTAACTTATTACTCAAACCTAAAACTAAAGAATTTGATGCTATGAAATCAAAATACAACTGATCAATTTGATTTGGCTGGAGATTGATAAAAATGGATCTAGATGTTGGGTTTGGAGTTTGTGCTGAGGGAAATGGGGGTGGTTATGGGCTTCAGAGGTGCTATGGGTAGGAATTGGTGGCTGGCCATGGTGGAACTGAATTGGTGGCTGGCCATGGTGGAACTGAATTGGTGGCTGGCCATGGTGGAACTAAATTGGTGGTTAGGCAGGGGGAGAGAGAGATGAGGGATATCAAAAAAAAAGTTAAATGTCTATCTACAAAAGTTCAAGGGCATTTTAAGAATATAGCACCCAATAGTTGGTTTAGCAATTTGACTTGGATGTGCAGATATTGAAAAACATAGAATAAGGATAAATCTATATAAAATCCCAACTTTTGCCACCAATTAATAAGACCTCACGGAAAACAGAATCAGACATGATATCGAAATCATATTTTGATATAAAAATCATCACCCTCCACAAAATATAGAATCAGACAAAGGGAACACGAGTTGCATGAAAATGGATCACACAAGCATGCTTAATTACTTACCCCTTCAAAAGAGCATAGAAGAACGGAGCGAGGAATTATCTCTCCTCCGAGATTCTCCTTGGTGATTAGATTAAGATCTGGCAGTGACAATATTCGGACACTTATATCTGTCCACATTCCAACAGCAGCTAGCAGACTGTAATTAGGATTTTGACCGATGGGATTGATGTCAAGACATGATATCTCATACTCTAACTGCGCATGCTTCACTTCTGTCAAAATTCCATCACCAATTTCCAGATAAACAAGATGCCCGCCACCAGTGGCAAGTAGAACCTGCAAAAATGTGTGGCCTCAAGAATTATCATGAGATTTGATGGTTATTACAAGAGGATTAATATATTGCATGTTGAACTCTGCGTTGGTTCAATTTAGCTTCGGGAAAAATTCAAAATTGTTGGCTACAAGTGAAAAACGATTGAATCAGCAGCGAAATCAAAAATTATGCTTGCAGCATCGGACAGACACCTCTTTAAAGGCCCTCAAAAAATGGTGGTGAACAATTAACGAAGATCTTTTGCGTCTTTCCCTGATAACTATTTTTTTGTCGTTTCTCTCTTTCTTCTCTTCCATAAACAGAAAAATCAAGGAATTCATTTAGGACTCATAGATAAACAAGGAACCCAAAATGACAGTAGTATAGAGATCCATTGGGCGATAAATAGATGATAAGGCAAGTTTTGAAATTTACCTGGGAGGCGTTAGCAGTAGCAACATTTACAGAGAATCCTGTTGGGGCTGTCCACTCATGTCGTAATTCTCTAGAAATTGAACTGACCAGTCTAACTGAACTTGACGTGACCTGCCAAAATGTTCATCAACCAACATTAAATGCACTACAAAAGAAATCGCATAAATGGTTTGGAGAATGGACAAGAGGGAAGGCGGAGAAGGCACAAGAAATTCACATCAAAATTAGTTATCTCCTGACAGTGTGGTTCTGCAGAAAGCTGGACCCTAATTTTTTTCATCTTATTTAGTAAAAAAGGTTCAATCACATCTCTAAATTAAACCCTATTTTGGGGGGGGGGGGGGGGCTAATTTGTGAAAATCAGATTGGGTTAGAGGCTTCTGGTTGCCGCATTGTCACCTAAGACATGGATGGCTGGCAAGCATGCTGCCTGGCCTGCCCGTGTGTCACGGTCAAGTGTTTCGACGCCCTCGCCTTCTGTCATCATATGCGCTTACGAAAATGGGACCCTTAAGTGCTCGTTCCGGAAAGCCACTCGTGCCCATTGGCGACAAGAGCGCTAAAAGAGGGTCGATAGAGAAGGCGGGGACAAGCGAGGCCGACGACGGGATGTGCTTGTTTTGAGTTCGGGTGAACGCTTTACAATATATGGCAGCATAAGCTATAAGTTGGCTAACAACAACATCAAAATATCATAAAGCAAACAACAACTGATAGAAGGCTCTAAGTTTCATTCATTCACCATTACCTCCTAAAGAGGTTTAAGTGTGAGATAATACAAAATTTAACTCTATAATGGAAGCTAGAGCCTATGACGAAGATCTAAAGCATAAAGAAAAGACTAGAAAGCATAAAATAAGGAAAGTACAAGTGAAGGCAGGTTGGATTATAACATCTCCTAACTTCAGTTGTCGACGACCTACAAGAATTACAATATAAAAATGAAAAATCTCCTATATTGAAACTTGATTGTCTCCGGCGAGAGTCTTGTTTCTATTTGGGTCTTTGTTGACATTGGACGAGCTTGCTCGGAAGGCTTACAAAGAGTTGCTTCCTTGAGGTTGTGGTGTGGGGCACTTAACTTGTATTTGATGCTTCTTTGGAGTCCATCTCCGTGGTGCTAGCTTGGGCATCTAGGTTTCTCTTTAGAGTAGCTTCTGGTTTGATTTCTTACCCGTAAAGACCTCCTTCGAGCAAGAACCTTGACTCAGTTTATGTTGCAAGAAGGTCTCTTTATGGTGTCTGTGGCCTCATCACTCGAAATGTGATGTCTTGATTGCCTTTGGAACCTCACATTGCTAAGAGCTATGTATCGGACTTCTTCTCTTAGTTTTAAAAGGCGCGAGGCGCACCGAGGCGCAAAGGGTCCCTGGAGCCTAGGCGCAAAGCGCAAGGCGAAGGCGCGCGCTTTTCGTAGACGAGGCGCAAATTTTTTATTTTTATTTTTTATATACTTGCCTTTTAAGTATCTGATTTTCAGTACTTGTTATTGTTAATTTGCTATTCAATCCAATTACAAGCTAACTTAAAAAAAAAGACAAAAAAGCTTTTTAAATTTCAATGGGGTGGGGTCACTGAATTACTGAACATACAGTAATAGTAATTGTTGCCTACTTGTATCGTACTAGCCTACTAGGGGTAGGGGGTGGGTGGGTACTTTTTACCCTTTCAATTCATTAATACTAAAAGGAAAAAAAATAGAAACTTGTAAACTCTTCACCAGCGCACATCCCAGGCGAAAAGGGGAAGATGGGAGAACTCGCCTGAAACTCTTCACCACCGTCTGCCACCGACAGATCTTGAGGCAGTGTCTATGGCAATTTCTACCTTCACCGGCGGCTGCTCGGCCGTCAAATTACCCTCACGCAAATTAGGGTTTTTTTTTGAATTAGGGCTTTCGATTTAACCTTCAGTTTGAAGTAATTTAATGAAATTAATTGGGGGTTATGCTCGATATTGAGTTTCACAGCCTAGGTAAGCTTTGATTCAAAGAAAATTTATATTTTTTTCAATATTTTCATCTCAGATCTACTTCTCCTTGCCATTCACCCCCAAAGGCGCCGGGAAGCGACGCGCCTTGCGCCTCCTCTAAGGCGACCTAAAGCGAGCGCTTTTACGCGCCTCTTTAAAAACGCCTCGCCTTGGTGGCCGGAGGCATTTTTCCACGCGCCTCGCCTCGCCTGCCGCCTAGGCGCGCCTTAGGCGCGCTTTTTAAAACTAAGCTTCTTCTTGTGGCACAAATGTCATTACACCAATTTCGTAGATGGCTCCTCTAGGCGGCTCATCATCATTGTCGGTCTGTGCCGTCTCATCGAGTGCTTCTTCGACATACGTGGCGGCTACTCTAGGCTTAATCTTGTTGAACTCCCTTGTGCTTGCACTCACACCACCGATGTGGGCCTCGACATAACACGCAATCAATGTCATAGTCTTTGCCAAGAATGTGTCGATTGTGGATCCTCTTGTGTTTTAGGGAGAGGGTGATCCTTGCTTTTGGGAGTTGTCTCCCTAGTTGTTCTCTTAAATCCTCTGATAGAGGTCCTCCACAAACTATTTCTTTGGCTCCTCAGGGAGCTTGAGGTCGGGACCTCCGGGGCGTTACATTCTTCCTCGGTACGGTTGTAGCCTCCGCATAGAGTAGTGTACTAGTCGTTCTGTAGCCTATATTATATCTACCTTCTGCCTCATAATCTCCCGCTCCGCCTATTCTTTCAACCCACTAATAAAGTTGAACCACCGACCTTTCACATGCATTGATCGAATGTCCGACAAGCATGTCGGGTACTCCTTCACATAATTGCGGAAGGTGTGCTCGCAACGGATCTCTTGCAATCTCTTTCGAGCAATAAACCAGATGTTCTCATGGTAAAATTGTTCCTTAAGTGAACTCTAATTTTTCCAATCTTCGCGTGCTTGATGTACCACCAGCTTTGTATCATCTCACATAACACGACGAATGTATAACAGTTGTATCTACCTTTTGGTCATGTTTTGTCTTTTTGTTTGGAGTTCGATCCTTGATGCATCAAACCCACACCGATGCATCGCGGGGTTTGGGAGGTTTGATCCTTGATGCTTCAATACTTTCTCAGCCTCAAAGACTCATCTTTTTCCCTCAACAAATCATCGACTAGTTGCCCGAGCACAATGTCTTCAAGTTGTCTCCATGTTGATCCGGCTTTGATACTAACCGCCACGGTCCCAATGATTTGACCTTGAATCGAGCAGCACGCCCTCACCTATTGTTGCAAACGTGCTAGCCGCTTACACAAATGAGACTCTTAGGCCCGGTGAAGCACAAGCACTTGATATCTGAAAATACACTCTTGCAAAACGTAAGGAGAGGGTCAATCGGGACGCTCGTATGCACAAGGCGGTTTGTCTTTTTGAGTTTTGGTGGATGCTTTATAATATACGGCCGCACAAGTTCTAAGTTGGCCAACAACAACACACAATATCAAGTGTTAGGAGGCTCTAGTTTCATTCATTCACCATTACCCCTAAAGAGGCTTAAGTGTGAGATAGTCCAGATTGCTAGTGAATTTACCATAACTCGATAATGGAATTTGGAGCCTATGAAGAAGATCTAAAGCATAAAGAAAAGACTAGAAAGCATAAAATAAGAAAGATACAAGCAAAGGCGGGTTAAATCCTAACATCGTAGTGATGAGTTGAAGTCCTTCGATCTCCTTCTCTCTTCCTCTCCCTTCGATCTTTAATTCTTTTCTTTAGTATGTTAGTTTTTAAGTCCCCCACCCCTAGTTATCTTCACGTGCCACCATCCCCCCTCCTGATTTCATTAAGGGTAGCTTTTATTATATATTTTGAACATCTATGTTATTTCTTCCACTAAAATATAATGTCATAAAATATCAAAAAAAAAAAAAAAAGAACAGTATACAAGGCGCCAAAGGCCTATGAGATGCGCGCGTCTAGGCTCCGGGCCCCCTTACACCTCGATGCACCTCGCATAGGAGCATAATCCTAACAAAAGAATTTTAGGTAAATAAGCTTAGATTTTTTTTGATTTAGTAAAGTATTTACAGTTCTTGAACAATAAATTTTAGCACCCTCTATTGGACCGGAAGCATTTTGGTTCATTGATGCTTTTGAACTTAAATTCCTATGGATAGTATTACCTCTACACCATGGTGCAAACGTATCGAAACGGTTTGCCGAGTTGGAACGATTTTTAACTTTGGCGAACCGAACTCGACCGATTCAACAAGGTGGATTCAAAAACCATCATGTTTTTACCGTTTCGACCGTATCACCCGTGACAACAAGGATTCACCCGCTTTTTCATCTATAAAACGTTACTTAGCGAGTTTTTTTCCAAGATATTTTCAATTCCTTAATTTTACTGTTACGGTAATCCTAGTCTACCTCCAATAATGACTCAAAGACGAGAAAAGAAAGAGAAAAAGAGGCACCACTACACCACTAAACCCTATATAATTCCACTAAGATCTAAGAGAAATTGAAGCAAAAAGACCAAAAAAAAAAACTCTAAAAATAACTTCCTCCCGCAACAACCGCGACACAGTCCGCGACCAACATATCCGTTCTGTTAACCCAAACCGCAACCATTTACGTTTTCGTCTCCGAAGCTGAAACCGTATTTTTGAACCATGCTCTACACTGACCGTTGAGTAGTCGTTACTACTCATCTACACAACAACATTGGAGTAAAAAATGTCAACAACGAATGCAAAGATTATAGAAGATGCTAACAATTTTAATATTAATAGATGGTTCGGATAATGGTGCAACTTCCAAAAAATAGAAAAATCAATAAATAGAACTGATACATCAGACAAGCACAGAGCAATAGAGAGGGAGGCGAGGAGGCAAAGGGTAAAGGACCTACTTGCACCAGTTGGTTGTATAAAGCATCATGGCAGAATAAAGTCTGCACTTGTGAGTCAAACCCTTCTATTTCCGTTTCTTCCAGTTCATCCTCAACATTCATGGCCAGAATCCTGGTCTCGCTGATGAAGCTAACGACCAAGAAAGTATCATATACATCATCAGTTGAAGATCTCAAGGACCACATTCCCTTGATGCCTTGAAGCTCCACTGATGCCTATATAGTTAACTTTAGAAATCAGTATACTTATTACAGAAGCAAAGTTAATACTAAGCACAAATTTCAAGGGAAAATAGCTAGACCTGTTCATTTATCCCAATCCCATTGCGGACAATCCGAAGAGAACCATCTTTGTATGCCCCAGAGCAAGTTACAACCTGGCCTTGACCTTGCCTCTCGAGGTCAACCACACAGAAGTCTACGATTGGGCCCAAATTGACATATCTTTCTAAGACGTCTACATATGATCCTTTTGCATCTGGTTGCAGATTTAATTTTATGAGCTGTAACAAAATCACTCCCAAGGTTCAAATATTAGAAAGACCATTAGATCTGCCAAACCAAACATGCATGAGTGCACTAACAGGTGTGGTACATATGAAAATACAATATCCACACACAAGGTGATGCACATATCCACAAGAAAGGATGGGGGAAGTGATGAATAGAAAATATACTTGCAACACTAGCTTGGGCACACAGTTTGAGGATGTGGAGTGTAGGTATAGGTCGAATTATTATTGTAAAGTATACTTGCAACACTAGGTTGGGCACACAGTTTGAGGATGTGGAGAGTAGGTACCAGTCGATTTTATTTTTTTTGTAAAATTGACGTGATAAAAAGTAGCGGGATTTATATTGATATGTTAATCATGTAGGTCCTTCGAGAGTTGGTGTAATAGCCTTGTTTTCAAGAGAAAATTATTGATCAATTATAATTATTAGTTGAATTGTACTTCCTCCATTCTTTTTACTCACTACAATTGTGATTTTACACTATTCGCATCTTCTCTTTAACCATCTACTATGATCAACGAATAAGAATAAAGGTGAACCGGGCGTCAAGATATTTCATCTCTTATGATTTCTTTTCTCTAAAAGAGTGGTCCTTCACTTAAGAAGCGTCATCCCGCAAAGAGCTCTTTCTTCGTCACAACTACTTCACTTATTGCTCGATCCGGAACTATCTTGATAGCACCTTTTCTTCCCTAGGAAAGTCCGTTCCGCGCTCTATATCCCCTTTTTTTTAGGACCCCCGGGAATTTGCCTTAATAAAGGAAAAACTAAAAGCAGCTTTTTTAAATAAAAAAAAGAGAAAAGTTGGCCAAACAGGAGAATAAGAAATAGATATCTTTCTTAATATACTCATGTGAGATCTCATCACGCTATATACTTAATTAATATCAAATTTGATTCTTTTTTTATTTAAACAAAATTAGACATATTAGTATTAAGTTGTGCGTTAGAAGGCGTGAAACTGCATATGTAGCGAGCTATGTTGCTCAGACTCGGATACGGGTGTCGTATCCGAGTAGGGATCCGAGGATCCGACACTCTAGACCTAAAATTTTAAGGATACGGCGATACGGTCAAAAGAGTGTCTTGACTAAATTTTTAGACACGGGTATCTAATAAGTGTCGGAAAAAATTCAATACTTAGGAATGTGGTGCTAATAATACTTGTACTTTGAAATAAATTATTAAAATAAATAATGAAGAGTAATAATTGTTTTATTAAGTATATTCTTATTATATAAGTATGTGTTAAAGTGACTTATTTTTACATAATGGCTGCTTCTTTTCAACTAGAAGCCCAAATATGGCTAGCCCATCTGTACAATGTCAGCCCATATTAATATTAATAACCTTTAGGGAAATAAAAGGTCAAAAAGAAAAAAGAGAAAGAAAAACAGAGAAAGGGGACTGGAGGAGGGCCACGTTCAACAGAAAGGACAGAAATAGAGAGGGGAAGAGAGGGGAAAGAGAAGACGAAGTACTCCAAACGGCAACCGGAGCTCCGGTGAACCTCAACGTCGGAGATGAAGCCATCACCTGGCTCGGAATTTCTCGTAGAACAAAAGCCCCATGGTAATTTATGCTAGTTTTAATCATTTTCTTGTCAATTTTCAGATCTAGGTTTTCGATTTAAACCTAGATATGCAATTTTTCATCTTCTTTTCTCTCCTCCTTCTCTCTCTCGGTACTCTTGTGTTAATAGACGACGACACTGTGAAAATAGATCCGACACTTTCCTGATACGCGAGTCGACACTTCCACCCAGGCGTGTCGAGCGTCGTGTCGCGCGTCGTGTCGAGTCGACACGCGATACTCCGGGGGAAGCAGGGTGTCGGAGCAACATAGGTAGCGAGTAAAAAAGTATAGAGAAAGTATTTTGGAAATCATCTTATTTATTTTGACAAAAATGTGGATTTGATTATGTAATGATTAAGAAGTTACTTATATTTATATACTTAATTATGTTAAAATGTTTCGATAAAATTACTTTGAGAAAGATTTAGATTAAATTCAAATTCTTTCACGAGTTGCCATTATTATTATTTCAATATTACTAAGTTCATTTTGCAAAATAGGCATATGTACTTCAATAGATATTATGAATAGAGAATGAAAGTTACATAATGTGAAATGGAGTAAGATTAGTTTAGATAAAATAAAATATAAAAACAAAAACATCGATTGGACCAGAGAATGCAATTGCATTAGGCGAAAAGAGACATGTGTAAGAGGATAAAAGAAGGATAGGTGTGACTCACCTAAAATGAAAAAAAGACAAATAAAAATAAAAAGAGGAGACGGTTGGCTCAAAAGAACAATAGAAAGAAGAAAGGGAGATCGAAGAAGAGGAAAGGAAAGACTGAGAAGGAGCGACAAGGTCCGGCTTGAGATGCATGTGACCCTCCGTAGTCAACAACCACGTGAAGGAAAAGGGAACGAGGAAAGGAGGAGAAAGAGAGGGAGACAAAAAAAAAACGGAGGGACGAGTGCCAACCAAACGGAAGATAGGCTAGGCATAATTAAAATGAAGAAAAAAGTTGGACCAACTAGGGCATATTGTCAACATATTTGCCTTTTCTGTACTGTGGCAATTTTTTAATTCTTTTTATTCATTTTTCATTTTTTTACCATGGTAAAAGTTTGATTTTTGCATGAATTTGCTTTACTTACAAAGTTAATAAAAAAAATAAAGGTGTGCTTCACCTACAAGAGGCGCGCGTCTAGGTTCCGCGGACCATTTGGCCTAGGTGTGCCTATTAAAACCAAGTATTCAGCTCTATTTAGATTGATCGGTAAATCTGAGTTGTTACATTGGGGGCGGATATAGTAAGTGTTATTTTAGTACATTTACTAAATTTCAAGGAAAGAGTGGCCTGGTAAAGTGACAAATGATAAGAACCTAGTGGGGAACTAAATGGGGAAGGTCGTACATAGAAAATGTTACAATTAAATTGGGGCGGAGGAAGTAGTAAAAAGAAAAGGCACATAATATATCTTTAATGACTCGTCGAACTAGATGAGAGCAATTGAACTCGTATTAGCTCACTAAACTTCGGATCCATTCCAGTCTTTACATTTGTGATAACAAATTGGAGTAAAAACTAAGAGCTAGAAAAAGTTGACCCAAAACAAGTTAGGATTTGGGGTGGATTGACAAGAATAATTCATTGAAACAAGTTAAGTGGGTTGACATTTCCAACCAAACAATTATGGAAGAAGATGCTCATAAGATAGGTAATTATACGTTTAAAAAATATAAATGTGCATCCTATTTTTTAGGGAGATAGTTCAAATAGTCTTTCTAAATATAATCAATTAATTTGGTATACCAAAAGTAATTGTTACAATTTACAAGAAATCAAACCAGGGTAACTTATGGCAAAGGCTTAAACATGAAACAAACGGGAGTGATATCATTTCTTGTGGCACTCACATGAACAACTTGTCTACTGAACAACTTGTCTACTTTGCTTGCTTACTGGTTTTTTTAATGTTTTAGATTGGGGGGGGGATATCCTCAAATTTTTGACCTTTCACCCCTTCC
Source organism: Patellifolia procumbens (assembly GCA_947645195.1). Lineage (NCBI taxonomy): Eukaryota > Viridiplantae > Streptophyta > Magnoliopsida > Caryophyllales > Amaranthaceae > Patellifolia > Patellifolia procumbens. The sequence continues at coordinate 42,439 of CANSGD010000173.1, read as the reverse complement.
CCTGCCCGTAAGTAACGCAGGAGAAAATAGTAGCCATTATAAATAACAGGATTGGGGGGGGGGGACAAAGACAAAACGAAGAATAAGCAATTTCGTTAAAAGCACAATCTCTAAAATGATAACCACTGTGAAACTGAGAAATATCCTCATATTTTTGACCTTTCACCCCTTCCCCTGCCCGTAAGTAACGCAAGAGAAAATAGTAGCTATTATAAATAACTTGTAAAATATGAACTTGTACACCAAATTTTAGAATCTAACAATCCAACAAAACTAGATTCCCAAAAAATCAAGTAAGAAGCAAGATAGGTACAAACGCATTTACCATACCTGCGAATCTCCATAGCTTGAGCCAATATAAACAAACGCATTATCCAGGTATGATATTGTTGATGCGATAGATGTCTCTCCCAGAAGCTCAATTTTCAGTCCAGTAACTCTGTCGGATCAAGCACGTTACACACATTACTTAGCACCACAATATCAAGATCTTGAAAGCATATTTAGTATATCGATATTCACTTAGCTAGGAAAAGATAAATATAGTAAGGTTGGATTACTAAACTACTAAGGTGTGGAGGATAGTTCTTCATTGACACTCACTTGCAAATTAGGGTAGAGCCAAGGAAGAAATATGTGTCCACAATATCGGTCACGATGTCGTGGAAGCGGCTTGTAATGGATGAACACAAGGGATCATAGCTTACATAATATAACCAAAGATCTCATATGATTGGGTCATATATCGGGTGAATGAATGATTACTTGAAACATGGATGCCCCATCCTAATAGTAATATAGAATTATACATAGACCAACTCGTATACATTAGCCAAGTTTCATGTCACATTCTTCTCCCTACATTGATGAAGGCAGGTTGTTTTCCAGTTGCACTATGTGATTTCCCTTTTTACTTTTTTTTTTTTGGCCAACACTAACAAGAAACTGAAACAACAGGGGAAAAAAAAAGTTAAACGCAGACAACATGCCAAGAAGGAAATGAATTTTATGGTGATGCTATGCAACAGTATTTTCACGAAACGGCAAGTTCAAAATCCGTTACATAATGGCCGTTAGTAACAGAGCTACCGACTGCGATTTTCTTCCTTGGGCCGCACTACATCTTAAGTACACCCACAGAACAAGAAAAAACTACAAAAAGGAGCATCAACAGTCAACACCATAATACATATCAAATATGAGAAAAACATATGACAACAAATATACCTAACGACCGTCCACTACCACACAGATACTCAACATTCAAGGAATTACAATTTCTGATCTTCCTTTTATAACGCTCATTTATAGGTCGATAGGATCCTCATAAACTTTTCTCAGGTGGCTTCTAAAGTATAATCTGAAAGAATTTTGGTCTGGAGAAGCACACAGGTCTGTCTTTTGAAACAAATTGATTACAGTTCACGTACAGCGTAATAAAGTGAAAAATTCATAGATAATTGAACAGAAGGGTGAAAGAAAAAGTGGTTGCTAAATGCTGGAAGCTGATTCTTTCCACATTTTTTTAGAGTACAGAAAAGGAATGAGTAACAGTTCTTTTAGGGGTAAAAATTCTATCACATCAGCCTTTATACATTCTCTCCTTCAAAGGCTTTTGCAATTTGTATCATTGGAGCCAGCCACTTAACTTTGTGCATCATTTATCCCTTCTCAAATCTGTCGATCGTACCATTCATGATATCATCTCTAGGGCATGATTCTTTTTGTTCTTTTTGTATCTTTCCCTCCATTGGATTTCAGGTGTTAACTTTGAGGGGTCGTGTCAAAGATATTTAAGTATACTCTTAAAAACTAAAAAAAATGTGGATGTCAAAAGCATTTGCATTAAAAAACTCCAACCACACCCTGCTCCACCAGGAGAAACATAGAAAGGAACAGATAGGACATGTAGCAACTGGTGATCCAATGGCATCAGCAGTATAAAGGAACATGTAAAACAAGTCAAATCGCATCAAGAAAATTCCAACATTCTAGTCAGCATGTTTTTTCAAAATGGACCAGAAAGATGGCATAGTTTCTTTTTTCAATGAAATTCTATATGGTAGCTTGTGCTTTTGACAGTTCTATTTGGTCACTTCAAAAAAATTCTACACGATGACCTTTTGTTAGTTTTTTCATCAATTTCTCCCTTATGCTTCTCCCTAGTCTATCATGGTAAGAAACCCCGCGCCTCCTTTTATCATAGAAGCCACCTCTATGGCTGTACCCCTATTTTGCCTATGTCCTCATTAGCCTTCTCTTAAACCCAGTAACAGGGACTTGTCTCACCCCCTAACCATCGAAAGTAAAACCCAACTTGACTATAAACATGGAGTAAACGGAAGAGGTGGCTATCAATCATCATAATGTAAGTGGGAAGATAATGGCCAATAATTTTTGGAACATCATGATTTAAAGTTGGTCAATATCAAAAGGGTAACATATAAATTTAATAAATTAGTGATTGAGGCGATGAACCAAGTTGTTGTACCGAGTGTGCCCAATACTAAGTAAATAATCATCAATCTATTAATGGTGTCAATCTAGTGTCAAAAGATGTCCATCTAAAGAAGAAAATAATTCATCTTATTTGTATCATGCATGGTAAGTATTCAGGTATTTTGACATAACTTTTTCAAACGAAAATCAATTGAACACTCATATTGAAGTGTTGAAAGTATTGAAAGAAAGATTTAAATTTTGTTCTCAATTCCATGGAAACAAAACTCGGCCATTACGTTATGTAACGGATTTTGAACTTGCCGTTACGCGAAATGTCGTTACGTAATGCCGCGAAGAAATTCACGTCAAACTCGCCGCGTTGTCCGTTATGTAACGGTGACTCGCCGTGTTAAAGCGTTTTCTTTACCCGTTACATCCGTTATCATATCAAAATTGGTCAAATTAGAGAAAGCGAAAATACGCATAGTAGCACAAAAACAATAGGGACACACCAACGTAAGGAGAAAAACTTGCCATAGGTTTGCGAGTTGAATAATATATATGATTTAGTATCAATTATATACATAATAGGATATGAATCTCATGTTTAAAGTAATTTTATTCACCATATGTGTAACCTACCCAAATGATTGCTTTGGTCAAATTAAGTTATAAGAATACTTATAAAACTTCAAAAATCCATTTTGAGGTTAAAATTCTAATTGTCTTTATTCGATCTCTACAAGCCGCGATCGCGTCATCGCGACCGTCACCGCGAACATGACCGCATCCGCGATTTTCTTCCTTGCTCAATTCATTAGACTTGTTGCTGAGTTTTTTAGTTTTTTTGGAAGAAATGAATATAGTACTTGGCAGTAAAATTTGGTACAATTAAAGTCTCTTGCTCCATGGTAGGATCATGGCATTTCAAATAAGAGGTGAGAAGTTTGAGACCTCCTACAAATCTCTTGATCATTTTCCCAAGAGAAATTGACATGTCAAGGCTGAAGTACCACCACGTCAATGGTTCAACATGGTGACACGTGACGGGCAACAATTAGCTCACGATTTGTTATAATATATATAGTTCTCAATTCATTAGACTTGTTACGGGTTTCTTTTAGAAAACAAAAGGCAAAGAACATACTATTTGGCATTAAACTTTGGTACTAGTAAAATATCTAGCTTGGTGGTAAGAACATGGCATTTCAAATAAGAGGTGAGTTGTTTGACACCTCCTACAAATCTTTCGACCATGTCCAAAAAAAAGATGGCACCAAGTTAATGATTGAGAGAGGTGATACATGGTGAGAGAATATATATTATTCTACCAAATAGAAGAGTCAAGAAACTGGATACCATGTAAAATTTCTTGCTTCGTGATAAAAAATATATGATAGTTGTAGAGACGGAAAATAGATTTCACAGCAAGCTAGGAGCATATGCAAGAGGGTTGCCAAGTTTATAGCATTTTTTTATGTTTATATCGAATTGAAAATGTTGTATTTTGGAGCCAAAGTATCACAAAGATGTCGTATGTTGTATGTTGCATCAATAATTCTGATGTAGCTAATAGATAATGGTGATACTTTGGTTTCAACATACAAAATATGTGATTCGTTATATAACATTGTTGTTAAGCATACAATCATATTGTTTTACACAAGAATGTTTATAACAGTTATGAGCTAGGCATTTCTCCATGTTTAAAGTGCAAAATAGTACTCACCCCCTAAATTTTAAGGGCCTAAATATTAAGATGCTATAAATGTTTAGTTTCTTGATTAAAAGCTTATTAATTTGTTGCAACAAAAGGCATCTCAACTCTCTCCGACTCATAACAGGGTTGTAGCAAGGCAAAAGCTGAATCCCGACAATCTTGCCAAGTTCCTCTCATTTCTATGATATCTATATCTTCCCTTAAAGTTTCTCTGGTTTCCTTTTGCAATAGGTCTTTCCTCGCAGAAATCTCTCGTCTTCTTAATCCCAAGTCTTTGCGAAAAATTCCATAATACATGATATTAGGGTGAGTTTATCCATGAGACTCTTTCCCATATTTCAGACTCTGCCACATCAGCTTTCCACTAACTTTATCTACTCTTTAATATTTCAGACTCACATAAGACTCATTCCATTTTTGATCTTTATCCCAGACTGCATTTTTTGCTCTTTCACAAAAAAAAATGTTGACACTTGGCAGCACACCATTGGTCATTATTATTAAGGTGAGTCTTGGATTTCTAAGACTCACCTTAAAACTCCCCAAGTCTTGATGGGAGTTTATTAGTAGTCTTTGAGAAGACTCTCCAAAGTCTTATCTTAAGACTCACCCTTAAGACTACCTACAAACTCACCCTAACATTCACAATTAGTACAAGGTCTCCTAAAAGTTTAAGACGAATCTGATTAAAAAAAATGTGATAATCATGAGACACCGTTTAAATAGTGAAAAGCTACAACTCACTTCTCCTTTTCATGAGTAATAACAAGCAGATGCAGAAGTCCAGCGTGATCACCAAGCAGATACCGAGAACCATCAGCATCCACCCTTCCAAAGGCTCTTGTAATGGACTGAAACCATCCAAGAAGAAATTATACAAGTTGCAATTCCTTTAATTATAAAAATGCAAAACTTTTCTTTTTCCACACGGTTTTTTTGCACAGGCGATAAAAACACGTGCTAATTGCCTCATTTTTATCAGAGAACAGATATTGTGTCTAAGCATGTCCTTTTAAAACTTACAGGTCTGATGGGGATTGCTTTAAATGCAGTGGCACTGCAGTATACAATAGTCTCCTCGCCTACAATGATAACTCCACAAAGTGGTGGTGGAACTGGAATAAGCAAATCAGCCCCATTATCAAGATTATTCTGGGACCATGGCCCCTCAATAAAATCTTTGTCCTTCAATGAAACCTCATATGTTTTAACATGACGAGCATCTTTATTATCCTGCAGAAGAACCCAAATCAATCATTCTGAAAAGCTAATTAGAGCCACATGCATAGCTGAGAGAGAGCTCCAGGGGCAAAGCCACTAAAAAAGTAAAGAAGTAACCCCCAACATGTTGTCATTAGTGCAAACTTTCTTTCCCCTAATTTAAATTCTAAACATAAAGTGGTGGCTATATTCCTATTCTACAGAGCAAAATTTAGAGCACCTGGTAGAGAACAACAATTGTAGGTCTTGAGCAGCCGTAGAGAAACTTTATATCAAGCACTTGAAGCTCCTCAAGTCTGTGGATGAGCACAATATAGTGAACATAAGATAAAATAAGAAATTCAAAAGAAGCATCCAAACATGATATGTTAAGACATATAAGTTGGTAAAGTTAGAATTGCAGCCCAAGCAACAACAATGGTCAATCTTGGGCCCACTAACTAGTTGAGTGTTCATAGGGCCATAAAGCTAGTGCAAAAGAAAACAGAACACAAAAAGAATTATATAAAGAAGCGGCGGACATCAAAGCTTTTCAGATAGAGCATGCAATGAAAGAAATAAGGGTGGAACACCAACTAACAATTATAAAAGAAAATACAAGAGAATTTTCGCAAGGGGGGCATAAATATTTCATTGTGACTGAAATTATTTTAGGTGTACAACAAGGAGAGGAGGTGAACCTAGAATTGGGGGGATCTCACAGAGAACTTTACAAACTCCGTAGATGCATAGATAATAGTGAAAGCAGATTTAGAGTCGATACTCATAGAAGGGACAAGATGATTTTGCAATGCAACATGCATATAGTGATAAAGGATGCCCAATTTCACGGAAAATTTTACAAATTCTATTTTAAATGACATATATCATTGCATAGAGAAAGCAAATTTAGAGTCGATGCTCATAGAAGAGACATCATATTCTACAAATGCCACATGTATACTATGCAATGGACTGCACAAAATATTTCAGCAGAAGTTCTCTTAACAAACCGATCTCCTAACAATTATAGTTTGATACCTGATATTGAATGCTTCTTTCAGCTGTCCTCTGTTATCAAATGGGATAACCTGTCACCAGTACCAACACCATTAGCATTCAGCAGTCATGTCCAGAATTATGTCGGCAACACTTTTAGGCATTTGTAAAAATTAACTGAAGGATGACTATATTTCGCACCTTGAATAACCCATCATATAAATGGAGCCCAATCAACCTGCAATCAGGATCAATGATGCCAATCTATAAACAGGCAGAGCCCCTCCAAGGGGTAAATTATATGAGAGAAGCTTCAATAGTTCAGTGAAACAAGAACATGAGCATTGTTTTGTCTTTTGTTTTCTTAAAGCTAAGGGAAAGAAATCCATTAGCAAGCTCACCTGACCATTGTCGGTTGGACGGCCAATGCGATCTGAAACATCTCCCATTGCTCTGCAAGACAAAGCTTTTTAGCCAATTTATTACACAAACTTTAAGTTACTTTAATTCCATAAATAATTTATGAGACTAGTGTCAGCAACAAAGTTGGTTGAAACTTCTGAGTTTTTCTGTCGTCATACAGAACTCACAAAAGTTACTAATAATGTAAAGACCATCGGTAGAGAACGACGGGAGACAAAAATCTATCCACATTGGTCACACAAAATCATATAGATCAAGAAAGAAGCTGTGTGAGATTAAAACTGAAGGCTAGAGTGCTAGTCTGCTAGACCTTGATCCCTTTATAAAATATGTACAACTACTAAAAAAACCGAACGCTGGTACAAGAACGCGTCTCTATCCCACGGGGAAAGCATGTGGATTTGTGGAATTCCGCTTTTGTGTGTTGCATGCAGGGTCACATAATTCGATATACAATTCGATCTTGGAATTCAAAATTCGCTCAAAATGAGTCAAAAATAAACCAAAACAGACCATAATTCGATGTTTCCAAGTCGAAATTCGTAGGGGGGTTAGTGAATTATGTGACCATAATTGTCAGTTGAGTTAGCATGACATTTTGTTCATGTTCAGTCCTGAAAAGCACAATGTCTAGATTAAGGCATTGAGCATAACCACCTTACTTAAGCAGGCTGCTATTGGAAAGGTGACAGCATGCAAGGGAGATCAAAAGCACATGTATCTTTCTCGATATTTCTAATGATATGTAAGAAGATTCAATCTTAATGTTATTGGAGTAGCTTTTTTCTCAGGGAGGCTGATCCTAATCCTTGTCATTTGTGTTAACATGACATTTTGTTTAGGAAATCCTCAAAAAGCACAATTTCTAGATTGAGCATGACTATCTTACTTAAGCAGACTGCTATTGGAAAGGTGACAGCATGGAAGGAAGATCAAAAGCACTTAGATGTATCTTTCTCAAGATTTCTAATGATATGTAAAAAGATTCAATCTTAAGGTTATTGGAGTATCTTTCTCTCAAGGAGGCTGATCCTAAGGGAAATGACGGCATTCTGGTAGCATGAAAAGAGAGGTTCCTATGTTCTTAAGAATTCTTGAGAGGGTTTTCTGACATTTCCCTTTGTAATGATATTTGCAAGATGAAGCTCCTTCTAACTAGATGGTGTTTTATTCTTGTGAATCAGCGCACTTTTTGTCACAGAAGGAAGAGTTTCTTACTCATCAATTACTCTACAATCCTTGGCTTCTATTTGCAACTTATGCTTAAGCCTTGGTTGGGATGAATTAGGTGCAAACTTGTTCTACCAAAGTTCTCGCAGCTTGCAGATGAAATAGGAGGAAAGGTTGGATTACTAACTAGTTGAGAGCAGTTCATGAGCAATATGGTGGTCCAATTGAGAAAAAATTGAATCAATGAATATTCTTTTAAGGTAGAGCTCACTATCTGAAGAGTTGAAGTCCCTATGTGAGGCTATTATATAGATAGAGTCAAGTGTGAAGTTTGAAGAATATTTCTTGATTTGGTAAATTAATTGTTACATGATAACTCGAGGGCATGAGATTTTAAACCTTAGCCCTCTTCTTGTATGTGTGACACCTCCAATAAACCCCATGATGTCTTTTTGTCGATGGCATCTCTTTTCGACGGTTTCAAATGAAGATTCATGTTAGCAGATCCCAAAGCATTTTGGCAATAAGGCTTTGCTGTTGTTCATGATGATGTCATTTTAACATATGTCTTCATTACTCACCAAACATAGATATCTATATATATACACTCACACAAGGATTGAAGTTGAAGATGAAACACTTGCATTAAGAAACACTTGCACTGAAGTATAATTTCAAGAAAGGCAAAATCAATGAAACAACTAGCACGACATATATTGTACAGAATGCAAAACTAATTGCAACCTTTTAATTCTCGGGAAGGAAGTGCAGCCGCAGATAGGCTAGGATTAAATTAACGACATATACATAAAATACCCCTGCACAGATTGAACAGAATGAATAAAATAAGACCTGGTGACGAGCTCTGCTGCCTCAGGATCCCATTGAAGAACACAAAATTTATATCTTTCTGTTGCAATAAATAAGAAATCTTGTGCTTCACCCTGTCAAAACACGAAAGCAACTGGTCAAGGAAGGAGATTATCAAAGAGGCATTACTTATATAGCATACGAAATAGCTACACTGACATGGGGTCGAAAAAGTTCAGTGTTGCAATTCTTCCATATATTGGAACATCCAGCAAGGGCTGCAAGAAATTATAGAAGAGAAATTAACATCACATGAGACCTAGAACTGGAGATGGCTCAATAAGAAGGAAATGTCTATGACACGGCAACACGAGACATGCAAAGCAACAAGTTAAACAAGAGCTTTAACCATACAATGGTGGAGCTTAGTGACATTACTCTGTCCTCCTCACCTGTAACAAGTTAACCCCCACCTTGCCCCAACAGCCAACGCCAACCCTGGCGATGGGGGGCCAGAAACCCTCCTCTCAAGATAAGAAAACTAAATATTCAAGAAACACTGCATAGGATATGAACACTATAGCTAAGAGTAGGGAACTCCCAGTTCTCCAAGTGGAGACCCAAGTTCACCACGCATATGAAGACTAGTGATGTCTGAAAATGCGACATCAAGACACATTTCTACCTCCTATTTTCTTTGTCCTCCAATAGAATATATATATAATAAAAATAGATAAGATACAGCATGCTAATAGTTGAACACTCAGCCGAACACCACGGCAACAACAATAAAGCCTTAGTCCCAACACGATCTAGAGTCGGCGGACATGAATTGTTATAAGGTATAGCCACAGTGACAAGTGAAACAAGACAAGTAAAGGTATGAGTTAAAAAGAGTAGACAAAGAAAATCGAGAAAGTGAAAGTGAGGGAGGTAAGACAAGAGAAACCAAAAGAAACAAGAAAAGAAAACCAAATTATGAGGATACTAAAAAAAATTGAGAACGTCTTATAATAAAGGGTCAAGAAGAGATGTAAAGAGAAAAACAAATGTGAAGAAAAGCAAATGAAAAGGTTTTTAAGAACCTCAAGAAAGATAATAAATGAAAGATGCTGACACAAAAAGTTCGCAAAACACAAGGAGTAAAGTAAAAGAAATTTTTTAAAAGAATAGAAAATAAAGTCATGCCATGTCATATTACAAAAAGATGGATTTTTGTTGTTGATAACTTAATTTTCACGAGGGGGTTTAATAATATCTATACATAAGAAATAAAACCACAAACCTCCCTCTTCACATTTCCTTAGCCTAAATTTGACAAAGTCTTTTAAATGAAGTTTAAAAGACGTTAATAGCACATTTGCAACTTCACTTAAAACTTAAATAAACTAGGACATGACGTATTAGCAAGTCTTATTCCATCATATCATTGATGCCTTATCATATTTCCTTCATCGTTTTTCTTTCAAATACAGCATCAACAATGTGTCCCTAATTCCAAATTTCCAATATGATGGGACCGGAAAAAAAAAATGTTATATACCTTTATAAATTAATATCGCCTCGTAATCTTTCCCCAATTAATGTCTTTCTTTGCTCAAAGGCTTTCCTTTCTTCGACACATGTAATTATCATCAGAAAAACCAAATGGTCTACCTATAATTCGAGAGATAGTAGAACTACTTAGATACAAACTACGGAAGGACCCTCTTATGGACAGATGTACAATCTACTTGAAGTTCAATAAGATTCCTCCTCCAACCCCTCATCAAATCTTTACTTGAAAAAGGAAAGAATTATTCTGTTTAGACTAAAAACTGCCTTGACTCGTATCCATATGTGAAAGTTGTCCATAAAATTTACTAGGTGGTAATCTGGCCACAATTATGATATGCCCACATCATGTACGCGATGAATGAAACAAGGGACCAACACTGCAAGAGGGAATTCCATCTAATACACATTAGTTGTTTAGTCATTTTAGCCTCCTTCATAGTAGTTGAAAGGCTGCCAAAAATGGACAATATGGACAACATGGACCAGACGGTTTCTTACATCTACAATCACTGCATCATTGTCCAGTAATCACCTTAGTTCTGCTAATGTCTTTCCTTCTAAGGGTATTTAGGTATTCTAAACTCTTAAGCTCCACTTATAGCTAGTTGTTTGCTTGAGCAGTGGGCAAATCTAAGGTTTTTAGAGCATGTGGTGCTTCAAGGAGAATTTCAGTTCAGTAAGTAAGAGAACCTTGTTTGGAGATCAGAAAAGATATGTTGATCACCTCAAATATCGTTGGCTTTTTTGAGGTAAAATAGATTACAACTTACTAAAGCCAAACACAAACATGGGGTTTGGTAAGATTGGATAAAATTCTACAGCCCCGCGAATGAGTTGAAGGTAAAATAATAAATATTCCAAACTCTGATCCTAAAGCAATGATGCACGCAGCCAACGTTTTCAACTATCTAAGGATTCAACTCCTCTTTTGGATGGAAATCTTCCAGCTTGGTGTCAAAAGGAAGGTGTCCCTGCTGAACTCCCTTACCTTGAGAAAGAATTATTTACTTATTCGCAAGTTATCAATACCTACGGCCCCATCGTACGGACTACACTTAACCAAGTGGAACGAGTTTGCTGACTGATCCCTTATGCAAGTCTATCAAGCTTACTAGCCAACACTACAAGACTCAAACAAATTACATAGCATATTAGACAAAGTAGGGTAATATTTCAGGATCATTCTAGCATGGATAATGGTTAGGCATTCTTTCACCCATCACCTTCTTTAGGCGATCCAACCCCTTCCCTCTTCCAACAATGAGATCACATAAGGTTTTGCTTATGATAAAACACATAATTAAGAAAGCATAGGCCTTTTTTCAGTCTTTGATACATGTATACATTTTTTAGAAGTCGAAGAACAAAGAGAAGAATAACGGTGCCTCTCCCTTCTTAAAAACGATCCTAATAGAATTGCACTCATGTATGCAGTTCATGCATGTAACAAACCGATAGACTTGAACTTCATTCCTACATGGCCACTCACCATCCATTTTCATTGTTCAAGTCTTTGACAACACAAAAAATCATTGGTCAGCATAAAATAAGAAGGTCTCCTCACATACACTCTAGATATTGATTGGTTTCGGAATCCCAACTTTAATAGCAAAAGGAGATTCTATCATTGAAGAAGCAAGGTCCTCCTCACTAATATGCAAACACTCTGCAAAATTAAAGGGCCTATCCCTATCCTATAGATAATAAACTAACACCTAAGCCTGCTTCCCACGACCCTTTCCAGCCACCACTGCAGAGTACAAAATGATAAGAAAGGAAGAACAAAGACAAAGAAGAACAAAAATAACTTATTACCTACATTTTAGCACAAATTGCACGCTAATAGAATAGAGGTTTAGGGGGCTTGGAGAAGATAGCATACCTGAAGACCTTGAGGAGTTAATAAATGAATCTCAATTCTGGTGCATTTGCTGAAACAAGGAAACATAATCAGGCACATGCTCAGTCACATGCCCAGAAGGTGCATTATATGTTCAACAACAAGTAGCTAATCGCTTTCTAAATGACCACCAACATAGAGAAATGATTAATAAAAATATCATTTAAGGAAAGGTCTATACACCTCAATCCTCGTGAAGAATGTTGCAGCTAAGCAATTGGTCCAAGACCACCTCATAAAACATAAACTAGTGAGGCCGAACATAAACATAGACTACCTCTATTTCTTTTTAGATGATCCAATTCTTTTTGGCACATATATTAAGGAGAAAAGCTACGTGATTGGGAGAAGTGGATTAAAAAGTAAGTAACCAAAAAAAGAAATGAGCCAACTAAAAAGAAACTTCCCAAAAACGAATATGGGTCATCTAAAAAGCAGGAAGTATTTCATTGACCTTATTTTTCAAAGGAAGTTAACACACATCACGATTGCATGAGTTCAAGAATTATTTACTTCCACGACACATATGAGAAAGGGCCACTTAACGACTTTTTAAATATTATGTTAAGCTATATTTCACTAGTATTTGTCTCTCGATACGTGAAATTACATCTTTTGCATTTCCTGCCACTTAAAGAAATTTGGAGTAGTCACCCAACATAACTAAATAATTGACACTGCTTATAGCTCTTCATTAGTTTTAAAGCTTCAACCATTGTTGCTCATTAGCAACAAAATGTGGCTTTCTGACATGAAGTTTCATCACTGTGATATTCTATATCACCACATAAGTATCATAGCAACTAAAACAATATCTACTCCATCAGACAAGGGAATCCCTTCACACGAGCATGGCCAAACAAGTCTATTTTCGGCAGTTTTCATACACGTTAGTTATTACATGATGCTACAAACTTTTATTTCCTGATATCGATTGGAATATTTTTCTCAAGATTGCTGACAAGATCCCCACCGACAAAATTGCATCTTTCTCTGCCAATATTAACAACTGATCTCATCCACAAGTTTAGAAGATGGTCCTAAATTATACACATCATATCTGGTGGAAGCTTGTACGATATGATTTTGGGGTGTAATTACCCATCCATAGGTTTAGGCTCTTAGGCTAGATAGAGCCTTATTTACTGGATATGTGGCCAACAGTTCTCACAAATAAATCATCCTTAAATCTGCACAATCACTCAAGGAAGCACAAAGACCAAAGATGTTTAGGGGGCTTGGGGAGGGAAAACATAAAATCAAGGAAAGAACATTCTTGACCAAGTTGCCTATCTGATCCCAATTGTGAGATCAAAAGTTTAAGTAACAATAGATCTTGAAATCACTAGTTGAAACTAATATTTCTGTTTAAAGATTCACGCTCCAGGCCTAAAAACAAACAATTCCCATTTCCAACCAGTAACCAGTCACACAGACAGAGTAAAATTATTTGGGTGTTCACTTAGCACTTAGCAGCAGATAAGTCTGATCTCATCAAAGACACAAAAGCTCTGACCAAGAAGAAACTTAACCAGAAGCCAATCACTGGAGCTGTGTTTAATTATGAAGCACAACCTAGAGTAGCGATAACTAACAGGTAACATAAATGAGCTGTGAGCAGTTCTGCTATTTACTCCCCAGGTTCAGTAATATGTTCCACATTGCCTGATGACTCATAATTAAGAATACAACTTGATTTCACTAAAAGATATTTAAGTCCAGTAAGCCAATCCCATAATCTCCCCGTCAATCAAACTAAGCAAGAGCAACCTATAAAATCCAATCATAAACAACTATGCCACAAGTAAGAGACTAAACTTCACCGAAAATCCCAATATAGTAGTAAAAATTACATGAAGCAATGGAATAGAAGTGGAATTCTGCACCACCAAATTCACATTCACCGCAATTCAAATCCAAGAACCAAACTGAACCAGGTATAGTGAATTTGCAAAAAGCTAATTGGAAAGCCACTTAGCAATTCTATCACCCTAAGGAGTCGTTTGGTTCATATTTTTCGTGCTTATTAAATGGAGTAAAACCACACATAGCCTTTCAATCTGTTTAGTCACCGATTTTTTGGTTTCAATCCATTACCCTCCTCTAAGGCTCTAACTCATTCCTCCTTTAGAAACCCTCCCTAATATGTGGAAACCAAATCCACTCCCCCTCCTCTAGCAACACTTCCTCCGTTTTTAGTTGTACCCAAAAGGCGCTTCATACGTTTCCCAACGCCCAACTTAAGGCAAGAATATTTACATTTGTGTTAATTATGTATACATAAAATTATATAAAATTGATGTACGAAAACTATATAGCGAGACAAATCTAACAAGACCCAACTTATATATTTTACCTAAAGTCAAAAGATTACGATGAGGTCAAAGTGGAGAGCATGAATATGTCAAAAGTCAATATGGTACAACTAAAAATATGGAGGTAGTATGGGGGTGTTTGGCAAATGGCATTTAGGTGGCTTTTTCATTAGTTTTTGCACTGGCTTTTGCATGTGGTCGAACAGCCAAAAAAGAAGTGTTTGGCAAATGGCTTTTGTAGAGGTTGTCCGCCAAAACCTGCTTTAACCAATTTTTTGTTACACCTCTTGCTTCCATTTTGTACTAAACAACCAATGAAGCAGCTGCTTTACTAAATGCTTTCATATACGCCAATAATTACAATGACGGTCAAAGCACCTAATTGCTAAACCCCTCTATAACCAAAAAAATGTTCTTTCTTTTCTCTCCACGGCCAATGTTGAGGCACTAGAGAGCAAGGCGCCACGCAAACAACCACAAATGGCGAGATGTAGATTGCTTCTCTTTCACCACCCCTATGCGTTTAAAGTAAAGTCGAAACCATCACGTTCTTTCCTCTCCGTCACTCCTCCCCATTAGAGATGGCAATGGATCTTGAACGCGGCGAAGCCGATTACAGGATAAGGTTTCCGCCCAACTTTTCCAAGCCAATGGGTCCCAATACATGGGTCGGGTTTGGGTCTCATTTAAGCTTTTGAGTCATTTTTAAATTTTGTTAAAACAATGCTTTTATTAAATAATGGTGTAAGTTGTAATATTTTAAGCTTTATGAATTTTTTAAAAAAAATGTTAGGACAATGCTTAACCCCTTGGACGCGTGAACCTATAACTTTATTAGTTTCCAAAAACGGATTAAAACTTGAAATTAAGAACGACCCGTTATGGACCAAGTAAGGAACCGTGGGCCCGCCATTGCCATCTCTACTCCCCATACCCCGCCATACTCTCCCTTTTCCCCTTGCAGCCAAGACATGTCGCCCCGCCCATCGTGGCGACAGTGACAAAAATGGTTATCATTTTTCTATGAATTTTCGTTCTACGATTTGGTGTATTAAGCCTCGGCAATGATTGACGAGATGCCATCAGGGCGCACGTTTTGGTGGAGGAGGAGACACCCAAGGTGGCGGTTGTGGTTGAGATCTGGTGGCTGCCTCCTCGCATGAAATAACAGATACCAATTCCTTTCCAGCCCTCTAACCCATTTGATTCCCCGCCCATTCCATGAGTTGAGCCAAACATGTTCTAAATGCAGTGCTTCCAACTATTTCCAAATAATTTCTCGCCTTCTTTGGTATTATCAATCAAAGTAACTAAAAAAATTCACAGAAACAGAACAACTAGAGCATATTTCACACAAAAAAATGGCCCAAATAAACATAGGATTATAGGAATACCAAAAAAAGCAAACAGATTTTAATGTGAATCCAATTACACACCATAGTTGTCAGTTATTTCAACATACCAGAGCTCAAAACAGGGAAAGAATAGAAATATAAATAAACCCTAAGGAGAAAAGAATTAGTAAGAAAAAGGAAAGAAATTATACGCGACAATAAGATTGAGTTCCTGAGGGCTGGTGAAATTGCCAACACAGGAATGGGTGACATTAGTGAGCTTGTGAGCGCTGACAACGTAGTTCCATATGCTCATCTTCCCTCTACTCCGATGACCTCCTCACTTTCTCTCTCAGTGTTCCGCGCTACAAATGATTCAGTGGCCCTTAACAACAACTACTTAATTAATTCTACCGCAATGGCGCAAGCCCATTATCAAACAAGCTACCATTTTGACAACACTCCTAATTTAATCTTTTATTCAATTCAATAATTACAATGTTTAATCCGCTTCGAATAAATACCGTTTCACTTTATAAATGGTTAGAGAAGGAGAGATAGAGATCCATTTCCTCTTTTTTTAATAATCACTAGATTTCTATGCACGCGATGCGTGCAACAACAATTTTATTATGAAATTTTATAATTTACAGTAGATAATTTTATATATAGCCGCGTCTTACCACTAAACTTTTCATCCTTTTAGCTCCACCTTAATGATTTTTTTAGATACCATCTACCATTTTACAATTTTATTAAAACTCCCCCCACTTAACAGTTTTTGTCAAATTTCATTAATGAAAAACCGTTAAGTGGGTCCCTAATATACATTTTGTTAACAAAATGGAACTTAAAATAGTTGCAATTCTTTCCAAATAGTTGTAATTCGTTCCAAATTTGCTCTAAATTTGTTAAGGATTTGCCCTTAAATTGATGAAATTGACTTCAATTTCAGCGTAAACTAATAATACAATGCATATGTGGGGCCCACTTCCGGTTTTGTTAACGGAATTTAACAAAAATCATTAAGTGGTGGGAGTTTCTAATAAAATTGGGAATGATAGGTGGAAATTTAAAAAAAGAAAAATTCATTAAGGTGGGGCTTAAAAACATGAAAATTTTAGGTGGTTTTGAACAAAAAAAAATCCTAATTTTTTTGCATACGATGTGTGTTTTGGATACTGTAACATGATAAAATATGAAAGTACACAGCATATTTTATTTTCAAGCTAAAGTCATTTGGCTCATTTTTCTTTGAAAACATCCCTTACTCCCCACTATAAACTACAACTTTTGTTATATAGTACCCAGTAAGGTATTTTTTTGCTCATAATTGTCCAAATGAGAAAAAATTCAAAAGAGTATGAAAATACTTTATCATATTTCTCACTCATTCTAAAATACTTTATCAGGATCAAGTTGATCAAATGTGTTTTCACTCATGAACAATCAATTACTCATGTATTTCAAAATAAAAAATTTCAAAAGTATATAAAAGTATAGCGAAGTGGGTGTCTATCTATAGATCTCAAGAAAATATAATCGTCGATATTTTTTTAATTGTTTTTTACTTTGTAGGTTTTTAGATATTTTAGTTAGAAGTTATGAACATCTTTTATTAAAAATCAAATGGCTAAATTTGGAAATCAAACTTAATCACTTAATAAATTTATTGATTTATTTTAATTATATTTCCTTTTTTTCTTTTTTTGGTGTCCACCCCACCTCTTCACCTATATAATAGAGATAATCCGTACAAAATTGTAAACATTTAGGCCATGTTCTTTTGGTCAGTAATGGACGTAAATTAATCTCGGTACAGTTCGGCTCCTGTTGAGTCAGGGATTGCAGTCCAGTTTAGGTTCAATTAATTTAAGTTCAGTTCAATTCTTTGTAAACCAAAAGAACTTGAGAAGAAGAAGGAACAACTAGATAGAAAAAGGATCACACCTTACCCTTCCCTTTCTCTTTCCTCCCCTTCTCCCTCTCTCCATCGCCTTCCTTCCCCTCCTTTTATTTTATTCAAACAAAGCGTAAAAGTTAAATAAAGAAAGGAGAAGAGAAGGGACAACTAGGTGGTGCCGAAATATGTAGGAATAGTGTTAGGTAGGTTGAGATGGAATAGGATTGTTAATAGAAAGTGGGTTTAAGTCAATCTAATTTCATGTAAAATTAGTTTGCCTCTTTTAATAATCTGTGTAAGAAGAAATGTGCTGGTTACCATTCTAATGTCTTTAGTAGCTCTAGCCTTCAATTACAGAAATGCCCAAGGTATAATGCTTAGATATACAAAAATGCCTAAGGTATAATTCAATTATAAGTCAAGGTAGGACTAACGAGGTAATGGCGTCCGCATGATGTTATATTCATACCATTGTTAGTTTTTCTGTCCCATAACATAAAAGTTTGTATTACTGTTTTAGTGTCCCAAATTGTTAGTCTTGTTTATAAGATTACCATTTATAAAAAAAATCCCAAAGTGCCCTTATGTGGTAATTCGTTTTTCCAATTTCATCCTCATTAGGTAATTATTTGTCCAATTTAGCCCTTGATTTTTGGTATAAATATGGACTGCAATTAATGATGAAAGTACAACATCCAAATTTAGGCCATTATATTTCCTTTTTAGCTTTGTGATTAATATTTTTTTACTTTTCTTTGACCACAATTAATATTTCTAATCCTTAATTTTTCGTGAAAAGATATCACGTAAATTGAAAAATAAAAATTCAATTACCAAATTCGTCAAAAACACAAATTTAAAATTAAAAAATCATTAGAAAGTTAACCACATATAAAAGATATTTACAAATTACAAAAAGTTACTTGATAAAGCAAACTAATATTTTAGCCAAGAAACCTAGCTAATAGATTGTACAAGTTTTCAGGTAAAAAAAGCCGAGTGAAAATGTCTTAAGTGGTACTAATTTTAGATACTCTTATCTTTTTAGGGGAGATACTCTTATCTAAAAGGCTTTGTATATATTGTCTACAATGAAGATTTTACAAAAAAGCTAACTACATTTAATTCTACTTTGTTTGATGATGGAGCACTAAGGACATGTGTGCAATGAATCCTTCCATTATAACATTGACCTTGTGTAAATAAAGTCGTAATTTTATGAATTTTATAAATATATTTAAAGTATATTTATAACCATTTTTATATTTATTTCATTTAACTATTCAAGTGTTGACTATTTTAAAAATTAAATGATTCTCTTAACGTTTTAAATAATCATTAAAATTTATTAGGTTGGATTTTTAAGAATTAAAAATATTATTAATATTTTGGGTTGTATTTAAAATGATTTAAATATTGGGTTGAGGCCAAAGCTTTTAATTGAAGTTTGATGTTTCAACTTAATTACAAACCCAAAGCTTCGCCACAATTCACCACTAGGTTTTAGGCAAACAAATAAATACCACCCCAAGCGACGAGTTCTTGCTTCCCTTTATTTTTTCTCTTTACTCTCTCTTCAACCCGGCGCCCTACTCCTACTCCTCTCCTCTCCTTGGTTTGCTTAGGCATCGGCCACCACCACCACACTCCCCTCACTCGTGTTTTTCCGGCGAGTCACACCACCATCTCTCGCCCTCCCCTCTCCTTGCGTCTCTGTGTGGAATTGCACTCACTCTCCCTCTCTCTCGCCTTCCGTTCGCCCAACAGCTACGCGCGCGTCTTGCCACACGCCGCCTCCCGCAGCCACGCGCCCCTCCTCGCGCGTGTTTTTCTCGCTGTCTTTCTGATTTTTATGGTTTCCTTTGTTTATTTTTTAACCTTTAAAGGCTATTTTTTTCCCAACTAAAGTATTAAATGTTAAAGTTGTGCTTTTATGAGTTTTAATATATTTTATAAATAAAGTCGAAAGCTTTGTTGTTTGAATTGTTAAAAATATAATTTTTATTTATTGTGAATATAAATTATAATTTCAGATTTATTATTTATTAGTTAAAGTGAGTTTTTAAGTATGAAAGTAATAGTTTTTGAGGTTCTTAAAGCCTAGACTTATAGTATTATGACAGAGGTTGTTAAAGGTTAAAACTTTAATGTTTTTTAAAGTATTTTAAAACGCGTTTTGACGTTTTAAAATAAAATTTATATTGCTGTGAATTAATTAGGATATTAATTCATTCTTGTACTATTCCCTTGGTAGGCGGAGAATTTACTTTAGGCGACTACCAGAATTCTAAAGTGGCCTCTCACTTTCTTCACACAAGGTACGTACATGTCCTTACGTGTTTGACTAGTATCGTGTCCTCCGGATTAAGATTATTTAAAGTATCATGTACTTTTGTGGTTCATACATGGCTATTGGGTTTGAATTCGTGTTGTTGAGCATGTTAATGACCTTTGTGATTTATTACATGATTGAACAGATGTTTGAGTCAAGCATGTTGTTTGGAAGTATTCATATTTTGATCCATCTTGTGATGTGGATTAATAATATTGTTGATTATTGGATTATGGAGTTTGGCATTGTTTCGCATAATGGATACCTTAATGGATATTTTATTGCTTACTCAAATACCAGGGACTTTTGACAGAGTAAAAGTTGGACTATTATTGGTTATTTGTAGCAGCTCCAGAAATAGGGGGTCCTAATTAAACATCATTAACCATAATTAATCACAATTATCACTAATTAATCTCATGCTTTGCGGAAGCGTTTTTCTAAACCTGTGGGTTATGGCCCACCAATAATATAATATTCTTACAAAAGTCTCGCCATCTCATGACTATAACTAAGACCTCAAATACTTGCTTAATCTCGCTTCTTGAAATCCATTCCTAGGCAATTGCTTTCACGGATCCATCCCGATCCTTCTTTCATAACCTGGGCTTTGTTCAAAAGAAAAATATAGAGAAACAAGAAGACATAAAACATTCCAAAGTGAGTGGAAAACTCGTAACTCTACTCCAGCCCGTAAAAACAGTTTTGTTTCGAAAACACTTTTCACACACAGGCACATATCCCATCCTTAAATTTAATCATGCTTCACATAACTTTGGTAATTGATCGGAATACGAATCATAAGACATTACTTTAACTTTAAACTTGAACGGACGATTGGTAAGGACTATTCACACGAGCTTAGACCATTGACAAGTACAGGCTTTGGACCTTACATTACATTTATCATACATTCATCGTACTTCGCCAACTTGGCCCATTAAACATCATAAACCTTTCCTCTACCTGTAACTTGTCCATTTTACCAGTTCAGTTCATAATTCCAAGCCAACAAACTCATTCTCTTTCCACTTGTCATTATCGTATCTTAACTCATTAAAATTGTAGACTTGTATTCCGAGCAATACTCGTAACATACTTAACAATACCATAAGCATTAACGTGGTCACAAACATGCTCGTAAACTCGTAACAACATAAATCATGGATCACGTTTCACCCTTTACCATTCTCATGGAAATCATAAACACCTCGTAAACTCTTATGAACAAGAATCATGCGTCATGGATCACATTCAGCCATTTCACATACTTCCATGAATCAAGCGTAATTAGACTTAACACGTAATCATACTTTCCAAGTAAACTCACGTTCATACCATACATACGAATACGTTAACGAGCATTGTCATGATTCATAAGGACACACCTAAACTCATGCAACTCAGGAATTTAAACCACTTAAGCAATTAACGTCACACATCTCATGATTACGTTAAATTTCTTTATAAACACAAACACGAGTCATGAACATGATTAAATAACATTCCTAAATTCCACATAAATCATCAATATACTTTAAGACTTATACTTTCATGAACGTTCACACATCATTTTGAAACATTACATGTTTCCATTCATCATTCTTAACAACTTTGAAACCACACAGGTTCCATTAATCATCTTGAACCATCATAAGTTTCATCTTTCACATTATTTTAACTTGGTAACTGGCTATCCCGTGTTGGATATACCCTTTAATAGTCCTCGGGGAGCACTCTCCCGTGTTGGATCTATTACCCATAGCAGTCCTCAAGGAGCACCCTCCCGTGTTGGATACTGCCCTTTAGTAGTCCTCAAGGAGCGACCTCCCGTGTTGGATCTACTACCCCGGTACGTGCACGACCCCTTTTAATCTCATAATATATATATATAACGTAATAATATAACAGCCAGAACCTCTTTCCACTTTTGATATCATGTTTTTCGTTTCTTATTGTTATTGTGTTCACAGACATTACAAACCGTAACTCACAAGCAACACACTTAATCATAAACGAGTACTTAATCACGGAACGCTTCATATAATCATACTAAGACATTCATATAAGTCATGGTACTTAATTTAAAATGTTAAACATAAACATAGATTGATCATGTAAACATATGCCACGAACTAAACCATAACTTAATCATATCATTCACGTAACATACAACACTTATTAAGATTCCGTAATTCACGTTATTCGCTTGGTTACTGGCAACTATAACCTTGCGGGACGCCTCCCACCTTGCGGTAACCCTTCCGGGTGTACGGCTCATAACTTGCGTTTTTATTCATTATAATGCCAGTTGCTCTGTCACTTTCAATTATCATGTTTCCCATATTTTATTAACTTGCTTCATAGAAGCTCATGCATTTCGTAATAACCGTTAATGAATGACAGCACCTCATGCATCCATATTGAACATGGGTTCAGACGCAAGTTTACCTTTATTACCTCACAGAGGTAAAAATCATAGGTTCATGAGTCTAACTTAGGTATATAAATTATACGCATTCATGAATCATACAAACATGTAACTCATGGATTCATAACCCATAAAACAACATACTTCGATAAATTTCCCATGGGTCCACAGGTCTTATAATAAAAGCATAAATCATATATATGTATCCATGAAATCATATAAACATGTCTCACGTAACTCAAACTCGATGCATACGTTATGAAATAATTTATTATGAGAACTTTAATTAAATCACATAACATACATTAACATACTTTAACATCGAGCTTCATATAAACATGGATAAAAACCGTATAAATCGCACTTGGCACGTAATTTCATAATTTCAGACATATTCCATAACCATAAATAATAATCATTCATACTACTCACATAGGCATGAATCATGGATCATTCATAACTATCAAATACCTTAATTTACGTTAACATGATTTTACTCGAATAAACATATAACGTGAACATATCTCATAAACCACTATTCAAAACATATAATAACAATTTGACTTGCCAAATTCATATCATTAAAATAAATACTTCTTACATACTTTCACGTGTCACTTAATATATACAAATAAATTCAATAAACTCGACGTAATATCATACACATAATTTAAATAGCATAATAAGCAAGTTCCATGATCATAGTCTGAAGTCCATATAGTCATGTTTTCACATAAGGGATAAAGATCACTGTCATGTCCCTACTCTCTTACTTTGTAACTAATTCTTCCAATTCATAATCATAAATAATAATCATACTTTCATAAACATACACATATGGGCATATAGTAATGCTTGGACATAAAAGTTACGCCTTCGCCCTTAACCCATAATATCTCTATAACTCCAAGAGCGTCATCCTTAGGCATTTCGAATTCCCACATTCCCGTTTATCGTTCCCAAACAACAACAATAAAATAGTAATTAGAATCCGTACTTGTCACGGTATATCACAACCAGCCCATTTTCGGAAAATCTTACTTTAAAAATACTAATCTTAAAACTTGCTTTATATTTAAAATGTCGTTTCCGTAAATTAGCTAAATAAGTATACTTAGAATCAAATAATAATTTCATAAATGAGTTTCTAAATAAAATTGGCTAATAACTTTAAGTGGGATTTAATTAATGAAAAGGGCAAAATTGAGTTTTATTAATACCTTATAAAAGTCAAGTATTGACTTTGGCTAATATCATCCCCATTACTGGTTCTTAAGAACTATTAACCAGTTCTCATTTAACCAGAACCGAAACGGGAGGGAGAGCAGAGCTTGGGGTGATCAGCGCGGAGTTGGAAGCACATAGAGGTGGTGGTGGGTTGTCGGGTTTTGCCGCGGGTCAGGGCTGCTGGGCAGCCACTGTGGCGCTGCAATGCGGCAGCAAGCAGCAGCAAGGGGGAGGAAAAAGGCGAGCAGCGAAAGGTAGGGAGTGAGGGGAAGGTGGCTGCGTGGTGGTTCTAGGTGGTGGCGTTAGTGCTAGGGCAAGGGGAAGGTGGCAGCAACCATTGGAGGAGAGAGGTTGTGTAGGAATTCATAGATACCCCGATTAGTGGAATTTCGAACAATTTACACATCACAAACACAATCACATGCATAACAATATATGAATCGATACATAGAAGTAGAGAATACACAAACCTTTTATTCACGACTTGAACAGGTATGTAGGGTTTGAATACTGCGAGGATTATTGCAGATCTGGATTTACTAGAGATAAAGAACTACAATTGTAATTCCTCTACTAGTCCACGAACACCGATTAATACCCGTCTGCTAGAACGGAAGAGTATGAACTATTCAGCTCTCTTTAACTTGATGGGATAGGGCCTAGACTAAAGAGGGAGAAGGGTTTTTTCTCTCTTTTGTGTCAAGTTACTGACTAACTGAATTGCTCTATCTCTCTTCTTGTTATATCTGTATATAATAGACAGAGATTAGGTTAAGAGAAAACCCTAATCACCCTAATAGTGGCCGACCCCTTATAAGCCTTTATGGGCTTATAATTTATTTATTAATCGGTGTTACTTAGTGTGACCTTATAGGATTAATTATATTAATTGTAGCCCAAACCAATTTGTCTACGGACCGTAATTTATTCTCTAGCAAGCAAATACGGTTACTAAAATAATTAACTATATTATCTCAATAAATTCAATCCTATTTATATTTAGTAATTGCGAAAATTGTCTAAAGACATATTCCTTCAATCTCCAAACATTCCCGTAAGACAAGTACGCAATATAAAATTCCTTAAGTCTCTTAATGCCAAATTTGATAACACGATGTTATATACTCAAATATGTTTCTTGATCACCGAGGTTGAATTGTTCAACTGAAGATCAACTCTTTAATCTCATTTCAGCATGGCCATGCGTTTTCCCACTTCTCCCTCATTAAGAGGCCCAGACACCATTCCTATCAGATAGGAAGACCCATTCAATCTTGTATGACCATAACTCCCACTCAATTCTTAGCTAACCTGAACATTGCCTTTATAACCTCCTTTTACAGCACGACGTTTAACAATGTCAAGGTTAAACCAATTATATTGTGGTAATCATGACATACTCATGTCTAAGGAATCCACCAAATATGTTATGTTTTGATTCTACTTTTAGAATCTAATTAGGTCAAGTCATAATGTATCGAATATACATCCATATAATCAATTAAACATCTCTATGTTTCCATAGCTTCATAGAGCTGCGCTAATAATTAATTATACACTAGCCTTTACATAAATCACTTATGTCCAATTTAGTGACTAGGGACTTTTAAATAATGTTGTGATTCAGTTCACTTTATAGGCTTCCATTATCAAAACCTTTTTGATAAATCCTATTTGAATTCACAAATTATTTGGACATATTATTCAACGCTAAACCAATCGATTAAAAAAAGGATAAACATTTTTTTTATTGATAAATATTCAGAACATAATGAAAGTCTTTACAATTGCAAACAAAAAGTAAACAACCTAAAGCCATTCTCCCATATGTTTCAACCCCATAGACCTAGTATGACTCTCATGCTTAGGTTGAGCAAGCGGTTTAGTAAGTGGGTCTGCCACATTCTCATCAGTGTGAACCTTGCTTAGTTTTTTATCCTCTCTTCCAACGATCTACTCGAATAAGATGGAATTTTCTGAGCACGTGTTTCAATCTCTGATGTGATCTAGGTTCCTTCAGTTGAGCAAAAAAAACATTGTTGTCGCAAAACAACTCAATACCATTCTCAATGCTAGGGACCACACTAAATTCTGCAATGAACTTCTTGATCCAAATACCTTCCTTTGACGCATCGGCTGCTGCAATGTACTTTGCCTCTGTTGTAGAATCTGCGATGGTACTCTGTTTGGAACTCTTCCAGCTCCACAGCTCCTCCATTAAGACAAAAAATGAAACCAGATTGGGATCAGGAATCATCTTTGTCACTCTGGAAGCTCGCATCGGTGTATCCAGTAACAACCAACTCTCTTTCTCCACCATATACCAAGAAGTGATCCTTAGTTCTTCGTAAGTACTTGAGGATATTCTTTGCAGCCATCCAGTATGCGTCACCTGAGTTGGCCTGGTATCTGCTACATACCCTCAAAGCATATGCAACATCTGGTCGAGTGCAAATCATAGAATACATAATGGAACCTATCGCTGAAGCATAGCCAACATTACTCATTCTCTTGACCTCATCAGGTGTTGATGAATAACGAGTCTTGCCAAGTGATGTGCCGTGTTGCATGGGAATGAAACCTCTCTTTGAGTTTTCCATCTTGAACCTAGCAAGAACCTTATCAATATAAGTTCCTTGACTAAGTCCAATAAGCCTTTTAGATCTATCTCTATAAATCTTAATTCCCAAAATGTACTCTGCCTCTCATAAGTCTTCCATAGAGAAACAATTCTTAAGCCATCCTTTGACTGACTCAAGCATGACTTTGTCATTTCCTATAAGAAGTATGTCGTCCACATACAAGACTAGAAAGGTTATACTACCCCCACTCAATTTCTTGTATGGAAAATTCCTCTTCATTTCCCCCGAAACCAAACTTTTTGACTGCCTCGTCAAATCTGAGGTTCCAACTCCTGGATGCTTGCTTTAGTCCATAAATGGACTTCTTAAGCTTCTGTACCATCCCTGGATTTTCTGGATCTTCAAAGCAAAGGGTTGTGTCATATACACATCCTCTTTGAAGAAACCATTCAAGAAGGCGGTTTTGACATCCATTTGCCATATTTCATAGTCATGAAATGCAGCAATCGCAAAGGTTATCCTAATGGATTTTAGCATGGCTACTGGGGAGAAAGGTTTCGTCATAGTCTATACCATGAACATGAAACCTTTTGCCACTAAGCTAGCTTGAAAACACTAATGTTTTTCGTCTTTGTCTGTTTCAACTTGAAAATCCATTTCATCAATGGGTTTCACTCCATCAGGAAATTCGCCAAGTCCCATACTTGATTTTCAGACATAGACTCCATTTCGGATTTCATGGCTTCAAGCCATTTGTCGGAGTCCTGACTCTCCAAAGCATCTTTGTAGCTAGTAGGTTCATCACTTTCTAAGACTGTTAATTCAGAACTTTCAGTCAAAAGAAAATCAATAAATTTCCTTGACGGAATGATGGTCCTCCTAGATCTACGTTGAGACAACGGAGAAGGATCTCGGTCGTTAGACTCAGAAACTTCGCATGGATTAGATCCAAGTGGGACGGTAGGAGGTTCGTGGATAGAATTCACCACCTCCTGAGCATTTTCATGCCGGGCCGCCTCTAATGGGGTGTTAACCCCATCCATTTGTTGCTCATCTCAGAACTTCTTTAAGATATATATTTACTCCCGCTTGTCTTCTTGGAAACAAATTCTCTTTCAAGGAAGACACCATCGCGAGCAACAAACACTTTGTTTTCGCTACAGTTGTAGAAGTAATACCCCTTGGTCTCTTTAGGATAACTAAAAAAGACACTTGTCAGATTTGGGTGGTTTATCAGAAATCAAACGTTTCACGCAAACTTCACATCCCCAAACTCTCAGAAAAGACAGATTAGGAACATTTCCTGTCCATATCGCATATGAGTCTTATCTACTGCTTTGGAAGGTTTCTGTTGAGTATAAATGCAGCTGTTTCTAGAGCAAAAACCCAGGAAAGAAAATGGGAAGATCAGCAAGACTCATCATGGATCGTTACCCATATCTAATAGGGTCCGATTCCTCCTTTCTGAAACGCCATTCCATTGTGGTGTTCCTGGTGGAGTCAGTTATTAAAGTATTCCACAATCTTTCAAATGATTACCAAATTCTTGCTCAAATACTCACCACCACGATCAGATCGCAATGCCTTGATTTTCTTACCAAGCTGGTTTTTCACTTCATTTTGGAACTGTTTGAACTTGCCATTCGATTCCGACTTTTGCTTCATTAAGTAGACATATCCATATCTACTTACATCGTCGATAAAAGTGATCGTATTAGCTTCCCCTAAACCGTAGTACTCCCCTTGGGTCCACATGCATCAGTATGTATGAGAGCGAAAAGGTCATTGGCCACTTTCACTTGAGCCCGTAAAAGGTGACTTAGTCATTTTTCCCATTAATCAAAACTAGCATATATCAAAAGATTCAAAGTCAAATGATTTGAGAAGTCCGGATATATGTAGCTTCTCTATGCGTTTTTGACTTATGGCCTAATCGACAATGCCATGGAAGTAAGTAGGGTTTGAATCATTTGTTTTTCGTTTCTTGCTGTCTATGTGATAGATATGATTTTGTAAGTCTAGAACGTACAAACCATGTGATAATTTAGCAGAAACATAAAAACATCATTCAAATGCAGAACAAAAATTATTCTTAATATTAAATAGAAAAACCTTCAGAATCCTCCTGGAACCAAAACTATGTTTTTGGTAATAACAGGAACGTAATAACAATTATTTAGTTCTAATATTAAACCAGACAGCAAATGTAAACTATAATCTCCAACAGCCAAAGCAGCAACTCGTGCTCCATTGCCCACTCGGAGATCTCTCTTCACCTTTGCCCAAACTCCTACTTCTTCTCTTAGTCCCTGCACATTACTAATAATGTGAGAACCACAGCTTCAGTATCGAATACCCAAGAAGTAGTTGTAGCTAAATTAACTTCTATAACATATATATACCTGAAGTCGAAGCACCATTCTTCTTCTCCTCCAGATAGACGGGACAATTCCTCTTCCGTAATGGCCAATCTTGTGGCAGTGGTAGCACTCATGTAGTGCTGCTACTTTGCTAGGAGTAGCCTTTGGTTTAGGGAGTCACATTTGCAACAGATTTGCCCTTATTCTTCCCTTTAGGAGTCCTTTCTTCTTGAACTGCTTACCCTTCCTAACCATCAGAACATCTTTATGCTCAGGTTCAGGAGGTAAGCTCCTCTCAGCCTGAACAAGCATACCATGTAACTCTTCCAAGGTAGGCTCCCTTCCTTGCATGTAGAAATTCAAACGAAAGTTTTGAAATGTTTCAAGCAAGGACCTAATCGCAATATCAGTAGCCAGTTCATTTTGGGTAGAGAAAGCCCAATTTTTCCATGATCTGAGAAATGTCCGATCATATCGGACACATGCTGACCAACGGGTCTTCCTTTTCCCAGCTTGCAATCTAGTAGCTTATAGTGAGCCTCAAACCTTTACATCCTAGCATTTTCTGAAACATTGTCTTAAGCTGCTGGATTATGGTGTAGGCATCTAGATCTTTAAAATGCTTTTGAAAATCATGTTCCATGCAAGCAAGCATCAAGCATGTTACTTGCACAGAATTAGCCTCTAAGGTTTGTTTAGCTCTTCTTTCAGCTACAGTTGCATTTGCTTGGCAAGGGTCCAGGGAGTGGATTGTCAAGAACACTTTCTTTCCCTTCGGCTCTGAGAACAATTCTCACAACCATTTCCCAAGCTAGAAAGTTGGTAGCATTTAGTTTATCTTTATCGAGTACATAACGCAGATTAAAAGCAGAGCGTTGTTGTTGTTGTTGGAATTAGACATGATAACTACAACAAAATATAAAGCAAGGTTCAATGAATATTTATCAAAAAAACATCAATTAAACAAATTTTAATTAACTACATAACTTTATTCAAAATTAAAATCCCCATTGAATAAAGAAATAACCAAGATCCTCTCCCATTATATTTAAACGGACTTTGGCCCTGCCTTTAAAATATAGTAGTTAAGGTAAGTAAGCATTTTACTAATTATAACTAATTATAATTCCTGGTAGACAGGTTAATAACTCTTTATTAACTCTATCTCATTAGCTTCAAAACCCAAAACTTTGTCTTTTGATGATTTTGTTGAGTCAAACCAAACATTAACTTGTAAGTTTCCAAAAAACCTACCCTACTATCCTTGGAATTATGAGTAACACCCTGATAGGCTAAAGTCGCATCACCTATTCAAAGATAATTCCTACAGTCCTCTAACAATGGTAGTAAAAGGAAGTAGGGTCGAATCCACAGAGAGGCAGGTTCTAAGTTAATATTCAGCTAAAAAGCTACTTCAGACAAGATCAGATAGAAACAGCTGAACTAATAATTAACTCCTAGAAAATAATATAAAGTGGAATTTTACTCTATGAAATAAAGGTCTAGGGGAATTAGTTCGGTCCACCATGCTTATACCAATCAAAGGATCAAACAACTATCAGAACCTAGGTCGAGAATCGATAGATTAGAACAATGTCAAGCTATGGTTAAGTCTCAGCGTCCATAATTCAACATATGCAGCTGATATCACGTATTTATATAAGTTTTCTCCACTATTTACAAGCTAATTTGTGCGTCATTGGAGCTCTTGGGAGCTATTTTGTGCTAACTTTCGTATGCAGTTGTGGTTTCGTGTTTTAGTATTGAATTGCAGGTTTTATGGAGTTTTCTCCTTATTCCCGAGCCATTTGGAAGCAACCACGGCTTTACGAGATGTTATGAGGCACGTAGGGTGGCTCACGAGCTTTATGGATAGTTTAGGAGGTCCCAAGACCCCTAAACGTGAAGATTAGAGAGCAAAGGAGTCAAAAGGAGTTTCCGCGTATTGATCGGGCAGAAATAGCCCAGTCGGGCGAAAGTATTTATGATCGGGTATAAAAGTTGCGGACCCGATCGGGCGAGGGTTGCCCGATCGCATCGGGCGAGGAAGCATGTCCCAGACCCGATCGGGTGACCACCGCCCGACCCGATCGGGTGGAGTGCTGCTTGGTCTCATTCTGCTGCTGCTTTCGAGGAACTTGCTGACACATTTCGTCGCCTGGCCCAATCGGGTGACTACCACTTGACCCGATCGGGTGGGCCGTTTTCTCGCTTTATTGCTGCACTGCTGCTGCCAGACCCAGAAGTAAGTTGGGCGAATTTGTATGTGGACCCGATAGGGTACTGTGCTCGGAGCACGATCGGGTCTGGTGCTTTAATAGCGCTTTTTCACTTTTTGTTTCCGTTTTTAGTGAACTTGAGTAATTATTATAAATACCTTTTCCTCATTGTATCTTTCATGCATCTTTTATTCATCTTTCGTTAGGTTTTAGACTAGTTTTTATTCTACATTGCTCTTAGTTTAATTCAAACACTTTAGATTAATGTAGAGGTGATCAAACCTATTTCGATTTCAATAAAAGTTCCTGCTTTCCGAATTAATTAGTCCTCTTCTCTACTCTTTATCTCTTTAATTACTTTGATTGCTTAGTTTAATTATTCAATTGTTCATGATGCAATTCTTGGGGTTTCATATTAGTCTTATTGCTGTCAATTCAATTATAAGTGAGTAGTTCTCTTTCTAGGGTGTTAGATAGGAAAGCCATGTTTATACCATGATTGTGATTTAGATTTCTATCAATTTCTAGGGCTTGATTAGGGTGATTGTGATGTGGTTTGTTCTTATTGAGTAATTAATGTCAGTGTACAATTTCATTGATTGCTTGTGGTTAATAGTTGTTTTTGCACAGATCCGTCTTACGACTAGAGGCCTAGGACACATCAGTAGTTCTGATTACGTTAGTGAACATCTGAGCGTATGTTGAACTATGAGCGTTGAGTTGTCGTAGCTCAACATAGGCTCTAATCCCCCGACTCTTGACTTGGGTTTGATAGTAGTTGACCTATTTGATTGGTATAAGCATGGTGGACCGACCTAATACCCTAGACTTTTATTCCATAGTTTAATCCTCGGTTATTCAGTCTTCCGTAGTCTATTCCTTAGTTTAATTATTTCCTTCCTGATTTCATCTGGAGTAGCTGGAGTAGTTGAATTTTGTTTAAACTCTGTCTCCTGTGGATTCGACCCTGCTTCCACTGACTACCTAGTTAGAGGTCTGTAGGTTTTATTTTTGAATAGGCGATACGACTAAATCTACTCAGCAGCATGTTCACAAACATAATCAGAGTCCCTGGAGTGTACTAGGCCTCTAAAAGTAAGACGGATATGAAGAAACAATTATTAACCTCAAGTAATCAAAAAACTGCACAATAACGTTAATTACTCAATAAGAACAAATCACACCATAACCTATCTCATCAAACCCTAGAAACTAATAGCAATTCAAATAATCATGGTATAAACATGGCTTCCCTATCTAAATCCCTAGAAATTGAAGCACACAAAACCATAATCGAATTGGCAACAACAAAACTAATATGAAACCCTAAAATTGCATCATGAACAATTGAATAATTAAACTAAGCAATCAAAGTAATTAAAGAGATAAAGAGTAGAGAAGAGTACCAATTGACGGAAAGCAGGAACTTTTATTGAAATCGAAATAGGTTTGATCACCTCTAAATTAATCTAAAGTGTTTGAATTAAACTAAGAACAATGTAGAATAAAACTAGTCTAAAACCTAATGAAAGATGAATAAAAGATGAATGAAAGATAATGAGGAAAAGGTATTTATAATACCCCTCAAGTTCACTAAAATGGGAACAAAAAAAGTGAAAAGCGCGATAAAAGGCCGCCAGACCCGATCGGGCCCGAGCACAGTACTCGATCGGGTCCACAACTAAATTCTCCCAACTTTACTTCTGGGCTCTGGCGGCAAGATTACAGCAATAAGGCGAGAAAACGGCCTACCCGATCGGGTCGGGTGGTAGTCACCCGATCGGGTCTGGCGACAACTTGGGCCAGCGTGTTCCCTTTGTGCGCGCAACGAGACCCAACGGCCTCCACCCGATCAGGTCGGGCGGCGCCACCAGATGGGTCGGGGACTTCTTCCTCGCCCGATTCGATCGGGCAAACATCACCCGATCGGGTCCGCAACTTTTATACCCGATCATAAATACTCGCCCGATCGAGCTATTTGCCGATCAGTGCACGGAAAGCTCCTTTTGACTCCTTTGCTCTCTAATCTTCACGTTTGGGGGGTCAGGACCTCCTAAACTATCCATAAACTCGTGAGCCATCCTACGTGCCTTGTAACATCTCGTGCCGTGGTTGCTTCCAAATGATTCGGGACTAGGGAGAAAACTCCCTAAAACCTGCAATTCAACACTAAAACACAAAACCACAACTATATACGATAGTTAGCATAAAATAGCTCCCAAGAGCTCCACTGGCCTTTACAAATTAGCTTGTAAATAAGTGGAGAAAAGACTATATAAATACGTGATATCAAACTCCCCCAAGCTAAACCTTTGCTTGTCCTCAAACAAAGACACATGAACATGGAATAGATTACCTCACCCCAAAGATAAAAACAAATCAAAGCTCAAAACATTTTCAAGACTAAGAATCGTTCAACAGGCGTAACTCAAGTTTGGCTAATCAAATCCATCCAATCACCAATCAATTCAAGCAATTTATCAAACTCAAGCACCACAAAGCATACAAAGTCCTGAAAAGGCACTCACAAGGGTGTCACTCCTCTCAATTTTTGTGGCGAGAAAGTATGTGCCCGAACACTCACCAACCCGACCATAAGTACCCCTTCCCACTCCACTCTCATGGTGTTTAAGAAGGTTCAATGACGCTCATCCTAGTCAAGTAGACTCAAATTAGCAGAAATACTCTTAACTTTGACAAACTAACTCGAAATCAATCAAATGAACAATGCAGACATAAGCTCAAGAGGACTTTATAGGGTTGTAATTGGGCTTAGGCGAGAGGTAGGGATACTTTTGGGTAATGTGGTGGAAAAACCAAGAAGGGGAGCATAAATCATTCAAACAAGGCCTAAGATGGCCTACACAACTCCCAACAATCACCATCAAACCATGTAAAGTAACCCAACTCTCATAAATCAATGAAAAGCGCATAACAAACCCAATTTTCTAGCAATGGAGCGAATATTCTTTTATGAACGTACGTGAATGAAAGAACTAGAATTCTTTGAATTTTCATTTCATTTTTCTTTCATTTTTCTAAACTTCATTCACGCAACTCTAAACTTGCTTTCTTTCTTTTCTCTTTCTCACTCTCAAACCACAGCAAATACACTTTTAAATTCCTCAAAAACCAAACTAAACCAACAAACCAATCTCAAACTCAACCCATACAAAAGCTCCCCAAGCTAGGCTTGGAATAATATCAAGTGAAGGCTTTTGGCTCATAATAGGGGTTTAAGTAACACCAAACAAGTCATTAGGCTCAGCGGGGCTAAGGAGGATAAAAAAGTATATCAAAAACTCACTCTGAAGCTCAAGAATAAGACAAAAGAACGCCTCTCTCCGCACATGCTACAAGTCATCTAAAATCAGACAAGTACGAAGTCAAAGTCAAGATCAATCCACTCTAGAGGAACTAACACACAAGAATAGACTGGATAATAAAATGAATCCAATAGGCTACAAAGAGGCCTCACAGTCTAACCAATTCAGGTATGCGAGCGCAAAGTGGTCTAATATAATCCAAACATGCTCGAAATCATAGCAATCAAACATCAAATCATAGCCTCAAGATCACAAATACTTGACTATCCAGAAAACAAAGTCAAATCAATTTCAAATAGAGCACAGCGAGGGGCACAGGGAGGCAACTAGGCTTGAGTCATGGGAACCATATTTTTGATTTTTCAGTATTTTTGAAAGCAGTAAATCTATCTAGAAAGCAGTATTTTTGATTTTTCAGTATTTTTAATATAAATCTAAGCAAAATTATAATATCAACATATTATAAAAGATATCGACGTAATATAATATCAGAATATTATATTCATCCATGAAAAGAAAAATAATATCATGTTATTTTATTGCTTCCTACCTTTACCTTACTTTTATCAAGTTGTTTTATGAATTATTTATTTTAAATGTTTTAAGTTGGTTTTAATTATCCTTCGAGTTCGGATAATGTTTTGACAATTATTATGTCTTAAGTATTTAATTAAGTTTATTTAATGTTTTTCCGCTGCAATATCTGAGTAAGCTAATACGTTTTCCCACGGGCGATAATCTTGTGATAATTCTCTATTTAGTTGGGAAAATAATAGTTTTATAAAGAGAGAATTGTCGGGGTGTTACAAAGTGGTATCTTGGAGTTCAGGTTTTATTGGCCTTTCGTGCCAAAACTATTTTTAGGCGCCTAGCTAGCCAATTATATCTACAAGTTATATTATAAGTACTGTCTACATCTGTTTCTTAAATTTATTTTGAAGGGTTCAGGTTTGTTTTTTAAAAAGGTTTGAATCTTATTTTGGCGGGGTATTTTTTAATTTTATTTTCCAATTTATTTAATATTTCAATTTATTTCTAATTCTTTTATTTATTTTTCTTCTCTTTTTCGGATTTCTTTAGAATTTCCAGAAAATTTGATTTATTTTATTTTTATTATTATTTTTTTATTTGAGAATTTGGTCCGAAAATTCTTTTGAATTGTCCGAAATTTTTTTAATTATTTTTCGGTATTATTGAGCATTCTCGAAAATTAGTAAGTTACGAAAATTATTTTGTCTTGCTTATTTATTTTATTTGAGTGAGATGGGTAGTTTAGGATGGGCATGTGGGATGAAAATATTATATGTCTGCATTTAATTGTTGTGTTGAGTTTATTTCCTATCTACTAATTTATTCAACTGTTTTAAGTCTGCAGGTCTGTTCAATAAGTGCAGTATTGTTAGTTTGTTCAGCTATTTTTGTCTGTTCAATTTTTTGTCGCTCAGCTACTTTAGTCTGTTTAGCTGTTTTAATTCTGCACAAATGTTCAGTCATTTTGTCTGAATGTCGTTGTGTATGATTGTCTGAAATTGTGAATCGTGCTTACGTTTTAAGTACATATTTCTTATATGGTTGGCTGTTGACCTATTTATTTTGTGGTTATTTATTTATGTTTTTAATTGTTGGGAGCTGAGAGTGAACGTTGTTCATTTGTAGATGTCTTGCTCAACAGTAGATGGACCTTTAGGCATGACTGATAGTGAAGCCGATAGAGTTGGAAGTTGTTACAATCCTATCGTACTTAGTGATGACGAGTCCGATGCTGAGTCTGTGCTTAAGAGACTACACATAATTTAGAGGCTGAGTTACGCCGTATTCTGAGAGTAGCTACTGGGAGGTGATGATGAGATGTTACAAGAGTTCGACTGAGCTAGAGGTCAAACATGGAAAGATATTTATGTTGCTTTTATGGCCGACTTACTTGATGATGCCACTGGTGGTGAAGATGAGATTGAAGACTTTGATGAACCTACAACTAAACAAATTAAGGGGGATGACTAGAGCTGAAGAGCCAAATTATAGATGTGTTATTGAGGATATGGATGATTTTGAAGACGTAAGAATGATGGAAAGAAAGATTATCAATTGACAGGAAAGACTGAACTTATTTTGAACTTGAATTAATCTTCGAAAAGTACCGAGTTTAGATCTAGACAGAAAAGCTAAAAATTGTTTCTAAATGAATCACAATAATGAAATATAGTTCAAAAAATAACTAAGAGATCTATTTATACCAAGTCCTAAAATTAGTATAGAAAAAAATAAAAAAAAATTATGGAAATATTCTGGAACACTGCTTTAGATTCTACACTATTAATAAAACTATGCCCAATCCAATCAGACGGACCTTCGTATCTTCGACATCTCTCCAGCCAACTAGCAATGAACACTGCCTTATCCAACGATCTTAGCAAACTACGCTAGGGTAGCAGACGCACGAACGAGCATGCAAACATCAGTTAAATTGGCCACTTGAACGGGCGTCCCCTAGTGCGATATCCCTTAGGCAGATTTATTTTTAATGCTCGTTTTTATTCCTTTGTTCTTGCAGCTCCATAACTGCTCTAGGATTACATTCTTAGCACTTGTGAACTGGGACTTGCCTTTCTAGGTAAAACAAGCATCAGATACATAATTTGTGCAGATAAAGCTAAAAAACACAAAACAATCCCAAAGACATCAAATCATATAAACAAGAGCTCGAAAGAACTCAAAATATTTAGTAATAACTAGGGGGAAAGGGGTTTAGAAACCTATGTACAATACATATATCAAGTATACTACTATATATCTGGGTAGGGAACCTGTGCGATGACAGCTAGAAGATTATTCCTCTTACAAATAATATAATCTCTTAATTATAAATAAGATTATATTTTCAAAAAAAATATACTACTTTATGCATTGCATATAGTACTTTGGTCTTCACCTATATCACTTTACTATTTCTAACTCATTTACGTAAATAGTACTTGAGATGATCATATATTGCTTTATTCCTTTGATATCCAACTATAGTTATAGCATATACTCTTGTTTTTTCCAGATGCGTTGACATTCCCCTTTTTCATTATAGTTATTGATATGAGAAGGGGCTAACAAAGATTAGAGATAGAATCAGCTATAAGGGACTAGTCCCTCCTTTTGAGAATAAAAGGGTTAATTTAGTAAAGAAGAAAAGTGGATTCAACCTCACCAAAACTTAAGTTCAGACTCGGATAGAAATGATATTAAATGTAGGTCCAAAGCAAAAGTATTATACAAGATAATTAAATGGAATATTGTGATTCTAAATATAATTCGAAACCTTGTAGATTTGATCACTTAGTATTTCTTTGAATATGTCTTATTTTTTTACTGTGTATACCATTAACTTCTTAAGCATATTGTATCCATTGATGTATTTTTTAATCTTCACCTATACACTGAATCCTATAACTATCCTCATAACGATAAAATATAGAGTGCGGGCCCATCCTCATTAAATGCAATTTTACCACTTTACCCAAGACATATATACTACTACCCTAATATACACATGATGTGTGCGTTTCATAAAAAAGATTCATTATCGTTTCAAATTGACAATCAAATGGATATTAAATTTTTTATCATTTTTGTGGCAAAAAATAAGCTTATATATTAATCACCAAAGAAAGGCCAACATAAAAAACTTACAAGCACGGAGCCTAACACCACCAGTAGAAAACTCAGACAAAAAAATCAGAACACACAAGAGCTGAAATAAACCAACCAAAACGGACAATAGAAGAACAAAACAAACAGCTTTAAGTATAGAGATTATACAACCAGTCAAGCCCGGCCCTGGGCCATAATTAAGGTAAAGTTGACATATACATTGCAAGCAAAATACCGGATCTGAATTGCTGGCAGCGGAGTTGACTTCAAAGCTCAAATGCTTATGCCTTCATATGTCAGGGAGTTCGAGTGACATATCAAACATATATTTCCAACTTTTTTCAACTGATTTTTTGATGGGTTGATGGGCACCTTTCCTTTATCCCTTTCATCTCCTTTTCTTTCTTCTTCATATCATCATGCCCAGCTAACGTTTTGCATTGTAGAATAAATTGTTCATTATGTTGTAGATTCTTTAATTCTGTTTGATTTCCCAATGATACTTCGGATTTGAGCTAATCTATATAGATTTTGAAAGTTATTTAAATTTTGTGGCTTTTCAAAAACATACTCCTTCCGTTTCAATTCACTGTTTCCATTTGGAATATGGGGAACCGATGCAAATTGAGGTGGATGAGAATATTTTTAATTTTATATTGTAAAAAGTGTACTTTGTACCTTTTTTATTTTAAAAGTAAGAGACAGAAAGAAAAGTGAGTGATTGGAAAACAAAAAGATTCTAAAATGAGTCATGTGTAAAGACAAAAAGTAAAAAAAGTGTAGTAAATAATTGGTTGTTCAAGGGTAAGATGGAGAAATAAATATTCTTACAATGGAAAAGATTTAAAGTGGGAAGAAGCTTAATGAAACACCCCAAGGAAAATGGAAACATCAAATTGAAACGGAGGGATCATTATATTATTCATGAATTCTTAAGTGGAGACAAATTGTTATCAATTTTTGATGTGTATCATCGCGTGATATATTAATGAAGGAATTATGAAAGATAACTTATAAAGGTATAGTTCATAATACGGATGTGCCTTTATTTTTCATGAATTTATCTGAACTAACTTAGTGGAAATTATTCAAGTTGATTGTGTAAGATGTTTGGACTTATCTAAAACTTATTGGAACTAATCTGAACTAATTTAACATGAAACCTATTTTTTAAGGTGTAGAGTGCACCCTAAGTATAAACCAAATTTTTTGTCCTTTTATTAACTTTGCTAGTATATGTACGCAAAATAATGAGTAGTAAAATCAAACCCCAAAAAATACTTCTATAAGACTTATAGATTTAAAAGAGATTTAATTCGTTTAGAACTAATTTTTCATTCGTATAACAATTGTTTCAAGAGACCCAATTTTTCGCCGGAGGGCCTACAAAATGTGGGGGACGGCCATGCAACGAGTTTTTATCATAGTAGACTGGCACTTAGAATCAGGCAAATTACTAGCTTTAATCCTCAGCAAGATCTCAGCTACGATGGAGTTAACAAGCTCAAGAAATCTAATAGCCATCATTCTCGAAACAACATCATTTCTTGCTCTCCAAATGTGGTACACTAGAGTAGCAAGCACCAGCAAGCATATCTTCGTTCTATTTTTGCTACTTATCTTCTGTACCAGCTCCTTCAAGCATGATGAATCACTTCTCTCCAAGAAAATTTGATTCTAAGCCATGCCGATAATCATCTTAGCACGATCAGCACCTTGAAGCTACATATGAAAACTAAGTGTTCAGAATTTTCCACAGCCAGACCACAAAGAGGACAAAGACCAGTCTCACAACAACCATATCTGAGCAGCTTCTCTCTGGTTTTCAGTTTATTTCAAGGCCAACAGCCAAGCTATAAAGGCATATTTTGGTATATTGAGTCTATCCTAGGCCCAAAATCTCCAATCTACCCTGGCCGAATCAGCGATGAGCCATTGATAAAGGGCGGATTTGATGGTGTAAAAGGAAGCAGATCTCCAAGAATTACCAAGAGGGAAACCATAAGCCAATCTGTCCTTAGTAGAGCAAATATTTTTCCAACCCCAACTATCACTCTTCACCTGATTTGGTATAACCGCTAATCTTGCTCTTTGATGTGCATACAGTTTAGAATCCATTTACCGCAAATAATATCGGATTTTTGAGCGATATACAACACACATATACCCGCGGCAGCAACATTCCAAGCAAATTATTCATAAGGCCAAGACCACCATAATTTTTTGGTTTACACATCTAGTCCCAAGAAACAGGAGGGGATTTAGAGAGGAGGTGGACCTTGATCACAGAAATGCTCTACAAATTTGAATAATTCTACTCAAAATTATTTTAGGAATCGGAAAATTTAAGACCAATAAATGTGAAGACTTAGAAGCACAGAATTACTTAAAGCAATTCTTGGAGCATAGGAAAGAATCCTAGAAGACCAAAGGGATGATTCTATTTAGCAACTTCTCACAAAGAGCATCACAATCAGCTGCCAAAATTCTTTTAGATGTAATAGGCACATATAAGAGTTTCGATGGAAACTCCCGCCCCTTTTGAAAGCTATAAAATTCCAGAATGGAATTTTGAACCTCCAAAAGAACATTACCAAAGTAAATAGCAGATTTATTGCTACTGGCTGACATATCAGAAGAGAGTTCAAAAATTTTCAGAGATCTAAGTAAAATAGCAATGGATTAAAAAGTACCTCTAGTAAAACAACATCAAATCATTAGCTAACACAACATGAGAATCTTTAGCAGTTTGCATCTATGATGAAATTGGAAGGACAATTATTTGTAGACCAATAAAGGATTCTAGAGAGATATTCCATAGAAGGTGTTGATGCCAAATTCCGCACAAGGCAAAACTTAGCTAGAGACCTACAAGCTAGAGGGATGAATGCAATGTGCGTGGATCAATGCAAATGTATGCAGCTATGAAAAACCAAGAAAGAAAAAAACAAAGAAGAAGAGGACACCAAAAAGATGGTGACGCGGAAAACCTCAAGAATAAGGGTGAAAAACCGCGGGTGGCGCTTGGTGCACCAATCCACTATTGTAAAAAGAACAGTTACAGCAGTGAGTATCCTAGCTTCTGAATGTAACTCGAATGTGAAAAGTGTATATGCTTAAAATGTATGATTGCTTAAGTAAAAGAACCAGAGAGTACACTGTTTCTACCTAATTTTCCTATTTATACTATGAATAAATATCCGTTTGAAATATGCTGAAGCAACGGTTTGCAACCACTTCCTTGATTCTTGCAACGACCTCGATCTTCTCGTGATATCTTGCTGCGCGTCCATGCTTAATTGGTTTGAACCAATCTTCCTTCCACTTATACACGTTGAATTGAGGCATACTTGGTATTCCCATAAAGATAAGAGTTCGTTGTAACAAACTTATCACCTTTCCTGGAACTGGGCTGTCTCTTTGTTCAGCTACGTAGTTAGAATCAGATATCTGCAGATAACCTAGCTAGACTTGGATAGCTACGGAGATAACTCTGTCTATATAGTTGTGGTCGGCTTGATACCTGCACAGATAGCTAAGTAAAGAAATTTAGGACATAACAGTTGCCCCTAACTTGTAGCTTGCACCTATGCCCTAGCTGGTGAAGTTGCGAGTTACCATGGTGAAGAAATAAACTTGTAAAGCTTG
This sequence comes from Patellifolia procumbens, assembly GCA_947645195.1. NCBI lineage: Eukaryota > Viridiplantae > Streptophyta > Magnoliopsida > Caryophyllales > Amaranthaceae > Patellifolia > Patellifolia procumbens. The sequence continues at coordinate 902 of CANSGD010000173.1, read as the reverse complement.
CAAATTTCCAGATAAAAAGTATTGTCTAAATTGCACCAGATTGATTAGATGTAATATTTTATGCTGAAGACAAATAAAAATAAAAGATAAACCAGGGATTGAGATCCTTTAGACTCAGGGAATAAAGTAATTCTTTTAGGTAAAAGATAACAATTTAAAGACAAAAGATATGGGTTACAAAAATATTTTTAACCGTTAGAAAGCAATAAATACCCAGCCATTTGGGTGAATTAACTCCCTCAGACCAATTTATTTGCTTTTCCAATTTCAAAAAACCCAATTGCTTTCTCTTCCTCTTTCACAAGGTAATCTCTCTATTTCCTCCTCTCTTTCTCTTCCTGTATACCTGTAAAACAATCTACGAGGAAAAAAGCATTTTCTACAACCCCAAATCAATGGGAAGACCCAGCGATGATGTTGCTTCCACCAATCACACGAGAAGACATCGATCTTATTAAAATTAAGGGACATTTCCCTGACTGTACAGAGTTCATAGTTCTAGAAGAGAATGACAGGCCAAATTTAACTCTTGATAATCACATATGCTTCTACGAGTACCCATTCATGTTGGGTTACTCTTTCAACTTCACACTTTATACGAGTTCTTTTATAGAGGTTTAAATTTCTCTCCTGGCCAGCTAATGCCAGTGTTCTGGAAAGAATTTGCTGCACTATAGAGTCAGCAACGAGAGATTAGGACACTCCTTTCTAAAAGCAAAGAACCTATTTTTGCACTTATGGTATCAGACACATCCCCCCTAGGAAAGTAACCGTGAAAGTGAAATCGCAATACCCTAGTCCTGTAGAAGGAACTTGAGCTTCTGAGTCTTACTGGAACACCAGATTTTTCTTTGTAGCCAAGGATTCCCTTGGTGAATCTGAAGGGCTTTTCTCCCATCTGG
>CANSGD010000172.1:600000-764566 GCA_947645195.1 Patellifolia procumbens | reverse complement strand
ATTTGTTGTGTGAGATGAGAGCTCAAAGACGCTGATAAGAGTCGAACCCCCAATCTTTAATGAGGTAAAAAAAACTCTGATCATCTAAATTATCTCCTCCGCACTATAGGGAAACCGAAACATATCCTAAAAAAGCCGTTTATACTCTTATGAAATAATGGGAAGCGTATCACATCTTGTGATAATTCTATATTTTCCCCTACTAGTTAATGTGATTTTAACAGCAGATTTCATCCCGGAAGATAATATCCTCCTAAATTGCGGCGGAATTCAATCAAGAAAGTATCGATTCCGATGGCCGGATATGGACCGGTGACAAGGGTTCTAAATTTCTAGTATCATCAAAAGGGTCCTTTAGAGCTACTGCAAGCATTGGAGCGCCTGATGTTGGTAGATTGCCTTACATGTCTGCCTAGGATTTTCTACTCAAATGCTACGTACTATTTCCCAGTTTCGCCTGGTGGTGGAATTCCTCCGGCTTTACTTCTATCCGAATATATATTCTCGGTCGAATTCGGCCAACGCCGTGTTCTCCGTGGTAGCTGGTCCATATACATTGCTTGGGAACTTTAATGCATTTGAAGCTACTAGAAAGCTTGACGTTCATTATGTTGTTAAAGAGTATTCCATCAATGTGGATAGTGATGTTTGACAATAAGGTTTATGCCGGGAGGAAGTCTTTTGCTTTTGTGAATGGAATTGAGGTGGTGTCTATGCCTAGTATTTATGATAACGATGTTGGGGTGAATATCGTGGGTACGAGTAGCCCGTTTCAGATTGATAACTCCACTGCTATTGAGAGTTTGTACCGGCTGAATGTGGGTGGAAATTATATTCCACCTACTAACGATACCGGCCTCTTCAGGTGAGTTATGCTCGAAATTTTTATAATTAGTGTTGTTTGGTTGGCATAATTTTAGTTATAGTATAAGTTAAAGTTTTTGTAATGTTTGTGGTTGTTTGTTGTTTGTAAAAACTTATTATTTACTTAATTAGTCCATGTTTTCAACTGGTGGGATGAAAATGATATTTCAATAGAATTTAGGGTATTTTGTCCGATAAGACATAATAAAACATATTTTTTTCCTAATAAGACTTAATAAAACAGTTATTTTATGGGAAAATATCTCTATTAAGATATTTTTGTTTATAAAGACCTTATACACGAAAGGGCCATTTGTTACTTAAGAACAAGTTATTATTTTGGGTAAGTAGGTCAATTTTCGATGTTAACTAGATTTTTCCCTCTAATTCTCATATATATATTTTGTTTTCTAACAATTCCCATAAAAAGAATCCATTAATCCCAACCAAGCAAAGTATATATGAGAATGGGAGGGAAAAGGTAATGTAATGTGTGAGAGTTGACTTGTTTGCTGGAAAATGATAATCAGATCCTAAGTAACTAATAGAGTTAATGTATTAGGTCTTTCTAGACAAAAGAAGCGTTAATAGGTATTTCCCTATACCAAACATATACTCCTGCTTTACTAGGTTTTATTTGACAAATTTTGGCTATCTAATGGTAAGTACTCTTCCTTCTCAAATATAGCAATGTGGATACTAACTCTTTCATCTTTTCCTACCAGGTCATGGTACGATGACACACCTTACAAATTCGGCCCAGAAATAGGGTTCACAAACATTGCAGATCCTAACGTAACCATCACCTTCCCAAAATCCTTACCCTCCTACACCGCACCGGTCGACGTCTACGCCACGGCGAGGTTCATGACACCAGACAACATGGTGAACCTCAACTTCAACTTAACATGGTTATTCTCTATTGACACTGGCTTTGCTTACTTAGTCAGGCTCCATTTCTGCCAAATCTTCTTCAATATAGATAAAGTCAACCAAATTGTGTTCAACGTTTACCTCAATAATATAACCGCATTTCCTGGAGTTGATGTAATTGCGTTGACACAAAGCAATGGAGTTCCTTATATTATGGACTTTGTGGTGATTCTTCCCACGATTGAAGATCCTCAACAAGATTTATGGGTTGCTTTGCATCCAGATACAACTGATAAACCTCAGTATTATAATGCATTTCTTAATGGATTGGAGATTTTTAAGATTAATAATACTGATGGTAATCTAGCTCCATTCATTGCTTGAGCTGGAATCATGATCATGCACGTCAAATTGTAATGTTACTGCTTGCATGATTTGTTAGTTATTTTCTTTGTTATAAATTGATTATTGAGGTTGACTATAATAAAGATTATAGTACATCATTGATAGTGCCTATAGATTAGTATTGTTACGAATTCATTTTGTGAGATTTGTTGTGTAATCTTTTTGAAAAAGTCAATTTTTGTAAGATAGATTCTTTAGAGATGATCTAGTTTATTTCATTTTACTAAGAATTAATAAAGTTGAAGTCATCTAGTAAATGTATAATCAAACATGTTCGAATATATACCAGTTTGCACCCAAGCAATACTCAGTTTTTTACTTTTTATTGATGAAAAAAACGAGATGAGATCATCTAGAGTTGTTAGTTAACTCTACAAAATAGAGTTGACTTTCTTAATATAATGATAAGAGTAGTTGGTTACACATAGAACCTGTAACAATTTTTTTTCTTTTTTATTATTTTATTTGTTCTCCTTTTTGTTGTATAATCCATCCTAGCCCTTGAAAATAGTGTGTGGCTAAGATTAACCAAACTATATTCTGTAGAGTTAACTAACTAACAACTCTAGGGATCCCATCCCGAAAAAAAGTAACTTCTAATTTATTGGAAAAATAGCTACTTCTTTAAACAAAATTGAAATGAGTTGGTCTTATAAGAGATCGTCTAATTTGAATTTAAAAGTAGGCAACAATTTAAGTCAATAGATAGAAGAGAAAATATTGGGCTTTTTGAATAAAGTACTGGACTTTTTTAATAAAGTGATGAGTTTGAGTTAGTCTAATTTTTAACTTAAAATTAGACCCCTTTTTAATAACTTTTGAATTGAAATTTGCAATAAAAAATATTTACTAATTGAATGTCTAATAAGTACTTATTGAGTAATGAGTAGTAGTAAACTAATTAGTTTATGTATTAAGAGCTCTAGTTAAATTTTTGATTGTATTATTTATCAAAGTTCGATTCATTTAGTAGGAAAACAACTCATTTTGCAGGGTACTTTGACAAGGAAGTCAACTTTGAGTGGTTGATGTTTTTTTTAGTATGTAGTACATGATTTTTCTTTAAATAGTGGACTGATTATATTATGAATGCACGTGATGTGTATGAAAGCGTATAAAGTTACACATAAATACACTTATTGGAAGCGAGAAGAGAAAGAAGATTATAGAAAGGGGAAAAGGAAGAATTATTAGTTTTTTTAAGGTGTTCTTTTTTTCAAAAATAAAAATTGTAACAACAGTCAAATAGAGAGGGAGTTATGCCTATAAATTAAGAATTAAAAAATATTTTAATTTTTAGTGCCCCGTCATCTTCTATTATAGAATAGAGATAATTAGAAGTTAAAATTTCCTTTGGTGATTATCAATATTATTGATCTCCTAATACTTTTTCCTTTGACTTATTACCTATTAAAGTTAAAGTTTTGTAAACTTCGGAAAAACACGCTCTATAATACTGATAATCACCAAATCAAATTTTAACTTCTTATATTCTCTATTCTATAAAGGAATTGAGGAGGGTGGCACCAAAAATCAAAATTAGTATCACTAGTCAGACCCTTTGTTCGATTAGGATTGCAATCCAACCGAAGCTTTGTTGGGATATTTGCGCAATATTGAGCATTCATAAGAAAAGGATCGCTTATTGCCCTATGTAGATCCTCTCCCCCCTTCAAAATGGCCCTTTTCAAAATTTATGAGAACATAGAGTCTCTGAGTAAACTATCTATGATTTAGTGATTTTTGTAGTTATCTCGCATCTATCTCATCATCGGAATAAAAGCTACCCTGTTCGAAGAACTAGCTTTTATCATTTTTTTTATAATGACTGGGATTTGGCTAAAGAGTATGAGGGTCTATAGATAAGTTTACCTTAAAACTTCTACTAAGTTCCTAGTTCCTAAATTATTATAAACTACCAAAAATACCCTTAATTATCGACGTAATATCCATTCATTACACTATCGGCCCCTAGAATTCCCTCTAATCCTCAAGGCGGAAAGTAATTGACACTGAATTCCAGACCTGAAGAGCAATGGAAAGTGATGTTGCTAAAGCTGATGATGCCTAGCTTCCATTATCGCTCCAACTCCTTGTTGGTGATGCCTCCTCCTTAGCTTCTTCTAGTGTCCCAAGTATGGTGAAATAGCCTTGGAAATTACATGAAGGTGTAGTGGGGTGAAATTTTGTAGTCACTTTGTGATATGAAAGCAGGTTGGACTGATCGCACAATAAGATGGCGTGGTTCATGGGATGAGGTGTAGAATGTTTAGGCTGCAGAAATTGGATATGTAAAATGGATAGTGAGTTGGTGAAATTAGACATGGGTTTCGAACAATGGGTTAGAGTATAAGGCTGAAAATTTTATGGGTTGTCATATTGGATTGGAATATTGGGGTGTTGAAAATGGAGAGGTGGTGAGATGAAGGGTTGAAAAATGGAAATTAATGAACTTAGTGGGAGGTGTTAGGTGGGGCGATTTATGAAATAGGTGGGGTGGTTGGGCAAATTGGGCTTAGAAAGAATCAGCCTAAAGTTATTAGTTACCTCATCAGAATGCGAATTAATGGGTTTTACAAATAAGGACCCATGGATATGCTTAGTTTTCTCCAAATTTTCCAAATGCAAGGCACCACCCGGTTAAAATAACCTCCACGGGTGTTTGTTTTCACCGCTTCTTTTTCTTCCTCCACATTTCGCTTCCATGAAGGCGCCAATGACGAACCAAAACGTTGCATCACTTGCTACTTTAGTTCGTGCCATTCAGAGAACGGCTGTCGAAACTGTTCCCATTCGAACCACCATTGTGCTCCGCCATCAAGCGATAATATGGCAGCCTTCAATTTTGTCTCTTCATTTAAGTAAAAGTAATGAAAGATGTCCTCCTTTCTGAAACCCAATCTTTGCAATTTCTTCCGTTGAAATAGGGATTTGAAGCTCTCGTCAGATACTTCGTTCTTCTTTGAATCATTAAATTTATCTCTCTCTCTTTCCCATAATGTAGGCAAACTCCTCATGAATCCATGTTTGCATTTGTTGGGATGGTAACAGAAAATCAACTGTATTTTTCGGCCAACACGGATCGTATTGCTTGATACCAAGTTATAATAGGCTCATATAATGGAGAAGATGAAAATGTAGTTTTTGATTGATAAAATGTAAATAGGTAGATTGTCAAGTATTCGAGTGACTTGCTCACACTCCCAAAAAAAGCTAAATGAAAACTAAGTAAAACTAAGAGAAACTTGATCAACATTTTTCATGCCTCCTCTCTTTCTCTACTTAGCTCTATTTATATATAAGTTTACATTAAAACATCTACTAAGTTCCTAATTTCTGATTCCTAATTTATTGTAAACTACCAAAAATACCCTTATCGTAGTAATATCCATCCATAACACCACACTTCCACATAAAATCAGCTTTACTTTAAAAAAACAAATCTCCCTACTACCCTTAATGCTTGCTATAGATAATTCTAGAGCTAGTTACCCTTCTTCTTCCTAGCATAAGTCAACAACAATGATGGCTTGGGATGGCATCTAAAATCGAAATATAACCACCAACACATACCTCAATTGTGACTTAACGTAATATTTGATGTACAGATACGCCGCAAAATAATTTTTAAAATACATATAAACACATGCAAACACTCCATGATTTAGTCTCTCCCTAGTAGACTTGGCAAAACGGTCGGTCGGATCGGTTTTGGGTCGAATAGATTCGGGTTCAGGTGACTTTCTGGTCGGGTCAGTTTCCGTAACGGGTTGACAAACCTTTGACCATGACCCAGAGAATTCGGTTTCGGGTCGGTCGACGGTCAAAGCCGTCTTTTTAGTTTCTATTTTTGGCATGAATTATTCTATTTATTCTATTATATATATAGATATTTATTATTAATGCAATATATTTACGTATATAATGCTAATTAAAATGACTGATATCACAAGTATAATATCAAAATTAAGGTACAAAAGTATGATAAACCTTTTATTTTGCCCTAAGTTGAAGACACAAATGTTGTAAAATTCAATTATAAACATGGAAATCCATCGGTCGGGTCGTTTTCGGTCTGTTCAATTTTATCAGGTTCGGCTACGTTCGGGTCCGTGGTCGTGATTTCATGTTCATGACCCATTTTTATCACATCATTTTTGCGTAGGTTTCGGGTTGGGTCAAGTTTTGCTAGGTATATTCCCTAGCATTAGTTCTTCAATACATCAACTACATTGTCCATGTCTAGATCCAAGCACATGCTGATACCACCGGAAGCAAACTGAAGCACCCACATCCACGGCCAAATCTCACAAAATGCACCACACACAGTCCAACAACCACACAAAAGCACCATCATTACACCCTATTCCAACAACCTTAGATTAACCCTCATCATAAGATAAATGACACTTCCCCACCTCTTTTCCACCTTTGAACACAAAATAACCAAATAAGTCATAGCCTATGTTTGTTCACCAACCATCCATAATGAAGGTCTGTGAGCTTTGCTACCACATACTTTGAATTTTGGTGTAAGGTTTATCAAAATCAGAAAGTTCGTCAACTTTGCTACTACATACCTTGAGCTCAACTTTGGTAAGGTGTGTCATATTTGGAAAGTCCTTTAACAACACCTCCCGGAAATAAAATAATCAGTGAAAACAATGTGGAGTTCCTCTTTGATTAGTTCTCTTTCCATGGAATAGCACAATTTTTTTGCAACCATGCTATCCTAACCTGCACACACTCATCCGTCCAAGAAAATAAAAGGGGTAATCAAGTCTTGGGGTTATAGGCATAGCAATTGTCTCTATGATGAAGAACTTGAAGCCATCCTTGCATTAGGTTGTCATCAATTAGTGGAGCGGCATAAGCAGGTATGACATCAACCCCATAAAACCGATGGAATCACCACGATCATGATGACATGGAAGAAAAGCCTCCATGTAGTGAAGCTTCCACTGCAAACTCGCCTCCTCTAGCTTGTTATCCGGCACCATTATATAAAGCTCAGACGACGGTAATTCTACGTTCAATTTTTTCAAGCTAAACGAAGCGCTTTCACTAGGTGCAGGTAGGCACATGGGCGAGCCTCCTAGGTCGCTTTTTGGGTAGAAGCACAAGAAGTGTGAAAACATGTAATGAATCTTCATTTTAGAGATTGTAAACATGAAAGAAAAGATAGAGAGAAAGAAAGGAGGAAGCTAAGAACAGAATTTTTATTATCATTGTTGAAATGAATAAGAGAGCTAGAAGCTCTATTTATTACAAGCTAATAGCTCTAGATAAGCTAACAAACTCTAACAAACTTCCTAACAAACAAGGATGAGGTGGCAAGTTATGTAACTAACTAAACAACCAAATCTATCTAAGCTAGATACAAAGATACACCATCATTTTATGTAGAATACATCATCATTTTATGTAGGATATTCATCACCCCCCCTCAAACTAGACTGGGGAGTAAACAGTCCTAGTTTTGAAAGTAAAGTATTGAACTGAGCAGATGGTAGGACCTTAGTAAAAACATCAGCTAGTTGGTTTTGTGTGGGAAGATAAGAGAGTTGAAGGAGACCTTCTAGGACTTTGTCTCGTGTAAAATGACAATCAATATCAATGTGTTTGGTTCTTTCATGAAAAACAGGATTCTTGGCTATATGTAGAGCTGATTGGTTATCACAATGTAATGTAATAGGTTTGAGCTTAGTAATACCAAGCTCTTCAAGTAATCTAACTATCCATGTGATTTCAGAAGCTGCAGCAGCCATGGACCTATATTCAGCTTCACTGGAGGATCTAAAAACAACAGATTGTTTCTTAGATTTCCAACTGATAGGAGAGTTGCCAAGTAGTAAAACATAACCAGAAATAGATCTTCTTGTGTCCAAACAAGCACCCCAATCTGAATCACTATAAGCTTGTAGAGTGAGGTGATCTGTAGCTCTCAAAAGGATACCTCGACCTTGTGTGAGAAACATAGCTTAAAGTGTGAAGTAATGCTGAAAAATGAGAAGAAGTAGGCTGGTGCATATATTGACTGAGAATTTGAACTGTATAAGCCTATGTGTTAAGAAATTTAGTTTGCCAACTAAAGATCTATACAAAAGAGGTTCTGAGAGAGGTGGTCCATCAGAAGAGGTTAATTTGAGATTTAATGGTAAAGGTGTAACAGCTGATTTGGGAAGAACAAGATTATTATCAGTACAAAACTGTAAAAGCTCATTTGTGAATTTAGCTTGTGTGAGAACTAGGCCATCAGAAAAATGATGTACCTCAATGCTAAGAAAGAAGAAAAGAAGGCCAAGATCTTTAATACTGAATGTAGTATGAAGGTGTTGTTTAAGAGAATCAATAGCAGCTTGATCTGTGCCAGTGATGAGAATGTCATCAACATAAACTGCAGCATAAGTGACAGAATTACCTTGCCTTTTTATAAACAAAGAATAATCATTCTTTGATTGGTGAAAACCTTGATGATGAAGCTCATGTAAAAGCTTAGCAAACCATTGTCTTGAAGCTTGTTTAAGACCATAGAGACTCTTTTTGAGTTTACAAACTTTGGTAGAAGGAAAAGACAAACCTTCAGGCAATTTCATGTAAACATCTTCAGTCAAATCTCCATGTAAGAAGGCATTATTGACATCTAGTTGATAGATAGGTCATTTCTTATGAGCAGCAAGAGCTAATAAGCATCTAACAGTAGTCATTTTGACAACTGGTGAGAAAGTTTCTTGATAGTCAATGCCAGATTTTTGGTTAAATCCCTTGGCTACTAACCTAGCTTTGTACCTTTCTATGGTACCATTAGCTTTAAGCTTTATTTTGTAGACCCATTTAGAGCCTATAGGTTTTTTACCAGGTGGGAGATCGTATGAGTACCAGTGAGGGTTAGAGTTCTTTATTCATAGGTGCAACCCGCAGAGGATCTTGAACTGCTTCAGAATAAGAGATAGGTTCAGGGGAATAGTAGGAGGTGTAGGAATGGAGGTAAGTGCAACTAGGTTGCACCAATGAGTGGTATTAGCTTTACTAGGTTTCTAAGAACAACTGAAATCATTGAGATGGCTAGGAAATTTGTGTGATCTAGAAGAAACTCTAATATGAATATTCTGAGAGAGATCAATAAGAGAATCTGATGGAGAAGAAACAATTTGAGATTCTGAAATGAGTGGAGTGTTTGAAGTAGAATATTCAAAATGAGAGGGAGGAGAAGAAGGTAAATGTGAAAGAGAAGATGTAGAAGGTGTTGTTGGTGTAGTTGAGGGAATAGGAGACATAGGAGTTTCAGGTTGCGTATAATGAAAAGGAGTAGGAATATGAAAATCATTTAGTAAAGTTTCAGTGAAATGAGGAAGAAAAAACTGAAAACTTTTAGTAAGTGGTGGAGAAGAATAGTAAAATGGGAAGTTTTTTCATGAAAAACAACATCCCTAGAAAAATGGATTTTATAAGTGTCTAAATGAAGTACTTTGTAACCCTTTTGAGAGGATGAATAACCAATAAACACATGAGGAGATGCTCTTGGCATGAATTTATGTCTATGAACTCTTGATGTAGAAACAAAGCAAAGACAGCCAAATGCTCTAAGTAAATCATAGTTTGGTGGTTGTTGGAACATTAGTTCATAGGGAGTTTTGAACTTTATACTGCTGAGGGGCATTCTATTGATTAGGAAAGCAGCACACAGCACACACTCACCCCAAAACTGTATTGGAAGGTTTGCTTGAAAATAGAGAGCCCTGGCAGTCTCTAACAGATGTTGGTGTTTCCTTTCAGCCACTCCATTTTGCTGAGGAGTATCACTGCAGCTAGTTTGATGATGAATTCCATGTTTAAGATAGAAGTGCTTCATAGAACCTTCACATAATTCTTTTGCATTGTCTGATCTAATGCTTTGGATATCAGAATGAAACTGAGTATGAACATAAGATAGAAAATTTTCAAGAACAGAAACTGCTTGATTTGGATTTCATTTAATGTATCCATGTAAATCTGCTATAATCATCCACAATAGTAAGGAAAATCTTGCAACCACTATAAGTAGATTCCTTAAAAGGACCCCATACATCCAAATGTAAAAGCTGAAAAAGGTCTATGAGTTTTGATTGAACTAAGAGGAAAAGAGAGCCTATGTTATTTGGCTTTAAGACAGATTTGACAAAAATCTGTAAGATTGCTATCTTTATTCTGAAAAACTGGATCCAAATGCTTCATTTGAGTAAATGGAAGATGTCCAAGTCTAAGGTGTAGTAGCTTGATCTTCTATTCATTTTCAGTAGATCTCTTACTCTGAGAAACTGATGTAGAACAACAAACACCATCATCTTGTGTATAATTCTTTGGAGAGTTACTAGTTGTATAGTATAGTCCATCATTGGCCCTACCAAGAAGCTTGCTCAGGTGCTCCCCCTGAATCAAACATCCATTGATTGTAAAAGTGATAGAGCAAGAGAGATCTTTGCACAATTTTTGAACTGAAATCAGGTTAAATTTGAAACCAGGAACATATAAAACATCTTGCAGGGTGAGATAATCATTGACTTTTATAGTTCCAATATGAGTAATGTTGATGATTGTGCCATCTGGAATTGTAACAGATTGAGGTGTATGTTGAATAGGATGGTAAGTAGTGAATAATGAGAGATCATGACACATATGATCAGAAGCTCCACTATCAATAATCCAACCTAATTTAGAATTGGATAATAAGCAAGATATACCTGCAAACATTGTTGTACCAGATGATGAACTGTCATTATGCCTCTTAGAGCTTCCAAGAAGTTGTAGTAATTCATTATATTGATCAACTGTCAAGCTAGTATTAGTGTTACTAGACTGAATAGTTGAACCTGCAGAAATCTTGTCAGAATTTTGATCAAAATTCTCATGAGAAGATGTATCTCCTTGACTATAAGCATCCATTCTTCTATTATTTGAAGCTAGCTTGTGTCCAGTAGGCTAGCCATGAATTTTCCAACATCTATCAATAATATGGCCTGCCATTTGACAATAATCACAGTATAGATTGGCAGATCTTTTATTGCCAGTATAGGTTCTATTTTGAACTCTATTATTCTGTGGTTGAGTTTTGAAAGGCTTTCTTTCTGAAAAATGTCTTCCATCAGCAGCAAAAGCAAGAGGTTCAGTATTGCTATTTGAACCAAGAGTTGCTAACTCTTTGTGTTTTTCCTCTTGCACAAGTAATCTATAGGCTTGAGTTACAGCTGGTAAAGGTTGCATCATTAATATGTTGCCTCTAACCAATGAATATTCATCACTTAATTTCATCAAGAATTGGATTAATCTTTGATCTTCTCTCAGTTTTACTAGTTTCTGAGTTACATTACAAGTGCAACTTCCACAAGAACAAATTGGTAGAGGATTAATAGCATCTAGTTCATCCCACAACATCTTCATTTGAGTAAAATATTCTGCTATCTTAAGATTTCTTTGAGATAAATCTGATAGCTGCTGCTGTAATGCAAATAATTGAGGTCCAAATGAGCAACCATACCTTTCTTCTAGGTTCAACCAAATTTCTCTTGCTGTAGGAAAGAACAAAACACTTCTTGCAATTGTTTTCTCTAATGAGTTCAATATCCATGATATTACCATATCATTGCATCTCTTCCAAGCTAGAAAAAGAGATTCTCTCATATTGGGAGATGTTATGTATCCATCTACAAATCCTAGCTTGTTTTTGGCTGATAAACTGATCAGTATTGATCGTTTCCAGTCTGCATAACCAATACCATTGAAAGCTGATGAAACCATCTTTAGATTAGTATCTTGTGATGGATGAATGAAATAGGGACTTGTTGGATCTTGAGATGGATCAATACTCCTCTGATTTTGTGTTTGTGATTGCTCACTTTCTACCATCTTTATTCTGTAAACGAAAAAATTTTGAAAAACTGAAACTGGAATGAAGTGATTCTCAGGATCTTATGATCTTTTCTTGATTGTGATTTTGCGGAAAAATATTCAGATTAGCAGCTGCTATGAGCCTGCTCTGATACCATGTGAAAACATGTAATGAATCTCCATTTTAGAGATTGTAAACATGAAAGAAAAGATAGAGAGGAACAGAATTTTTATTATCATTGTTGAAATGAATAAGAGAGCTAGAAGCTCTATTTATTACAAGCTAATAGCTCTAGATGATCTAACAAACTCTAACAAACTTCCTAACAAAAAAGGATGAGGTGGCAAGTTATGTAACTAACTAAACAACCAAATCTATCTAAGCTAGATACAAAGATACACCATCATTTTATGTAGAATACACCATCATTTTATGTAGAATACATCATCATTTTATGTAGGATATTCATCAAGAAGAGAGGAGAAAAATTTTCTTCGAATTTCTTTAGAACTTCAAGTCTTCAACTTCAGGGGAAAAGAGCAACAGCCAAGGGAAATGCTCAAATCATATGAACTTTCTTTTGTTTCTATCTACTTTTTCATTTTTCTAGAAAAATAAGTTTTTTAGTTCTATTTTATTACAATCAAAATCCATTTGGCTTTATACTCATTTAGTTAATTCGTACTCATTTAGAATATTCATACTCATTTAACTTCGTACTCAATTTGGAATACTCATACTCATTTGGCTTCGTACTCATTTGGAAAATTCATACTTATTTTAGAAATTTCTCTTAAGACTAACTCATACTCATTTGGCTAAGTCATACTCATTTACAAAACTCATAGAAAAATTCATACTCATTTGACTTCATACTCATTTTGACCAATTCATACTCATTTTGACCAACTCATACTCATTTTATTTCATACTTATTTTGACCAATTCATATTCATTTTGACCAACTTATACTCACTTGGTATACATACCTCTACGTACACCAAGGTATACCTTTTACCTTATGAGTTAAGGACCCTCTTACCACTTGTAATATCGTCAAAAGATTCGATTTTGATGGTTCATTTCTTCAAAGGGTACGTATCCTCGCATTTGCTAGTGTTCCTTTGGCTCCACTCCACAAGTAAAAGCTAGCTACACTTAATCAATTAGCTCTTCCTCAATCATCTATAAATAGCAACCCATCTTACAACACTTGAAATCATTACAAGCTCAGTACATACAAAGCTAATAACATCATCTTCTTTGATATTCATTCTCTCTCATAACCCTTCAACATGTCTGGTGCTACGGAAACTGCGACTGTGCTGACAAGAGCCAGTGCGAGTACGTGTTAGTTACTATCTTGCCTCTAATATGCATGCATATAAACCTAATCTTTTGGAAAATATAGGTGTAACTATTTTTGCGATAGCAGAGTCAATTGACCCTATTTAAATTTGAAAATCTTAAGATTTTCCTAATAAATTTTTGTCTTCAAATTTTTTTCTTTCTAAAATTGATAACCTGAAATATTTTTCCTAGCATGAACACAAGTAAAAAAAACGGAGTAGCTACATTACTTATTAATAATAAATGGTCAACTTTGCACTCTTGCAGGAAGAATGGAAACCAAATTGACATCATTAAGAATGAAAACATGTAAGTTCCACAAGATATGGCCATTCCTTTTTATTGAAATCATTATGAAAGCGTAACAATGATAAGATTATCTTATTACTATATGATTTCATCAAACTGTAGTATATAAGTAGGAGTTTGCTAAAGATTATTTCTCTTTGACGGTGAAATTGCAGTCACTTTGATTAGATGATGATGAGTGAAGGCGGGAACTGCGACAAGTGCAAGTGCGGCAGCGGCTGCGCATGCACCGACTGCACCTGCTGGCAGCTGCTCTCACTGAGTGCGCTGCGCTTATTTTTTATTTTTTTTTTTGGTGTTTGCACCCGGTTCACCCTTCAGGCTACATCCGGATCGAGGTCAAGTTCGGGGTGGTTAGGTTCCATTCCTCTCCCAAGCAGGGCCGGTCCTGAGGTTTTATGGGCCCTAGGCGAAATGATAAAATTGGGCCCTTTACCTCCCTAAAAGAATAACTCATATTTTATGAAAAATTGTATGTTTTTTTATTTTATTTAACCAAATCGGAGTATTGAAAGGATGCACCACTACTTTTTTCATCCAACTCGTGACTTACAACCTCTACTATTGTCTATTACCAAAAATGGAGTATCTTTCATCTTCAAAATTATTGCACCTCACATTTTCCTTGATAGTTAGTACATGTATAATGAGATAATGAAATTTTACTCCTATTAATTATGTTGTGAGACCCAAGGGTGTTGCGCTGCGCTTATTATATCTAAAGCCTCCTCATATTATCGTTTTAATATGAGCTAGCTTTTTCTATCTATTTAATTATGTACTACTTATATGCATCATGTGAGCTAAGCCAAGATGCTAAAATAATTTGTTACTCTTACTTTTATGTAATGGCCCTTTGTGCCTAATTATATTGTTATCAATATATTATTGCATCGAACTAATTATCATATGAATTTCTTGTGTTAGAATTATATATGTACATAATCGTAATAATATCAAGATATTACCAAGATATTATAATGATTCTAACATTTTGCTTTCCCTAGTATTAATTCATCTAACTCGGTTTATATTTAGAAGGCAAATGTAGAATTAATATGACTAATATGAAATATATGATACAAGTGCCTGGACTTTATACGACCCAAGATGAATGTTGTACTCTCGCAATTTTTGTTTGTCCTTTCTTGAATTTTATGGTCGAAATTATAAAAATTTAAAAGCAAATATTTAATGAGCTATAAGATAAAATAGTACTACAATTATGTATTGCTAAAAATTATGGAAGAAATTTATTCCTCGTCACATGAATAACAAAGTCGAATGCATACTCTCTCCTTTTCCTTGCTTATTGTGCCATTTAATTTCTCAATAATACAATGAAGTTCATTATTATCATTTGTAACTTGTTTTATACGTTTATGAAAAAATTGTCGGCAAATATTAAGATTTTAGGTCATTTTCAAAATAATTACCAATTAGTTGTGAAATCAAAAATAAATATCAACTAGTTCTATTTTTTTTTAATTTTCATAACAACTAAGATTTTTAATGATTTCCTCTAGAGTGCTTAACTCCGTGAAACCTCTAGAATTGGTGATTATACAGAAACTGTCATATATTTCTTCAAATTACCATACCAACTAACAGGGACCATAACTAGAAAATTTGACTGTTTCTGTTAATTGGTATGGAAATAAAAGAAAACTAGAACTAGTTGGTATTTAATTTTGATTTCGCTACTGGTTGATATTTATTTTAAAATAACTAAAAGGTTGGTATTTTCTTATAATTTTTCCTACATTTATTCTTGTTTTATTATATTTTCATAACAAGCTTGTTAAGACATGTTTGTTATGCCTAAATCTTAGACATTTAGCAATTCACTTACATTGACTACAATTATCATTTATATAGAATATAATACGAGTAAAGGTATACCAAACAGAACTCTTTGTGTTTGAAGTGTGGATGTGACACATGCCTTTAGCTTAATAATAGTACTATTATAAGCAAATAATAGTACATGTCAAATAATTAACCTAACCAAAAGTCTAAATTATTAGTCAGAGTCTCATGAATAATTTTATAATCTATCACGCTCCCACACAACAGCTCTTTGGGCTTGAAGCGTGGATGCAACACATGTCTCATCAAATCTGGCGCTAAAGATAGATGAGATTTAAAAATCGTGACCTTCTGGTCATATTGGCTCTGATACCATATTAGAGAACCAACCAAATAAAAAGGCTAAACTAATGGTTAAAATCCCATCGACTATGTGAAGAAGATTGGTGCCTTTTGCCACCAACAAAAGGCATCCAATTCTAGTTATTGGCTAATGGTTAAAAGGTTTTAGGCCTTGTAAATTTATTGGAATAATCAGAATCAAGGTATAATATTTTAGCCCATGAATCAAGGTTTTAGGCCTTGTAAATTTATCGGCTAAACCAATCATAAGTGTGGATGCCTTTTAGGTCATTTTCAAAATAAATATCAACTAGTTGCAAAATTAAAAATAATACCGAAAGCAAATGTACATATTAAAAAAAACGGAGGGAGTATTGTATACACATTCTATTCAATTGATTAGTTGGCTAAGGATAGTAAATTTAATATTTTCTATCACATTTGTGGCTGTTATCCTATAAGGTAAAACTCATTTTTAAATAAATGCAAAGTTGAACATTTTCCCTAACAATACTCCTCCCTTTTTTCTTCCATCACTTATATTTACGGCACGTCGTTTACTTACATGGTGAAACTTAAAAATGTTTTCATGTATTCAAAAAACGCTTAAGTAACAATTTTAAACATGAAATCGGAGAGGAAAGGGGAGGGAAAAAGAGAAAAACAAGAGAGGAATGGCAGAGAGAGGTGGGGAGGGGAGGCATGAGGAGGGTTCATCGGCCGTGAGGTCAACGTCGAGAGTGAGCCCGACTGGTGGTCCGGTGTTGTTACTGACATATACTGCGATGAAATGACATTAGTTACCTTGGGAGGGACGAGAGTTTCATCGATCAGATGGATAAGGGAAATGGAATGAAAGAAAAACCCGTCGTAGAAGCAAACAAAAAAGAAAAGGAATGGGGAATGACTCCCTTTTCGAAAGCAAAAAAATACGCCAACCAAACATGATCTTAGTTCGTCATAAATGTGAAAATTTGACAAATTCCATGTATATTTTACATTATTTTTTATGCAAATTACAATATGATTCTCCCTCCGTTTTTTAATTTGCTACATCTACATATACTGCAAATGGATGTTCCAATTTATTAGGTACATTTCCTCTTTAGGTTTATGGTCGTTATGATATTTTTCCTACTTAACCCCTTCTTCTTGTCATTTACCTACATTATTCCTATCTACTTTGTTGTTTAACCTATAAAAAGATGGCCCCACCGGCCACCATCTTACATACACGCGATATGTGTCACTCCTTTGTGTAGCAGATAAAACGGGTGGATGTACAAGCTACTGACTAGTACTGATTTAGGCACTCCATTTTCTTTTGCTTACCCAATATATAAACAGGATAGATGGAGTGCCTAAATCGGTACCCGCCTACTACCCTGCGTCAATTAATTGGGTTTTCTTTTCTTGATCTAGTAAAAATGTACAGGCGCTGATTACAAATCATAGCTTTAATCACTCTCAAATCTAAGTTACGACCCCTCGCTCAAGTGAAGATAGTGAAGTAACACCTCTTTCTCCCTGATAGAAGAAAATGATATGAATGGAGAATGTAATCCTTAGAGCATAGTTAGCAAAGACCGAATGTTTGGTTTTAGGAAAGAGAAAGTCTTAAACAATTATAAAGTCATAAGAGATAGGAGAGAAAAAAAGGAAGAGAGACAAAGGAAGACCAAGGGAAGAAATGACTTCATGAAGTCATTTTGTGAACACCAAACACTTGGTGCTAGGGTGATTGAGGAGAGAGAAATAGAGATTTAATATATAATATTATGTTGAAAACCAAGTATTTGGTCTTTGCTAACTCCCCTCTTATTACTTTTCTTTTTTTTCAGTGCGCATCACCATCTTTAAAAATCCATGAATTGGCAGGATTCCCATTGGATGGTGCCTCTCAGCATTGCAACTTAACTTTAGTCCATTCCATACATCAAACTTTTAACTAAATGCACTCAGCTTCTTCCTCTATAAATATGTGTAAGATATAAGTTTAGATCATAACTCATAACTTGCCAAAAGATAGCTCTCAACCCCTTTTTCCTGTTTCGCTCTCAATCAACGATGTCGGACAAGTGCGGAAACTGTGATTGTTCTGACAGTGGCCAGTGTGAGCAAGTTTTCTTCAATCTTAATTTTGTATTTTCAGTCGAGTATAAAAGAAAATAAAATGTTTTCATAAGCATAACCAAGTACATAATGCATGAAAAATGTTTATACGGAGTTTTAAGTTTTTAGGTTAACACATTTTTCATTGGTGTCGATTATGATAAATGCCAGATGAGATTAAAAATTCTGATCTTTTCTTTTCCAGGAAGGGAAACCAGTATGGCATTGAGACAATTGAGAGAGAGTAAGATATAGTAGTAAAAATAACTCAGACATCTCCTGTTTAATATCTTCTTTTATATCCGAGAAGTTCTCACTTCTGGCTACAACTATACAGGAACTCGGGGTTTGTGACGATGGAGGGTGCTGAGAACGATTGCAAGTGTAAGTGCGGCAGCAGCTGCAGTTGCACCAACTGCACCTGCTGGCTGCTGTTCTCACTGAGCAATTGCTGCAACTTACTTATGCTCGCTTAAACTTGGAATGGATGGGCTACATATGACAAATAGTACTTGAATACCAAAATAGGAGACATTCCTACGTAAAATAAGGTGGTTAAAAGTGTGTCGAGTCCTGTATTTTTCCTGTCATTTCACACCTTTGTAAATTGCAATGGCCCTTAGCTCCTTAGGTGGATAATTATATTGCTAAATTATATGGGTTTCTAGTATCGTACAAGCATTCCACAAAAACTTTGGGTCTTGATTCTTGTTTTTCCCTCCCTTGGATTTGAACTGGCTATCTCGTACAGTCGTACACAACAGTTTTAAACTGTCTCAACTCTCCCACAGAAAGAAACAATATTCAACCCAGAGGAAAAAATATAGGGGGAAAAACAACACGACACAAGAAACAGTTGGCTTGGATCGGAAACAATCACTAAATAGCGTACTTGTTATAAGCTGAAAAAGACTAGTCAAGTTGCCCAAATGCAATACAATTATGAATCGGGTTGGAAACAATTACCAAAATTGTGTACTTGTTATATCCTGAAAAGGACAAATAGGTTTGCAAAATTACTAATCGGGTCGAAAACAATCACCAAAATAGTGTACATAGATATGCTGAAAAAGACAAGTAGGGTTGCCCAAATGCAATACAATTAGTATCAGGGCAAAAACAGATGGCCTCTAAATTCTAATGCATAAAAAAGTCCCTTTCAACAAAATTGAGGTAACACATCCTTTCCATTAATCAATCAATCTTTCTCTTAGCTTTGTAGTTAAAATTCACCTGCAACAGGCTGAGGAGCCAATAATCTGATCTTCTATATTCTGGAGCAAAAGTGATTCCAATTCAAGCCTAGCCTCCCCAAAGTCATTACATGTGCTCCATATTCACACTTCTAGCTACTTGACTTGTACCGGATCCACATCATCGAAGATACATTCCCCAGAAATCCTGTGATCATCAAGCAATTGTATACTGTTCAAAGCTGCTATCTCTTTAAAGATTTTGTTAACAAGTAAAGCCTCATGGCAATTAGAGCAAAACAACAACAAATAGCAATGCACCCCTGACTTTCAGATTAGGTCCAAACTAACCAGCATTGAATCGGAATGCATCGACTTTGTGTAGATACTGACTGGATATGGACGCGAAATTCAGATAACAAAATGATTCTAAATCGAATTCAATTTGGGCTAAATCCATCTGAAAACCAAACTTAAACCCCCAAACGTTCTTACTGTATAACAACTAGCATAGATAAGAATTCAAGAAACTTTCACTTGGAAAAGCAAACTACCAAATGAGTGATCTCAAATCAGTATCAGCAAGCACAATTATACAAACATTCTTTAGCGTCTTTCCCACATACACAAAAATAAATAAACTTTCTCAACCTTCCCATTAACTTACAATAGCAGATATGAAAGCAAGTTTCCTTCAATAAAACCTTCTGAATCTCTAATGCATTATCGTTATGGTAGATGGCTTCTACAGCATAAACAAGCCTTTTCTCCTGTCACAAGCCTCCTTTATTGCTAAAGCAGGTGACCCAATCAACAACATCTCTTAGAAACCCAACATTGAGAAACAACCTGAACACCCACCTGTAATGTTTCAACTATAGCAAATGACAGATGAGGGGTGAATCCAATACTTTCCATTGTGGCAAGCAACCCAAGTAGGGGCCCTAGATATTTGTTCAATTTCCAAATAAATAAGCAGCATCTCATCAGGCCAATTCTGAATATCAACAAACCATACATTTAAGTTTCCAACCATTGAATTAGTACTGTAAGTCCATAATCATTCTTCTCATAGATCATGCATCTAAAATTTTACCCGTAATTGGTTTGTGGAGCTCATAATCTGTAACCAAGTATGTTCTTGAGCCGAAATGATCCCACTTTCAAGCCTAGCCTCCCCAAAGTCCTTACTCATAAGTCATGATACACATTCACACTTCACGTCACTCGACTCGTACTTGGTAAATATCATCCAACATACATTTGACACACATCCTGTGCAACTCTTTAAAGCTGCTTTCAGTAACAAGCAAAACAAGACCGAAATACACCACTGACAGTATCAATAGATAAAACAATCAAGAAATAAACATCCCCCCCCCCCAAAAAAGGACCATAATTGCTACATATTTCCTAGACGTCACAGCAATGATCACAAAGAAGATTTAGGAAGACGAACACACTATGTAGGCTATAATATCTTAACATCTCTATATCATCAATTTCAGGAAATTCATCACAGAGATGGGCCAGAGCGGGGAAACAAAACTCGGCCGTTACGTTACGTAACGGCCGTTATGTAACGGATTTTGAACATGCCGTTACGCGAAATGCCGTTACGTAACCCCGCGATGAAATTCACGTCCAACTCGCCGCGTTGTCCGTTACGTAACGGTGACTCGCCGCATTAGAGCGTTTTTTTACCCGTTACATCCGTTAATATATGAAAATTGGTCAAAAAAAGAAAGGGAATATACGCATAGTAGCACAAAAACAATAGGGTCACACCAACGAAAGGAGAAAAACTTACCATGGGCTTCCAAGTTGAGTAATATATATGATTTAGTATCAATTTTTATATATAATATGATATAAATCTCATGTTTAAAGTAATCTTTTATTCACCATATGTGTAACCCACCCATATGATTGCTTTGGTCAAATTAAGTTATAAGAATACTTATAAAACTTCAAAAATGCTATTTTGAGGTTAAAATTCTAATTGTGTGAATTTTTTGAAAAAATTCACGCCGCGTTAACAGCGATTTGTCTCTTTTCGACCGTTACAAGCCGTTCCCGCGTCATCGCGACCGTTACCGCGAACGCGACGAGATCCGCGATTTTCTTCCCTGGGCCAGAGTGTACAAAAATGACAATTAAGGACACGAGAAGAGTTCATCTCAAACTTTGAGGCTTTTATTCACTAAAATGTGATAGAAAAAGTGTATAAACCCAAAAAAGAACCGTATATTTCAACAAAATGTCAGGAGGCCCATACTTCCAGATTCTGATTCATCTTCATTAAATATTAAAGCCCTCAGCACGAAGACATTGCTTATGTGCCTCGATCCATTTACCGCACGCATCTTCACCGTGCTCTACTATACACTCGTCTCTCAGCTTCTTAGTATCAGGACATGCACAACAAATCTTCTTCTTTGGTTTTTGGTTCTGCTCAGAAGCTTTGGTGATTGCTTCGACATTCTTTTGACTATCAGGCCCGTCCCCGGACAACATTCCTCCCATTATCATAACCCTGTACAATGAAATATTACAACTAAGAAAATGAAGTATAAATCATAGACCAGTAAACTAAAGCTAAGACTATCCACAATTATGAGAAAATATCCTTCCTCACAAATCCGAACCTGAAGCAACAGAACGAGTTTTGCGAACATATCTCTTAACAATGGATACAATTCCCGATATGATATGAATTTGAGAAGTTATTGAAAGGATCACATGTTGATTCGTGTTATTAAATGTTAAAATTTTAGACTCTAAGAGGGGCTTATCCATACAGAGAACTTAGTGAAATCCAAGATAGGAAGTAAAAAGAAGTAGGGGTGTGACCGAGTCGCACTTAGTCGAGTACCACCGTGTTCATGTTCAAACTCAAGTAATTCAACCGAGCCTAACAGAGCTTTCCACACGCACAACTCAGTTAAGAAATATTAAGTTCAAGTTCGACTCGTTTATTAATCGAGCCGAGCACGAGCTTTTCTAATTGACCTTGTGTTCATAAACATCTAAACCAACTTTTGTTCTTACTTCATAAACGTTCAAACGAGTTATTTAGTGAGCAAACAAGATCGTTCATGAACATATACAAATTGAGTTGTTCATGAGTATTACAGCTCCCAAAAAATTTCATTTATTAAATAAACGAACAAAAACAAGCTTCAACCGAGTTCGAACCCAAGTTGTTCGCGCAACTTTACACCCACAAAAAAAAGGGAGAAGGACAATCTCCAAAATTATAAGAATAAATTATATTTCACTCTTAGTAGAGATAAAAATGCAGAGACAAAATCCTCTAATGGCAATCCCTCCAAACTATATCATCTCAATACACACTAGTTTTGACTAGATTTGTGCAATGGGTCGGGTTCGGTCCGTGTCAAGGGAAAGCTATAACGAAGCAGGTCAGTGTCACTGGACCCGGCCCGTTTTCCAGAAAATTATTAACTGAACACTGTAGTAAATGCAAAACATCTGTAGCTTCAAATATTTTGCTACCAAACCTAATTCAAACAAAAACACACACGTACATCCGAATTCGATATCGGATTCAAAAAAAAACTTGCAGAGATCATAAGAAAAAAATGAAGAACAAAGCATAGCACAAATTGACTACAAAAATATACTTTGCCAACTGTTCAGTGTGTATCTGATACATTGGAAACTCAAACAACAGTAAACCTAAAACAAAAGGCAATTGCAAAGATTTTAGGCAGAATGATAAGTAAAAAGTGAGGTAGAATGATAAAACTTGAAGTTATTATGAATCTGAAGCAATTGTTTATTACAAAATGCAATTGCTTAGGCGGAGAACATTGGCTAAGATTATGTGGCATCGATGATAAACAAAAGGTAGAAAATTACAAAGTTATAATTTACCTCAAATCAGAAACACGAACTCGAATTTGAGAGAAGACAGAACAGACCGAACAATCTGACTGAGTGTGAGTAATAACAATCTGACTGGCGGCGATAGGTGAATAAGGTCTAGCTATCCGGTGGTGACTTGAGTGCAGTAGAGGAGGAGACCAACGAAGCAAATCCAAGCAGGTTTAACGGAGACAAGGTTTAAGGGGTGAAGGAACTGTGTTTGTAGGTTGTGGTTCGGGGGGTTATTGATCTCATTTTACTTTTCAAATAGGGTCGGTGGGTAGGAATGGCAATTGGTCGAATTTGGGTAGGGTCTCGCAAGATTCGGATTCAGATTTGTTTTTCAAATAAGGACTCGGATTCTACTCAGATATACAGGGTAATAAAAATGAGGATCTATATTCATACGGGTCATATGGATCCAGGTCTAAAACGGGTACAAAATGGATCTTTACCTATTTGCTTCTAATAAGCCTAATTTTCATAATAATTAAAGATTTCAATAACGAAAACAACGTCATTTCTCATCTCCAATTGTTGACGTTCAAAATTTCAAGTTTAATACAACAAAAATCCAACAATAACATTAAAAGTTAAAGATAAATTTACAACAAAGTTTAACAACATAAAGTTAAATTTGTTTATGTTAAAATAACTTTAAAAAAGGGTAAATGGATCCGAATCCGGGTAATACTTTAAGACTATGTCCAGATCCGGTTTTGAAGCTAGGACCCGGATCCTACCCAGATTTGCCGATTCCTAATTTTGAGGACCCAGATCCGTTCAAAACGGATACGGATCCTCGGAGCCGGGTTGGGTCCATTATCCATTGCCATCCCTGACGGTGGGGAGTTACACAGGTCAAAGTTGACCTGACCCGAAGGATTCAAAGCGAATGACCTGGCCGAGCCCGAAGTGACAGTTTGATTCGAGATTGACTAGACCCGAAATTGACCTCACCTGTCCTGGTTTTGACCTTAATAGTATTTATCTTCAATTTATATTTTAATTTATAGTTATATTCTTCTAATTTTCGATATTTTGTTAATTGTTACATTAAATCGTAAATAAAATATTCCTTATGTAATAGAACACTCTAAACAGTACCCTAATCTGTTTATCTTGGGAAAAAAGATAAACTAAAAGTTTTGTTTTAGGTTAAACAACTTAAATCACATAATAAACCGCAAAATCATAAAGTCTCATCAAATAAAACAACACAAATGAAATTTGGAAGGAGAATAGGCTGAATTATAAAAAAGCCCACCTGTCTCTATTAACCCCACTCCTATACTCTTACCTCCTACGGCCCAGCCCGCCCCCTCATACTCGCCTATCCAACCCAACACCCTTTCCTCCTCTTCTCCCGCTACAGCCTAGCCCAGCGCATCTCCTTCTCCTCAGCTCGCCTCTGAGCTCTCGGTCCCTCTTGGGCCACCTTCTTCTCAGCCCATCTCTACAAATGAGTCTTCCGAATTGTTGGGTAAGGGCCATAGACAAAAATTTGAGTCGGTTCTTTTGCGTGACTTTGTTACTGACACTATATCAACTACTAGTCCATCTCCATTGTCTCGATCTTCTTCATCTTCCTCAGGTACTCCTTGTCCTATAGCTCAGTTTATCAATTGTGCAAATTTTTCTGTGAAATATCGAAAGTTTCTTACTTCTATTGTCTCTCACACTGAACCCAGGAATTTCAAAGAGGTTATGAAACATGATGGTTGGCGGGCATCTATGCATGATGAGATACGAGCCTTGGAGGATAATGGTACTTGGTCTTTGGTGCCACTTCCTCCTGGGAAACGGGCCTTAGGCAGTCAGTCGGTCTATCGCACTAAGTACAAGTCAGATGGAGCTGAAGAACGTCTGAAATCCCGCCTTGTTGTATTGGGCAATCATCCGGAAGCTGGCATTGACTACACATAAACCTTTGCTCTTGTGGCCAAGATGACCACTGTTCGTGCTTTCCTTGCTATTGCTGCTTCAAAACATTGGGAACTTCATCAGATGGATGTTCACAATGCTTTTCTCCACGGTGATCTTGATGAGAAGGTATATATGAAACTTCCCCCTGGCTTTGAGTCTGATAATCCCTCTCTTGTGTGTCGCTTGCGCAAGTCTCTGTATGGCCTCAAACAGGCCCCTCGTTGTTGGTTTGCTAAGTTGGTCTATTCCTCAAAGGCTATGGTTTTCTGCAGTCTTACTCTGACTACTCCTTATTCACTTATGCTCTCTATTCTTCTTAATGTATTAGTGTATGTTGATGATTTGATTATCTCTTGTAATGATTCTGCTGCACTTACTACTTTCAAAGCTTACTTGAGTGATTGTTTTAAGATGAAGGATCTTGGACCTCTGAAATATTTCCTTGGCATTGAGGTGGCTCGTAGTGCCATTGGTCTTTTCTTATGTCAACGAAAAGATACTCTGGATATCATTTCTGAGACCGGCTTACTTGGCGCGAAGCCTAGCGCTTCTCCCATTGAGCAGCATCATCGGATAGTTCATGCTATTGGTCCCATTGATTACACATAAACCTTCTCCCATTGATGATGCTGCTTCGTATAGATGACTTGTTGGTCGCCTCATTTATCTCTCAGTTACTCGTCCTAACTTGGCATATTGTGTACATATATTATCTCAGTTTATGCAGGCTCCCAAGGTTGAACATTGGGAAGTTGCATTGCGTGTTATTCGATATTTGAAAGGCACTCCTGGTCAGGGCATTTTACTGCGTGCAGATAGTGACTTATCTCTGCAGGGTTGGTGTGATTCTGATTGGGCTGCTTGTCCTTTAACTAGACGCTCGTTATCTGGTTGGATTGTTTACTTGGGCAACTCGCCTATATCTTGGAAGACCAAGAAGCAGCATACTGTCTCTCGTTCGTCTGCTGAGGCATAATATAGGTCCATGGCTGCTATTACTTGTGAGTTGAAGTGGCTTAAGGGCCTACTTCTAAGCTTGGGAGTTCATCATCCTAAGTCTATTCCCTTATTCTGTGATAGTCAGTCTAGTCTTCATCTTGCCAAGAATCCAGTTTTTCATGAGCGTACAAAACATATTGAGGTCGATTGCCACTTTCTTCGTGATGCTATTATTGATGGTCTCATCTCTCCTTCTTATGTGCTAACCACAACTCATCTTGATGACATCTTCACTAAGGCTCTTGGTAAAGCTCAGTTTGATCTATTGCTTTCCAAGTTGGGCATTCTGAATCATTCCCATGCTCGGGGGGGGGGGTGTTGAGATATTGTGTACATAAAACATATATATTAGAGAAATATTAGATATATTTTAGAGATTCTTTCTAAAGATCTTGGCTTATCTTTTGCCTTGATTCTAGGTGTTTGTTTTGGATAGGTTCTCATGTATTACGTTGTATACATATTCAGCAAATCAATCAATACAACTTAAGCTTTAACCCTAATATCTCTCTTTTCATGGACAAATAAGAATACACTCATGATGTCAAAACAAGGCCACATTGCATCATGTGGGCCACATAGTAAAGGTTTTGAAATCTACCGAGTCGATTCTATCCGCATCATAAAGGTGTAAAAAAACTGCAATTTAAGCGATATCTCGTGTCTCAGTCGATATTTGGCAGTACGATAACCAAATCATCTCCGTTATCGCGACAACATGACCGTTACCATAATGGCATCCGAACCACATTTTGGAACTATAGCAATACTATCATATAGAGGACGAAACTGGTTCTGTCAATCAGATGACATTGAATTGTTCACCCAGCCAAGTTGTTTACAAAAACTAATTCACCAATGAAAATTAAACTGCATATATGACAACATTCTACCGCCAGCTAAAATATTTCTAATGTTGTACTCAATAGAGATCCAGAACACTACACTTGCTCATTTTTGCTTATCAGAAATTTTCAATTGGCAAGCCTTCAGGATGTTGGGATTTGAAAATATCCAACATCAAGAAGTCTAATTATTTGAAGCAAGCGTTTCGATTCTCCAAGACAAAGACTGGCACATACTCCACCAACATAATTTGGAGAAAGTTTGTTAAGTTTTTGAAGTTTGACAGACTTATCAATGATGTTCAGCTTGCGTATATGACAATGGCTTCATTATCTCACCTCCTTAAGCCACCAATCCCTCCTTTTTATATCCTAGAATCAGTACTTTTTTTAGAAATGCAAGGAGAAAAGGAAAGATAGTTAGGAAACCCCCCGTTCTAGGGGAATTCTAACATATCATTACAAAGGATTTTAGTCAAAATTTGAACCATGTCAGTCCGTAATATAAAGAGAGTCTAAGACTAAATGACCCGCATTAGCAATCTAGTCCGCTGCTTGGTTTGCTTCCCTGAATAGATGTGCAATCTGAAACTCTTGGAATGCTCTGAGGTTGATTTTTGTATCTTCAATAATGTTGTCAATCACTACTTGGCGTAAGCAGAAGTATAATATTATCAAATACCATTTGTATACATGTCATCGTACCGAGAGGACATTTTGTCGAAAAAGACCTAATATGACACATACATAGCAAAATGCACCATGGATTCCAGCCAAAAGGGCAAACTTTTGGTCATTGACCCTTCCTTTTATCCTCCCTCTCTAGACGTTGGATTCTAACCAAAAAAATAATGTAAATGTGTCTTTAGATCCCTTCCTCCTCATAAGCCCCATCATTGCGAATGAAGCTTAACTTTGATGGCAACCAACTCATGAAGTTCGTCATTAGAGACCACAAAGGATCGGTTAAAGAGGCATGAGCCAAGTCCATTAACTCTAACTACAATATCATCCAATAAAAAGCGTTGGGCCTTGGAGAGGGCATAAAGAGCAACTTCATTGGAAAACTCCAATTAAATCAATAAAGGAGACAGCCTTATTGTAATTAATGCATGTAACATGAAATCGTCACCCCTTGAGAGATTAATTCTTTGATAAATGACTCTCTTTTGGATGTTCGCAAATTCCAGTCTATAACAGGTGTGGTTCCAACACTGTTTCCGTGAGACAGACAATGTAGACTACGTCGCTAACAAAGAACATGTGCCTTCCTCTTTTATGATCTACTTTTGTTTCAATAAAAACATTTACCCCCTTCATCCGTAAAGATGTCTTAAGTCTCTGTATTTTTAACCTATTTTTACTTATCTATACTTATTCGATCTTGATAGACCTTATTCAATCTCATTCGACCTTATTAAACTTTATCTAAACTTATAAGAAATGAAAATAAGTTGAAAAAGAACGGTCTCTAAATTAACCCGGACAAAGGGACTCTTTTTTTCTTGGAAAAATTGATAGGAATAATCCCACCTTTGGCCGGTCTTCCATCAATGGTACCACCTTCAATTAATCCAGGTATAATCCGACCTTTGACATCCATATTCTCTCATTGGTCCCTCACCTGTTGGTGACCTACAATCATGGGTAATCCTCCTAATTACGTGATTAATAGCTAATTAAGTATATTTAAAACTTAAATTTTTAATTAAAATTCTAAATCAAAGTTATTTAAAAAAAAAACTTAAAAATTAAAATTAAAATTAAAATCCCTTCCCCCCAGCCAACCCCACCCTCCCCTCCCCCTTCCTCTGCGCCTGCCACCCCACCCCCCCTCCCTTCTGCTGCCACCCTCCCCTCCCCCGCCGGATTCGCTGCATCTCCGGCGACCGCACTCTCACTGTCACGCACTTTCACTCACTCACACTCAATCACACTCACTCACTCACTCACTCACTCACTCACTCACCACTTACCACTTTCGGAACGCCGGAGTCACTGCGAAAGGGAATGCAGAGGTGGGGGAGGGGAGATAAGGGGGCGACAGTGGTGGGGGAGGGGAGATAAGGGGGCGGCAGTGGTGGGGGAGGGGAGATAAGGGGGCGGCAGTGGTGGGGGAGGGGAGGGAGGGGCGATAGTGGTTGGGGAGGGGAGGGAGGGGGTGACAGTGGTGGGGGAGGGGAGGGAGGGGGCGGCAGTGGTTGGGGAGGGGAGGGAGGGGGGCGGCAGTGGTTGGGGAGGGGAGGGAGGGGGGCGGCAGTGGTGGGGGAGGGGAGGGAGGGGGGCGACAGTGGTGGGGGAGGGGAGGGAGGGGGCGACAGTGGTGGGGGAGGGGAGAGAAGGGGGCGGCAGTGGTGGGGGAGGGGAGGGAGGGGGGTGGCAGTGGTGGGGAGGAGGGGAGGGAGGGGGATGGGGGGTTGGCTGGGGGAGGGAAGGGGTTATTCATTTTTAATTTTTTTTTAATTATTTTTTGAAAAAGTCAACGGTCATTTTGGCTGGTCAAACAGGTTGCCATCATTCCATACCATTGAGAGAATATGGCTGTCAAAGGTTGGATTATACCTGGATTAATTGAAGGTGGCACCACTAATAGAAGACCGGCCAAAGGTCGGATTATTCTTATTAATTTTTCCTTTTTTCTTTCATTGTTTTAAAAAAAAAAGCAGCAGCGCAACACTCCAGTCTCCAGTCCCCGATGCGTATTGATTGCGTTAGCTAGTAGCCTTATCCACAAACCACAATAACCCAAATCCCCTCTTCTCCATCATCATCTTCTTCCAACACACACCTTCTCCTTCCACCATGAACACTCACACAATCCACCCGCATTTTCTCCCTTCACCTTCCCCAATTTTCAAATTCCATAAACCTAAACTCACTCTCTCTCCTAAACCGCCATCATCTTCCACCAATCTCCATCTCTTACACTCTCTTCTCCTTCAGCAAAACGCCATTGTTAAGGTACTCATTCCTCTTCCTCTCCTTTTACGTTAATCGTTTTTGTTTTTGTTTTTGTTACATTTACGTCTAATATTGCAGATGACTCGTGCAATGAATGCGAATAACTCGGTTAAAGCGTTGGAAGATGAATCATGCGGTGATGATTTAGTAATTGAGGCTTCACTTACTCGAATTCTTCCACCTGCTTTGACATTGAAGCATGGAGTTGAAGCTTTGATGGATGCGCTTCATGAATTTAAGCTTAATCCTCCTTCTTCTACTACTGGATTCATCCGATTTCAGGTATTATTAGTTAATTATGTGGATGCTATGGAATTGGAATTTATTATTCTGGTAGGAGCTTAGAATTATCTTTGTTTATTGCTGAATTGCTGATTGAAGTAACTTATATTGGCGTCAACACAATCTTGTGAGTTTTTTATGTGTTTTGATAAAATGGCGCGAATGTGAATGTCGCCGGTTATTTGAAAGAGTGGAGATATTGCCGAGGTAGTTTTCGGTGGTGTCAAGGCGACATTTATAGAATTTGTCAAAACATTTCAATTTGTGATAGAAGTAACTGTTAGATGTAGGATGGAGAAGGGAGCGCATAACACCATCCAAGGCACGGAAATTACGTTTTCCTATTAGTTTAATTTTGCCCCTCTAGGATCACCATGTTTTACGAAACAACCAATGAGATAGGAAGGAGAGAACAATCACTTTGATGATCGTCATAGTAAATCAACCAAGAACTAAAATGTTTAGAGATTATGAAGAATACTTGAGAATTAAAGATATTTTTAGTGAAAAAGAAATCAGATTTTCCTTGTATTTTCTATTCATATGTTCAAGGTTGTTTATTTAACTCCTTGAACAATTCAGAGAAGTTATCACACAAAATCAGACTATAACTGCCCATAACAGCAGTGTAGAAGGCCACCATTAGCCAACGGATAGAAACCGTTCCTGAAGAAAAACACGCAATTAAGCAGGAACCCGATCGCGTCTCGCAATCTGGGCCAGGTCGTGGGTGACTTCGTGCCTATGCATCTAAGAACTCGTATACCTCGTCCTCTTCTAATATTACCACATATGAATAACTAAACCCATTACCCTATAAATTTTTCGAACAATAACTTATATTGACAACAATAGATTTTGGCGAAAGTAGTTTATAAAAAATGGTTCTAATATTTGAAAGGGTGAAGATATTGTCAAGGTAGCTTTTAGATGGTGTCAAGATGACATTTACCCTATAAATGTTTGAACAATAACTTATATTGACAACAATAGAATTTGGCGAAAGTTGTTTTAAGAAAATGGTTCTAATATCTGAAAGGGTGAAGATATTGCCTAGGTAGTTTTTTATCGGTGTCAAGACGACATTTATAGAATTTGGCAACATTTTGATTTGCTGGTAGAATAACTTATATAGACGGCAACCTAATTTGGCGAAAGTTGTTTTTGTTTCGAGCAAATGGTTCTAATATGAATGTGCCCTGTTATTTGAAATGCCGGAGAAAATCTTGTTGATTGGAAATTTATTGTAGTATTATTTCAATTGATTGGGCGTGGCAAATACCTTTTATTTTTTTTTTCGGGGATGGGGGAGGCGAGATAGCAATAAATCACTCCCAGTTCGAGGGAAGATAAGCGAGAAAACGTCTAATTTTTCTAAGTCAATAAAGTGAAAGAAGTGGAGATTAACCTTACCCACCTGAAAGGAATGTCGGCAAAAGAGATCATCCATACTCTTACTTTAATGATGGGAACAACCTAGATATCATATCGGTTTTGACACTGTAGTTTTAACTTTTATCCTGCTTCAAGGGAGAGCTTTTTGTTGGCTTGAATCTGCTACTGAAGAAGAAAGACTTATTCACGATTGGTGGTGCTCTCATCAACTTTAGTATTCCATTTGCAGAGCCTAAAACTGTCTGCTCTTCTTTATCCAAATAGAGGGGTAGCAAAAGACCTTGCTAAAATTTTAGTTTTAAGCTACAAACAAAAACAAGATAGGATTATGAGGAATAATATGGAAACAATACTAGCAACTAAGGAAGAATAAATGCTGAGCTGGCTGTGGGTAACAACCTCAGACCGTGTCTAGGCGTGGCAGGCTGGCAGCAAGAGGCAAGGCCACAGCGCCATGCAGCCGTCACCATGGCCTGCCTGTGGCTCACGCTCCTTTGCAACATCCTTTCCAGCCTTGGGAGCTTCTTGCTTTGCCCATTTGCTTAGAGGATAAGCCAATTGCTGTGAGAATTAATTAAAGAATACCGTAGACTATTAAAGTCTTAGGGCCTGTTCTCTTCGGCCGAAAATAGCTAAACTGAAAAGAAAAGAACCAAAGTGAAAGGAATAGTCAAATGAGAGTAAAAGTATTTTCAAGAGTTGAGCTCAACTGAACTGAACCGAAAATAAGCTGAAGTGAACATGCACTTAATCCAACAATCATGTTGTCAAATTTGTTGTTGTATGAGTTTGTGTAACAAATATGCTATGTAAGATGTGCAATGATGGAGTTCAGAAGAAGAGAGATTCAAAATGTTAATAAATTATTGCATTTTATTTGGAGGCCCTTTTTTTTAGTGTTAAGACATTATTATGCATATCTACTAAATGGCGTTCCTCATCAGTATACTGTCAAGCCAATTATGATATGTTCTTGTTCTATTCATATTATCAGAAACCACATGCTTCCTTCGTTTATTTGATCAGATTATATGACCTGAGCTGCAGGTTGCTGTGCCCCCTAGTGCGAATGCTTTAGACTGGTTTTGTTGTCAGCCTGAGTTGTCCGAGGTGTTTCCTCAGTTTTACATGTCCAAGCAATTAGAGAATCCAACTTGTGAGTCAGCTTTCTTTAGAAAGACCCATGGGGTTATTGGAATTGGAGCTGCTGTTTCCTTTGTACAATCGCCTTCTAGCTCTGATGATTGGAACTCATTCAGAAGGTAAGACTTTTTTTTATCTGTTTTATGCATTGTGAAAGCAATGGGTACTTTTTGAACCATTCATAGACACCTGGTTTTAGTTCTTGGCCCTACTGTTTCTCAGTTGATAGCATGGAGACGCACAGCAGTATGCCCTAGTAAAACTGTTGTGTGCGGGAATGATTGTATATATTGCAATAGCAGTTTAGGATCTAGTTTCTCCTTACATCAAAGTGGTTAAAGCTTTGTGGTTGTCCCGTAAGGCCGTAACTAAGTGGATTGTAGAGATTGTCCCTGACACTATCAATGGACAAAAGTGTCAGAAAGAAAATTGATATTGGTGTTAGCTATTGGAGAATGGATAAAATTTCGGTTTGTGTGGTGTGTGATGGTAATATAGTAATGAGAGGTAAATTTAAGATAGAATTAGTAATGCTCTTTTTGTGATATTCCTCTTTGCTTCATCCCATGATCCTGGGGATTCCTTTTTTGCTAAGCTAGGTACCTTTTTATGCAGTCTTATTAGTAATAGATATTTTTATGCATCCTTATTTCTTTTCACCTACTTAGAGAAAACTGGTGCAATGAGTGAAGCTCTTAAAAGCGATGCATAGTGGCAGATAGTAAGAAGTTATTAAAATTTTCTATTTTTTTAAGAGGGGGGGGGGGGAGAGATTGGGGAGAAGGAGTGGAGAGAGGGATTTTGGAATTTCATGGTCCACAATTATGTGGAGATTTTATTGAGAAATTATATTTGTCGTACATTAACAGGTTTCCATTTTTTTGGAGAACAACTATTTGCATTATGCAATCCAATTAGTGGTTACCTGTATCTTATGAGAGTTGTTCTTTGTTGTCATCGTTGTTATTGTTAGAATCGGATACTAGCTGAATTACATCATAGTTGGTGTTTGCTAGACTACAAACATTAGTTTAAGTACTGTATGACCAAGAGGGTTGACAAAATACGCAGCTGCAAGTACAACCATGTCCACTTGCTAACCTAGGTACCCCATCAGCCCCCTTGTATGCCTCCCCTTCCTTCACACTTGAGCTTGAGTCCTCATGAATGGTCTAAGATCCCTGCAATGAGATGTCAGCCTAGTTAGTCTTGTGACACCTTGACTTTTCTCCTTGGTTTATCAATTTCTCTCTTGCAGTGCTAGGAAAACATGATGTGCTTAGCTCTCTTTGATGGATTTAATCTAGGCCTTTTCCTATTGCTAATTTGCTACCAACTGAGTTTTCAATGCCTCGAAGCACGGATTCTTGGCGGCAAAGATTTATGTCCACTTTCCATGAGAGTTTTCCTCAATACTCCAGCTATGCCTTCCTCTTTTGACAAAGGGTTAAAGGACGCATCCATATTAATCTTAAAGTTATCAGGGGAGGTAACCAGTGAGGTACTGAGGTTCAGGAAGTGTTGGGTTTGGTTTCAAGCGGTTTTGGGTGGTGTAAAACACAGAGGTAAACCATTTGATATCGTTATGCAATACTCAAAGGTTAATTGATCTTTCTGGTAACCCGTTTATTATGCTTTCAAGGCTGCCATAGAGAGCGGGCAAAAATCTCTTTCAAGGAGAGGTATCTATGGGTCTAAGAGTTTTTTTTTTTTGCTTTTGAGAGGCGAGGTTAATTCCTAGCTAAAAGAAATTAGAATAGGGTACAGGGGAAATGTCTAACCCAATTGTCCCTGTGCTCTTGGACAGATATAGAGTGTGTTCCATGGTCTTAATAAGTTTTTGTAATGAACTGGAACTTTCAGGCAGAAATGAAAGGAAGCAAAAGATGATTTGAATAGATGAAATTGGAATTACAGAAA
Organism: Patellifolia procumbens; assembly: GCA_947645195.1. Taxonomy (NCBI): domain Eukaryota; kingdom Viridiplantae; phylum Streptophyta; class Magnoliopsida; order Caryophyllales; family Amaranthaceae; genus Patellifolia; species Patellifolia procumbens. The sequence continues at coordinate 730,082 of CANSGD010000172.1, read as the reverse complement.
TTATAGGATAGTTTACAAGCTTTTGAGTGGCTTGATTCAATTCCAAAGCTAAGCTAAGCAAACTAGCATTTCAATTATTTCTTTGATGATCTTCTCTCTCTTTATCCTCCTCTAATCATAACAGTCTAATTCTCTGTTCTCTATTTCCTCTAAGCTCTAACTAACTCTTTCTTCTCACTCAAGCTACTTCTAATATTATTGCAATTTTTAAAGCACCTCTTCCCCTAAGTCGGTTTATTGCAAATAGCTTCTTAAAAATCTCAAGTGGAGTTTCTTGACCAGGCCAACTAAAAAAGAGCTTCCTTTGGGATAACACGAGCCGTTCACCACTCACCATTAGGAAGGAGACTTCACAGTTATGCAAACCTTTGGTGATGCGAAGCTTGGGAGAAGTCTGTTTCTTTCAAAGTACTATGTGTCTATGTTCGCCTTCTTAGAGATGATGGGATCCAAAATGTTTTGAGGAAGGTGGAAAGACATGTTGTGTGAAACTTGTGTCACTTCATTCATAAGACAACTCAAGGTCTCTCGTACTTGCTTTGTAATGAACGAGAACTCATGTTCCTCAAAATATTTACTTGTCTCTCCATAGTACTGGAGGGTATGGACAATAGAATCCAGTGTTCACAGCCCGTTTCATGGATCACCCTGGATATATATATTCCATGCCAAGCGAAAAAGAGATCTGTCCCCTTATCTGCCTTTATTTCCCATTGATGAGAACAGATTCCTCTTGACGGAGGTAATTTATTATTATATATTTTAAAATGATGTGTTCAAGTGACTGTGTAGCTTAGATCCTCATATAGTATTATTAGTATAGTGAACCTAAAGAGTGCTTCTGGGATTTGAAATTGAGCATGCCTTGTATTTTTAACAAGTTTCCAGTAACTTGTAAGGCCATGAGCGAAGCAAATAACAAATATGGAACAAATCTAAGGTGCAAATATAAGAAATGACGAAAAACGCCAAAAAATATGTGGAAAACCCTTCCCACTAGGGGAAAAACCAACCTTGTATTACTAATTAATTGAAAATTATCAGTAATCACTCAATCCCATTTTCCTTATTTTGTGTATTACAAATCCTTCCCTTAATAATTTGATAAAGCTTCCTAAGAGTTTGTGTTGTTTCTCACCGCTGTGTCTAAAACAACCACCTCAGGCCTTCTTTAATATACAGGATATAATCCTACTTTTACTTCTGGTAGGTAATTATTCTAGCATCTAACAAGATCTATAATTCTACTAAAATGGGGAACTAATATTATTTTCTAAACTAATAACAATTATATAGGAAATAAACCACTAAGATCAAAATTCAACTAGGTTCAGTAAGTTTTGCAATGAGCAATGCAAGAGCATAAACCGCGTGAAGCCAGATCTGGACGGATGTGTGGGTGTGTGATCTTGCACCGAAACTTCGTGTTCTCCTTTCGGTCTGATGAACGGACACACGAATTCCAGTTCTGCCGGTACTTCTTGTTTTTGACTGCATAGCTTAACCATGTCCAAACCTGAAACTGAAACCCAGCACGTGTTCCGAGACCCTTCCATGTTGGACTATTGCTCTTGCATCCTAACAGGACTCAACCTGTTCTATGGGTCTCTGGAACCAATGCAGATACTCCCTGTATAATTATATTTGTGAAAGCATCAAACCAAAAAGAATCAAGTTTTCGAGGGGACAGTGAAGTTGTGTGTTCAATGCCTGTTCTTATGCTAAGCTTCAATAGGATTTTCCCATTATGCTGATAAGTTTCAGTATTTAGTGTTTGCATTTTGCATAGTTTTGTTCAGTATTGAATTTAATGGTTGTTACTAATAGAAGTATCTGAAAATATAATACTTCCAGTTCTTCTGTTTCCATATGGTATTGCGTCAACTTATCAGTTAGGAAAGGAGGATGTTTAACATGTATGGTTCTTGATTATTCAAACATGGTGATATGATATACTATGGTAATTCTCTCTCTATATGGGATTATGGGTCGCTTATTGCTTACCATGCTCTGAATTGGATACCAGAAAAGCCCCTTGTGGTCATACTTTCGACAGCAGGGAAGTGAGATATTAATATTAGAAGGGCCTCTTTCCTCAAGGATCATTCTCATATACTACAGTCTCTGATTTAGAAACCCAAGAGAATGATGTATCAACTATTAATAGGGTTCTTGAGGTGACATGTGTGGAGGCTCAGCACTTCATGGTTCTGAAAGATCAATGTCACCTACTACCTGGATAAGTATCTACTTCAGGGGCCTTTTTTGACAAATAGTCATGCTTATGGTATTGTTTGTAAATATTGGATTCCAGATAGCTGTTACCGAGTGAGAGTCCAAGTGTCTAAATTTTTTTTGCAGATATTTGTTGGTTGATTCGCCCAATATAACAGCCTATGGCTTCATTGGTATCAATTGCTACACAAAATCATCTGTTATGAAGCATGAGACTGGTTCATTTTACTTTATAATCCCTCAGGTGATTATGCGTTCTTCCTACATCATACATTATTCTTTGAATTTGATTTAAAGCCAATGACATTATTTGGAAATGATTATACTGTTGTCTAATTTGCATTATACTTAGTCTGTTTTTACATCATGTGGAAATTGGAATTCAAGCACAGCTATTGACCTGTTAAAAAAAATCTGTTTGCTAGATAGAACTGAACGAATGTGAAGGCTTCTGCATATTAGCAGGAACTCTTGTCTGGAGTGACCCTTTCTTGGGTAATTTCGAGCAAGCCCTTCATTCTTATGAGTTATCTCTACTACAGGTATCTAATGTTCGTGTGTGTTTCTTCATTTATAATTCCTTCTTCCTAGCTCTTTGTTGTTCGCTCTTTCCATTATTCTTATATATATATGTCTGAAAAAATATCTTATCAGGAAGTAAATTATTCAAAGTTAATTGTTCATCTGTTTAGCTACAACCTTGATTCCTTAAAAGCCTTGTATTTCACAAATTTGGAGCTTCTTTCTACAAGCATACGAAATATAAGTGGACATCAAATGAATAACTTTTAAAGACTCTTAGTTTCTTATCGATGATACCGAAAGGCTTGTCTTGTGCCTACATTTATAGCTTTGGGTGTTGCCAAACCTTGGGTGTTGTCAAACAGTGGTGGTGCGGCGGTTTTAGGCGAGGGTTTCTCGGCAAATCAGTGGGTGTTTTGTGGTGGTTCTATGATGGTGTTAATGGTGGTGGTTGCATGGTGGTTTTTTTTTATTTTTCAAAAACAAAAATCAGAAATCAAGAGAAAGGAGAATTGAATCCAACCTTTGAAGGGTTGTCTGCTTGAGTAATTGGGTGGGTTTGTTCAGTATTTATAGAAGATTTTGGTCAGAAAATTTGAGCTTTGATCAAGCTTCATTAATGGAGGAATGGAGTTTGAGATTGCTTTTTGACTACGGGGTGAAAAAAAATCTGATTTGCTCAGTCTTTTTCAAAGATTTCTGACCAAGGTCATTGAGAGGTTTGAAATCTGGCTCCATTCATGGAAGAGCCATGTGAGAGGGGAGGGAGGAAAAAATGAAATCAGAACCTGTTTTTTTTTGGCTAGTCAAACTATCTGGGTTATGGACTTTGGGTTTGTTAGTATATGAATTAATGGTAAATAAGGATACCCACAAAATGAAAATGAATAATCAAAATATTTTAAATAAAATGCATTTCAATTAAATCATTTTAATAAATTCATCTATTAAATAATTTGAGATTAAATTAAAACATCTTTGTTAAATAGAACTAAGTTATCGGTAAATATATTTAAGTGGTAATATTAGACCTTAATAAATAAAATAAATTTCAAAAATTTGGGGTATTACACATAGAAAGGAGCATCATTCCACTATTGATTTGGAAGTCACAAACCTGAAGAACGGCAAGATTTAGGTCATTGTTGCCTGCTGTTTGATAGGTCGTGTGTAAAACAGTTTCTCTAATCATGAATATATGGCTGTTTTGTGGTCACTCTTGGTTATTTTAGACAAGACCCTATCTATTGCCCTTTCACAAGGAAGAGGACTGTTTTACAGCTATGCATTATGCATAAGCCTAATGAGGACATACAGAGAGAGCAGCATTCCACTGTTGATGTTGGAAGTCACAACTGACAAGCCTGAAGAAGAGCAAGATTTAGGTCATGGCTGCCTGCTGTTGATAGGTCGTGTGTAACTCTGTTTCTCAAATCATGAATATTGGCTGTCTGTGGTTACTGTTGGTTATTTATGCAAGACCCTATCTATGGCCTTTTCACATGTAGGAAAAATACAATTTCAAAGTTGTCATGTCACATCAGGAAAGAGACAGCTGTTGATTAATGTCCGTGAATGCATGGTATGAATCAGTTTATATCTAAGCAAATTAGCACACCAACACACACAGATAGATGATTATTAGCTAATACCAAAGAGTTAAGCTATATCCCTCACACATTCGAGAAGATGAGGATTCTCCCAAAGGCTTTCTCCACTATTTCATTGATATCTCATTCAGACCTTCTTTCCCTTATTTATACACAAGCTATGGATATTAGATTCTCTACACCTAGCACACCTCATACAGGACAAAATTCTGTTGAGAGACAGATGACATGGCCTAATGGGAATTAAAAGAAAATACAAAAGCTTAAAGAAAGTAGCAAAAGCTTTAACTGAAATTAAAAGCACATTAAAAGACTACCTTGCCCTTAGTACTAGATCATTTAGCTTAGCTACTCAATTAGCTGCTGCGGAGCTCCATTATTTGCTGTTGCTGCTTTCTTATTCCTTGCATAGGTTACCACAATGGGTGGCCTCTCGCAGCTTGTTGCAATACAGTCTCCATGGCTCAACAGTCACTACCACGATTGGGAGAAAAAGAAGCTATGTAGTATTGTAGTTGGATTTTTTCGAGATCTCTATCTTCTCACCAGCGCAATTGAGTATTCCAATACGTCAATGGTGTAGAATTTTTAAAAGTATCCAAAAGCTATATCCACAAGAACTATGAAGCTCTTTGAAAGGCAAGAAGGCCCGGAACTTACTTGATGAACCTTTCTGTTTGACGGCTCTAAAGAGAGATGGCTATGTTTCCATGCTCGAGTTCAGACTTCTTAAGCATAAATTTGAGACAAAGTGTTGAACTTCAATCTTGATGTTGATTGTCATCTATGGTGAGCTTTTGGGGAGTGTTGTGCTGGCTTTTAGTATCTTTCGCTATCTTATAAAAAAAAACGTTAAGTCCGCATTGCCACTTAAGGCTTCAATACTCACTCTCAATCCCGTGGGGCGTGTTAATGAATTTGCGTGTTATTTTACTTGGAATGTCTCACATAATACCATGGTATTGGATTTCGACATTGAAGGGCCTGTTCTCTTCGGTATAATTTAGTTGACTAAACTGAACTGAAATGAATAGTGACACTTGAGAGTAAAAATATTAAGCTTAGGTGAACTGAAATGAACCGAAGATAATTTAACTGAACTAATAAGTTGGGAGAACAGGCCCGATGTATGCGTTTTGCTGTCCAAATCTTCATTGCAATTATCTTAATTTATTACTTTATAATTTATACCATAAGCCATGTTAGTGCTTACATGATAACTAGTTTTCAAACTCGTGAAATTCGAATAAAGAAGTATCATAATAAGTCACAACCCTAACAATATGCTAAAACAATATGCATTCTACACACATCAACCTCATTCCATAATTTTCTTAGTTCAAATACTTTTATGCTTACTAACGAAATTCTTTATTTTATGGAAAATTTGTCAAATAAGACCTTATAAATTACAAATTTTGTGAAAAAACACCTTATATGATTTTATTTGTGAGAAAACACCTTATATGATGTTATATATCAAATTACACACCTTTTATATTTTAGTCAAAAAGGTCAACTTTTGGGTCATTGACTCTATTTTTTCTCTCCATTTTTATGCATCGGAATTTGATCTAAATTTTGGGTTGTTATGCGTAACTTTGATGCACAAAAAGGGAGGAAAAAATAGACCCAAATGTTGATTTTTTGGCCTAAATATGATAATAAGGTGTATAATTTGCTAACTAAAAACATATAAGGTGTTTTCTCACAAAAAAATTATAAAAGGTGTGTTTTTACAAAACTGATAACATATAAGGTCTTTTCTGACAAAATTTCCTTATTTTATTTATAAAACCTTTAATATATATACTCCCTCCATCCCAGAATACTTGTTACACTTATCAAGGCACAAAGTTTTATGTGATAAGTGGTAGTTTGGTTATCAGTTATTATTTTATCAAAAAAGTAGATGTGATAGGAGAAGTGAACCGAAGATAATTTAACTGAACTAATAAGTTGGGAGAACAGCCCGATGTATGCGTTTTGCTGTCCAAATCTTCATTTCAATTATCTTAATTTATTACTTTATAATTTATACCAGAAGCCATGTTAGTGCTTACATGATAACTAGTTTTCAAACTCGTGAAATTCGAAGAAAGAAGTATCATAATAAGTCACAACCCTAACAATATGCTAAAACAATATGCATTCTACACACATCAACCTCATTCCATAATAATTTTCTTAGTTCATATACTTATAGGCATACTAACAAAATTCTTTTTTTTATTTATAAAACTTTTAATATATTATACTCCATCCATCCCAGAATACTCGTTACACTTATCAAGGCACAAAGTTTTATGTGATAAGTGGTAGTTTGGTCATCAGTTATTATTTTATCAGAAAAGTAGATGTGATACGAGTTAGTGGGGGTATTATTCAAAGTGTATGAGAGAGAAGGTGGGCCAAAGTGTTTAAGAGGGATAATAGTGGGACCTTTTCAAGTAAAGAAGTCTAACAAGTATTATGGGACAAACAAAAAGGAAAGTGTAACAAGTAATCTGGGACTGAGGGAGTATAATGGATCTTAATTACAAAGTATTTTCCAACTTGTTTCCAAAGGTACAAGAATTACAATCTTTCGGAGTCTATAAGAAAAGTTATGTTCACTTCACTATGCTTAATTCTTTCTAGAATCTTGTTATAAACCAAACTCTATTTTCTTCCTTGTGAACATTATATATGTATTTTGTCTCTCTAAAACTCTATTTATTTAAATTAAATTTTCTAAAATTATGCCATGGCATATTAGATGGTGTCATGGTGCAACAAAACACATCAAATAATGTCAAATAATAACGCTAAATGTCGCAACCTCGCTTGTGGATTATGCTTTATATATTAGTTACATGATTGAAGTATTGCTTATTTGTTGATTTATGTTCGGGGTTCAGAATTCACCATTACCAGACATTGTTCATTGTTGGTTTTCCTCTCTTGCCTCTTTTAGGCAATCAATCATCTTCCACCAATGCTAGAGACTTGCTGTTCAAACTCTATGCACTCTACTGTTCAAAAGTTCAATATAGTCGAGGATGAAAACTTGGAAATGGTATGATTTCAGCTCAGATTATACATTTTCTAAGCAACTAAAGTACGCTTAAATGCTAGATAGATTTTACTGTTCTGAGATTTTTTTTTCATGTTCAAAGGTTTACATGGAAGCCCCGATGTTGGGAAGTTACAATAATGCAGCTCATGTTATGGAAATGGTATCCCCTTCTTCCTGGTAATGGTTTTGCAGGACACTGCATGTCTAAGCCTGATTCTTATCGTTATTAAGTGATTCTCTTTGTTTTCAATTTTAGAGCTGATTAACATGTAAAATGATTCAAATTTGATGCAGAAAAGTGTTTCATCTTCATGTCAGTTCAGCATTAGGCTTTCCCGGAAGACTGCAGTTTCTAAAAATATGGTATGTTACTATTGTTTAGCCTCCATGCAATGTGCTTTTTCTTGTTTAGATCTTTGATAAATTTGCTAAGGCCTAGGTTTAGTGGGAATACAGCCTTACTTACCTGAAAGAGGTTCTTATATGGCTAAAGCTATTTCATTACTACTCTGCTAAGTCCATAGAATCCCAAAGTATTCTAGCAACTACTGTAGTGTCCTTTGTTAGGCTCCTGCTTAGAGTGGTGTAAAAAGTATGTGATGCATCAATGCATGCAGGTTTATCCCTGCAATCATGGAGATTCTGCCTCTCTTAGGCTCTTATCCAGGATGATGTTGTTTTCTGGTGTTGCAAAAATATGGGAATGATGTAATTCCATAAGAAATGTTAGCCTTGTCCAAGCTCACTTCTATATTCCAATATCAAATCTGATAAATTCTCTTTTCGATAATTGTCTCGTATAGGGGTGTAAATGAGCTTATCCTGTTCGCGAGCTGCTCGAGTTCGACTCGAAATTTTCACAAGCCGAGCACAGCCATGTTCGGCTCGAGAAGTTCGTGAACAGGCTCGAAATTCTTTTTTTTAATTATATTTTTTAACATAGTGACCTCAAATATTAGTAGAATATTTTTAATAAGTTTAGAAAAAATAAATAAACTTAGTTATAATATATTATATCTTATAAATATACTATATTTTGTTATAATTTTTGAACCCAAGTCGAGTTTTGTGTAACTTGGACTTGATAATCTAAGCTCGAAAAAGCTCGAGATTCGGCTCGAGCTCGAGCAAAGTATAACGAGCCAAGCTTGAGAGACCCCAAGCTGAGGCTCGGTTCGGCACATTAACACCCCTAGTCTCGCACCAGAAAAAAGAGGAACCATTTCAAAGTCTGATTCAGCTGTCTTAGGACTACTTTTGTTTCTTTTTTTCTTCATGGACATAAAAGTGAGTAATCTTTGCCTTTTTGGGGTTGTGCGAAGCCTTTTCTGCAAGTTTTTTAGGTCAGTATTGGTTGTCAAATCTCGTCCGGACCAAGGCTCAGGGTCATGGCTGTATTATAAAGGTTATTCAGGTCACTGTGACAGTAATATGAGGCTGTAACAGCCACAAACCACCGCTTTTCCTGCGAAAGATCTGAGAGAACAGAATAACTTGATGGAACGCCCTCTATTAATTTCAACTTGAGCGAATAGTTTTTGGTTTGTAGAGCAGGATATCCTATGATTCATTATCCCAAAGAGGGTTGTTAGGCCGACAGTAAATATTTAGTGCTAGCCATGGTCGGCAGCTTTTGCTACTTATATTGATTCGCTAGAGTTCCTTCAAACTTTACCTATTTCCACTAAAAGCTGGAGCCTGCAGAGTCGAGCGTTTAGCGTGTCCTATCCTCTACTTTTGTTTTGAGTTAATCTATTTAATCTAAATAAAAAAAACCCAGTCTTTTGCGACCATTCTCGTGATTGCCACTGCATCCGATATTTAAACCTTCACATCTGACCTCACCTAGTACTCCTAATCTGTATAAAGTGTCCATTTTTATCCTTTCGCAAACAAATTGAGTAGTCGTACACAATGACACGATTAACCTCATCTAATACATGTTTCTAATGCCGCGTTTGACCTCTACACGAGGATAAACTTGGGAAAGTAGTCAATCTTTGTTTTGAATGTAAAACAACACTTATCTTGAACCATGGTCATAACTTTGAAATTATGGTTTTTAAGTTGCAGTGTTCCATTCGTTACACTGGACTAATAATGTAGAAACTTTCTTAGATATTCTAACTCTCTTTTGACTTGTGATTACCAGTTTGATGATACTAGTGTAACAAGTTCTATTCTGCAAGAGTGTGCCAACATCAATTCTGTCTGGGCATCGCTTATAGTTGAGGAATGTTCTCGACTTGGCTTAACGGTGCGAACTAATTTCCATCTATACCTCTCTGCTGGGGTTTACACACGCCTGATTAATTTTTCATTTTAGTACTTTTGTATAGCTCCAGGATCAAGATCATCTCCTCTTGCAGTCGCAGCATCTACTCATCCTCGTATAACTTGTATTGCATGCTATGATGAGCGATCACTTGCATTTCATGCCATTGGGTATGCCAGAGGGTCTCAGATACCTGCTGTAGTTATTACAACGTCTGGTACTGCAGTTTCAAATCTTTTCCCTGCTGTAAGTAGTTCAAAATCATGTCTCCTCTTGGGTTTTTTTTTTGTGTCACGGCTTTGTGTATGAAGCATGAAATTGCATGATTTCTAGAATTTGTTTGTTTAGTTAACTAATAGGTCCAAGGGGAGATGAGAGATGGATAGTGTGAAGTGGGTTGGACTGGAACTTTTCCAAACAGCTAACTGGAATATGTTGATGTATTTCTAGGTTGTGGAGGCTAGTCAAGATTTTGTACCTCTTGTATTACTCACTGCTGATCGCCCTTCAGAATTGCATGCGGCTGGAGCAAATCAAGCAATAGATCAGGTCTGTGTTAACTAGTGTGAAAATAATTTGAAAATAATAAGAGCAGTCTTGGCTCACCGATTACTTCTTTTTTGTAGTTTTTTTCATTAATTTTGAAATGTAGTGATAGCTCTACCTTATCTAATAACTGTTTCCTTCGATTAATCCTATATGTTGTCAGTGCAATCTCTGTATCTCCTCTACTGAACGACTTTTGTTGAGGTCTTGAGGAGCATATGATTATAATCTAGGAGTGTTGCTGGACTTATAGAGGTTAAGAGAATGATGTCTGCTTCACGGCAGAAGGACCATTTGATTCTTCTGGATTTGTTTGATTATGGGTTGCTGGTTATTTACAAACATGTCCCAGACTGTCTTTAAGATTTTTTTTCCTTTAATTCTTGAATTCTCCTCATCTTTTCTGCTTTGTTACTCTCTTGATGGTAAGGAGGTCAACGGCCACTCCCCTGTCCCATAGGTGTTAAGGACTTGAGGCAAAGAGATGGGGAGAACAAGTTGGCTTGTTTCTTATCCTGTCCTTCGGATGAAAACTGCGTCTCTTAAATACTACTCTCCTTTCGTAGAGGGTATTTTCACATTTCATGCTCATATTATTTATGTTGAACCGCCACTCATGTGCTAAAGGCAGATCCAAGAACTTTTATTTAGGGGGGCTCCAAACAATACAATATACTAAATCACAAATCATATAGTATTACAAGTACACATAGTCACATACTATATAATTAGCTTAATAAGCTAATTGACCTATCACTTCATCATATAATCTAGTAATGAGAGGTTAGGATTTAATTTCTTTATATAATTCATGTAGTTGTTGCCTTCACAGAATCACAATAGAATAAGAAAAATTAATGATTCAAGTCAGGAACGCAAAAAAAGGATAGTTACAAAGAAATCAAGTGAAGGGGAACAAAATAGGAAGGAGAAAAGGTAGATAGCTGCCAAAATAAAGATCAAGAAAATAGGAAGAACAAAAAAATACGTAGCTGCCATTGTAATTATTAATTTAAAAAGGATAAAGAAACGAAAAGTCAGCCAAACTTGAGAGGTGAGTAGAATCTAACCCGGAATATTCCCGCTTGACACTGCTCCGCTTATGTCAACAGTGAATTAAAAATTATCTTCCAACAAAAAGAAGTGAATTAAAATTGCAATTTTTTTTATGATATAAAAACCATTTTTTAACAAGTGATTTTTTTTGGGTGGGTACGTGCCACTTAGGTTCCTTCTTGGATCTGCCTCTACCTAAGTGCATCATGGCCGCGGGTCATGATATGATAATATGATATCTAATTATCTAACAATATGCATAGCTCACTCATGCAAAGCTTCAACTGTTGTAGATCCTTTCAGTATATCTTCCACAACTTTTCTGGTGCTTACTACATTAACAAACAAACACAAAGAGAGTTGGTTCGAGAAAGACAACACAACTAGGCGTAATTGTCTTGTGTGGTTAATAGTTAATACAACACAGTAATTAGGTTTAGGTGGCAGCGTAGTGATTGAATCTCTGTCATTCGATGTGCCCAAGCAAACCGGCAATGTCGCCAACTTGGCATCTCCGTTGTTTGTGTGTGCGCATTAGCACTCTCACCTATTACTCATTTACCTGATTCCTTTAACTCACTTTTGATATACATATACAACATGTCTACATATTACATACCCTCGTCCGTTACATGATTGCTTTCAAACTCGTTTTAGACTCTTACTATCTCCATAGTTTATACACTAAAGTCAGATGCCTTTCTCTCTCTCTCTCTCTCTCTCTCTGTCATAACAAATCCAGCAAATATATGATTTCCAGATCTCAGGTTCTAAATCAAGGACAGTCTAATACATCTTGGCATATTATATACAGGTGAACCATTTTGGCTCATACGTAAGGTTCTTCTTCAATCTTCCGCCACCAACAGATCAAATCCCTGCAAGAATGGTTCTCACCACTGTTGACTCTGCTATTCATTGGGCTACTTCTTCACCATGTGGCCCTGTTCATGTCAATTGTCCTTTCAGGGAACCATTGGAAAACAGTCCCCAAAACTGGATGAGAAGCTGTTTGGACAAACTGAATTTATGGATCCCAAGTACTCAACCTTTCACTAAATATATCAAAGTGCAACCCGCTTATGCATATAATGCCACCTATCTTTTAACAACTGAGGTTGAAAAGGTGATTAAGAATAGTAAGCGTGGGCTTTTAGTAGTTGGTGCTTTGAGCAACGAAGATGAAATGTGGGCGGCTCTTATATTAGCTCGACATCTTTCATGGCCTGTTGTTGCAGATATCTTGTCAGGCTTACGATTGCGAAAGCTGATGACTTCATATCGGGAGTACAAGGAGAACTTTGTTTTCATTGACCACTTTGATCATGTGCTACTCTGTGATGCAGCCAGACAATGGGCGGAACTGGATGTTATTATTCAGGTAATGTCTCTGTTTTCTTACATTATGTCTTCTTCCTCTGAAAGTGTTTTGAGTACTGGAGATGGTGATATTTTTCCTGTGTCGCTGGTTTCTTTGCCTCTTTCCTTTAAATCCGTTCTCTTTAGCCGCATCTATATACACCCTCTTCCGCATTCAATAAATTCTTTCCTGCCTACCCCATCGAGTACTTCTGGTTGAAAGCTATTTATCATTGGTGGATAGAAGCCCCCCCCCCCCCCCTTCCTCCCTCCAATAGAAAAAAAGAAAGAAGAACCTTAAAAGATAACTGTGGTATATGGTTTGTGAGAGGGGAATGGAGAGCATCGTCGGCAGCAACATGCTTAGTTTTTGAAGCATTGTAAGTTTGTAACAGATTATCAATTTTTTTGTGATTCGACATAACTAGCAGCCTGCAGTTGTTTCTGAATGGATTTTTTTTCAGGAAAATTGCTGATCATGGTTTACAGGCCTTTTACACGTTTTATGGCTTGTCATCTTCATGGTAAAAAATAATAATAGATAACTTAAAGTTGTAAGCGGCAAATTACTAGGTATTCATGTGGGTTAAAGGCATCGATAGTCTTCAGAATGCTCCTTTGTTTGTTACTCCCTCCATCTCCATTTAGTTGCTAAATTCTCCTCTATTTACTTGGTACATTTCCGTTTTTGACACATGGTCCCCATATGCTTTTCACCTTTTCGATCCCTTTTTGTCATTTATTATACTTTTTCTACCTTTTTATCCTCCTTTTTGTCATTTACCAATAAAATAGTGGTCAATGTCACTCTTTTACACTTCCCAACACACCAGTCATGCATCTCTCAAAAACCTTTACAAAATCAAATGTAGCAAGTAAATGGAGACAAAGGGAGTAATTTACAGGGGCAAGTTTGTGACGCTTAACGTAAATAGTATTGTTGTGGCAGTATTGTACATTATATGCAACACGTTTCTCACTGTCCGACATTTTTGTTTGCAGGTCGGGAGCAAAATAACGAGTAACAGGATTTCTCGATTTCTAGAACATTGCTTTCCTTGCTCGTATATAATGGTTGACAGGCATCCGTATCGACATGATCCCTCACATATAGTGACGCATAGGATTCAGAGCCCAGTCTCTCAGTTTACTGGGTGGCTGCTGAAAGACACCTTTCCATCAACAAGCAGCAAATGGAATTGGTTCCTGCAAGTCATGGATTCAGTGGTAATTTATCGTGTCCTTAATTTTTTAATAGAAAATTAATTTTCCACCCTCTGCCTATTTCTATCTCCTTATGCTCCAATTGGATTATCTCTTTCAGGTGGCATGGGAGTTGTCATTTCAGATCTGCTCCGAATACTCACTGACGGAACCTCATGTTGCACATACACTTTCAAAAGTAGTTGGTTCTGAGACGGCTTTGTTCATCGGAAATAGTATGGCTATTCGTGATGCAGACATGTATTCACAAGGTGTTGTTAATTGCACAAAATCTTCGCAGTTGGTACTATCCTGCGGCTGGATTCACATCGTGGGCAATAGAGGAGCTAGTGGTATTGACGGGTTACTGAGTACAGCTGTTGGTTTTTCTGTTGGATGCAAGAAAAGAGTAAGTTTTGTTGTCCAGCTGATACGTTTATAATCGCACATGTTGGCGCATAGTTTTAAGGTTTGAGGCTCTTGTGTTGGATATTCATATTAGATGCCTTAAACTAGAGTCAGATGGACCTTGGAAGAATATATCGACAATTATAAACATCTATAATTTGATAGCAATTTTATTTAGGAGCACTCATTTCCCCATTTAATAACTGAACTTTATGAACAAGAAGTGTACATGTAGTTGCACAGTACTTAAATCTGCTAACTTAAGCTAATTGATAACCAGCAAGATCAACTCAGCGTTGTTCATGAAATTTTGCGTCCCTATTCTCTCCATCTAATTAGAAAATTTGCGAGCACAAAATAGATTTTTATAGGCCTAAAAGATCTTGCACAAGATAGTCCAAGGATCAAAATATCCTTTTTTTCATTGGCAGTGCTGATAGTATAGAAGTATGTTATTAACGTTCTATCATTATGTCAGGTATTGTGTATAATCGGAGATGTTTCTTTTCTACACGATACAAATGGGCTGGCAATCTTGAGCTCTAGGTAGATATCTGGATCTCTTACAGTCTTGACCTTTTTCTTTTTCTGATATTGTTATCTTATTACAAGAAGCACTGAAAGTGCAGTCATTTTTAATTCAGAATTGCCTGCATATATGTTAGGAAATCTAGTATGTCAAGAAAAACAATTGAGAAAACGATTTTATGATTTGCGTATGTTGGATATGTATCAAAAGTATGTATAGATGGTGGACTTCATTGAAAACCTTGTTGATGCTATATTTTTTGGATGAGCATCCCACTAATGTCCATTTAAGAGCTCATCCCAAAAGTGTGTGACTTTGGAGCCCACATCTTGCCAAAGCATTGGATACTCGAGATGATATATTAGGTCTCCAATATTTTGAGCTGTATCTAAGATGTATGAACAACAGACCCTGATCTGAACGTTTAAAAATAGGCCAGATGTAGAAGAAACCTTGTGGTTGTACCCTATTATGCTGCCTTTTTGTCCTAAATCAGTGTCAAAGTAATTTGAGTTGTGTATATACACCATTCTACTGATATATGGCTGGAACGTCATTTTACGTCTTAACCAATCCTGGAGTTTGGTCTTATCATATTGGTCATTTATATGTTGCCTTCTTTTGTAGATAGCCTATTTCATCAGGGTCTCTTTGTTTTTTGCCCTCTGTGACTCTCTGCAATTTATAATTTATACTTGATTTTGTTAGTGAAAGTATCCAGACTTAAGACTTATTGACTACTTGTTATGACATATCAGGTTCGTTGGCTGATAACTTGCTGATGATAAGTTTGACCTCAATGGTGCCATTATGTTAACGTTTTAGTGTATAAAATCTTTGCTTGTAGGATGAAGCGGCAACCTATTACAGTACTTATCATAAACAATCATGGTGGTGGAATCTTCAGTTTCCTTCCGATTGCGGAAAGAACTGACGCTAAAATTTTGGAAAAGTATTTCTACTGTAATCATAGCATTTCAGTCAGTAAGCTGTGTTCTGCACATGGGTAAGGGTTTTTCTATAATCCACATCATCCCTTTCGTGTGTGCTACGCCTTTCCATTTCCTTTTGCTGATGCTGTGGACTGTGGTGGAAGGGTCGATGACCTCATATATCTGTTACTTTGTTCATTTGTTGAACATTGGTTGTACATTCAAAAGCTCTCTTGCACGTAGAATATGACTAAAGTCTGACAAATCTCATAAGTTCTTGACGTATGTTTGGAGTGATGTGACACTTGTCATGGTGTCAGGGTTTTTTGTTCATCATTGCCATTGCTTGCTCTATGTTTGTGACTTTGTGTCCTTTTGTTCTGCGTCATTTTACTTCTTTTATTGTATAATTCACAAGACTAGAGGATGTGCAGTGTGAAACATTTGTTGGCAGAGACAAAATTGGAACTCCATCAAGCTTTCATAGCATCCCAAATGGCTGACACAGATTGTGTCATAGAAGTTTCAGGCTCGATAAACAGTAATGCGACATTTCATAGGTTATTAACATCATTTCTTGATTACTTCTTTGCTCATTTTATTAAAGCAAAAGCTTTCTGACAATCACCCTTTGCTGTAGTCTCTTAAGAACATGTGCCCGCCAAGCAGCTTCTCATGCTTTCACTAGTCTTTTGCAACTTTCTGCGCCAGAAGCTGCTCAAAATGAGTTCTTCTATAAGATTTCCAAATTGGAGTACTCATTGTATGAGTGAGTTTTCGAGTTCTTAAAGCTGTTTGGTTTTTGTCGCTGTAACTATCTTCAGCAGTTGATGTACATGTCAACTGTGGTTGTCACAGAGTCAACCTTTCTGCTCCACCAACTTCAGTATCCCTTGGCAGCAGTCCGTCGAATTTTGTTAGAGAAGGCTTCGTTTTAGCTTTGACTCTTGATGATGGAAGTACTGGGTTTGGCGAGGTGAGCTCCATTATAATACTCTCAGCGAAGAACGTTGTTTTTTCAGAATATGTAACTATGAGTAAGTCACTAAAGAAGTTCTCATATTTTGGTGAACAGATTGCGCCCCTTGAAATTCATGAAGAAAATTTGCAAGATGTGGAAGAACAGTTGCGTTTCCTTCTTCATGCCCTAAAAGGAGCTACTATCAGCTATCACCTTCCCCTGTTGAGAGAGTCATTTTCTGCGTGGATTTGGAGAGTTATCGGAGTCCTGGTGAGACATCTAGTAGTTACTAGTCAGTGTTCTATATTATGCCTGTTTTACCCTTTCCTTGTACATCTCTTGTTGGAATGGTAAGAAAATAATAGCATGGACGATACTGTGTATTATGAGATGCAGTTTGCAAACATACTAAAGAGATGAATATATGGCAAAAGGTATTCCAAAAGCCAAATAATTTATATAGAAGCCTTTGATTGTCTTCAAGTGTTGTCTGGTTGTCCCAAGTAGATTTAGATAATTAGATCTCTCAGAAATGAAGGTAGTAAGATTATCTCTTATGCTTTAATCCTGTCCAAACTACTAAGAGCCTGCTCATAGATGGCTAATTCTAAAATGTCAGCAAAGTCTGCTGCGTTTTAATCTTAACTCCAAAGAACACACTTTGACGAGGTATTACACCTAAAAAAAGGTCCTTCAATACCATGAGTATACGTGAATAGAATATGACTGAATACTAGGAGAGAACCCAGAAAGAGTGATTTAAAGTTTTCAGAATGAGCTCAAGACAGAGTAGCTTTCCCTGATGTTACACATCTATTCTTTTTATTTTTGGTGGATGGGAGCTAGCCATCTATTTGAATGTCTGTAGGTACTAGTCAATATTTAAAGTCCTGTAGGAGAATCCTTTTAGCTATAATCACTTTTCCATGTGTTCATTTCTTCCATCGCACTTCTCCATAATTAGTGGCACCATTCCTGTGTGCATTACCAAATTAAGATACCAGTGCTCAATTCTGGGTGTTATTACTTGTTAGAGACCTCAATTTACTCTTCTTAGGCCAAGACCTTATGTATATAACTTTGGGCAATTTTTCTAATTGTTCTGAAGTATTTGAAAAATATGTAATTGTTCGACTTTCTTTGTATTACAGCCTACAAGTACAAACAAAACCTATATCCTGCTCACTTTCCGATTATTGGAATTTATCGTACTATTTAATGACAAAATACTAATCTTAAAATGTTAAGCACTAAAAAGTTACAGTACTGTTTTTGTGATAAATATAATAATTGGAAAAAGTAACTTATACCGAATAATATATTTCAGAAACGCCATTAAGGACAAAAAGGTTTAGGGTAGGCGTGCACCATTTTCTCATGCCTGCCAGGCGTGCTACCCACTATGCTTCGTCTTCCTTCGTTCCTTGTCCATTTTTCATAACATATGCCTGCTAAGCTGTGCTGAAATCATGCCGGGACAACACTGCCCTCTCTATTTTCTTGGCAGTTTACAGGTCTGACATGTCTGAAGTCGTTGGATTTCTTAAAATCTTTCGGGTGTGTTTTATGGCTTTGCAAGGGTTTAATATAGTCTGCCTTTCGGCAAATGCTGGATATGCCTGCATTTGACAACCCCCCCCCCCCCCAAAAAAAAAAAAAAAGACAAAAAACAAAAGGAGAAACAGAAAACGTGGGGGTCTATAATCTATACCAATCAAGAAAAATGCTCCAGAATATCCTGAATGTGCCTGTTACAGTTCCTTTTACAAGTTTCAATGCCTTAATCTGAGTGTATTAACCTTGGATGTGAGATGCAATATTACCGAGAACCCACTCCTTTCAATCTGTGTTAACGAGTTATTCTATCACTTATATTGAATGCATGCAGTGAAACCCTCTTTACTCTGGTATATTTGTCTGAAGCTCCAGGAACTTGAGCACATTCTTCTTGTTTGAAGCTGTACATAATTAGCAGTTTAGCACCTGTCTGTCATGAAGATATTCCACCTTTTTTAACGAGTGAAGGAGAAACTAAAGTTTTGGTTCATCCGGAAACAGCCTCTTTGTGTATTCAACACAAAGGTTAGGTTGCGTACATCCGACCCCCCCTACCTCGCCTTATGGCGGGAGCCTTTGATGCACTGGGGTAATGTTGTTGTTGTTGAAGGAGAAACTAAAGGATGTTTGGACTTTGGTCAAGAAAAAGAAAGAAAAGTAACATTTTGGAGATGTGCCTTATGGAAATTTTTAAAGAAGACTTCTGGTTGCTAGCCCTTTTCCTAGTTGCTTTTCCAAATACTTATTGTTTAAAGTCTATTCTAACTGGGGTAACCCTTTACAAACTTTTTTCTGCAGCCAGGCTCTATATTCCCAAGTGTGCGGTGTGGCCTTGAGATGGCTACTTTGAACGCAATAGCTGCAAGACAAAATAGCACTTTGCTTGGTATACTCTGGCCTCAACCACATCAAGGCAAAGTCCTGAACCAGCAGACAGAGAGCATTGATATCTGTGCCCTTGTTGATTCTGAAGGAAGGCCATCAGAAGTTGCGAATAATGTCTTTGGACTTGTTGAAGAAGGATTCCGTGCTGTAAAAGTGAAAGTAAGGAAGCGATTTCTGAGATTTAGTTGTCATGCATGCTTTGAATGTGGTTGGGTGTTTTAAGAGACAACGTTTTGTTACAAAATATCTATGAAGGTCTTTTTGACAGTTTGGAGGAGAAATTGATGTATATATGTATCTACATAAACACATACATACACAGACACACACAGGCACACACACATATACATATATACATAATTCTTTTATTTACTGATGTAGTTTGGCTCTACTCCTGCGACTTCGCAGATTTCGCTGGTCTCTACTCTCTAAGACCCGCTATAACCCGTTGTGCGTTATTCTCTTCTCACAGGTGGCTCGCAGAGATGATCCCAGGGAGGATGCTGAAGTTATAAATGAAATAAGAAGAAAGGTTGGTGCTGAAGTCGAACTTCGTGTGGATGCTAACCGTAAATGGACCTATGAAAAAGCCATTGAATTTGGCTCTCTTGTGAAGGATTGTGGCTTGCAATATATCGAGGTACTTGCATTTCTTACTTCTGTTTCGTGTAATGGATAAATTTGATGCTTCTTCGATGGTAAAAGATGCACACCTTTCTAACAATGAGTTCGCGATATCTCATCCTTTGGATCGTATTTGCTTCTATCTATTATACTTTTTATAATTTTGAAAAGTAGAAGAGACATAACTATTGTCACTTGAAGGACCTTTTTTTAATTTTGAAAAGTAGAAGAGACATAACTATCGTCACTTGAAGGACCTTTGTTCTTTCTTAAAGCCAGAATTCTGTGTCATTCTTAAACTTGGGGATCAAGGAAATTTAATGACGTGCGAAAGCGAAACTTCATTAAATAAAACTAGATTGCGACAACATTTTCTTTGCAGTTCACTTGAAACCCTTTTGTTCATGCTAAACTTACCTAGGGCTGAACCGCATTGATTTTTTAAGTGTTTCTTCTCTCATTTCAGGAACCAGTTCAATGTGAAGAAGATATTGTGAGGTTTTGTCAAGAGACTGGCCTTCCCGTTGCACTAGATGAAACTATTGACAAAATTCAAGGAAATATTCCGGATTCCTTGGCCAGATTCGTGCATCCAGGAGTAGTGGCTCTTGTACGTTCATGAAAATTGCGCTTTGCTCTTGTATTTTATTTAAGTTACTGGTAGATGTTTCTTCTCTATTACAACTCTGAGGCGTAATAAGCTATTAACATTTTAAAAGAAAAACACCCTCATTATAAATTAGAACTGTAACTGCTACTTTTCAATCAAAACGATCTTTTGTAAGTTTTAGGCACATTCACCTTCAAAGCGTCGAGGACAAGAATGCAATTGCTTTAGGAGTTCTTAATGTGAATAGTAACTAATCTGTTTCTAGTCTGTGGTTAAGTTCTTAAGCCTGTTCCTAGTACCAGAAGGTGAAGTTTGTGGTTAAGTTCTTAATCTCTGTCTCTTCAGTCTTCACCTGCTTTCTACTGAATGTCTGATTGGAATATTTTTTATTGATTGAACTGATTTTACGGACTAAAAATTGTTTTTTAATCAAGTTTAAATTATCCAAACTAAAAATCAACTGATATAATCCTTTTGTGCTAATTGTCCAGCGTGCTTGTATGGACTTGCTAGTTTTTTACTGAATATAACTTTGTATATATAAATATACTATGTAACATCTATTATATTTACAGGATTCATGGTTTGCTGCCTTATTTTGGCCCTGAGATCAAGTTTTCCCTTTCCCTCTTGGACTTTTTGCACCATTATGTCATCCTACTTCTTGCAAGGTGTTTGCGTCCTCCTTCTGTCCTAGATAAATAAAAGCTTCGTATTTTACTCAGACACGCTCCATGATAAGGTCTTCGATCTAGTCTAGAATCACGATGCAGTAAAAGTTCTGCTAATATCTAGTAGAAGATGTTGCCAATAGGAGTTTGAATATCCTGTCATATATCCTTATTACCAATTCTCTTCTAAGACAGCTATTTCTTCTTCTCTTAGGTGATAAAGCCAAGTGTTGTTGGTGGCTTTGAAAATGCAGCAGCAATTGCATGGTGGGCTAACATTAAAGGAAAATTAGCTGTTGTTAGTGCAACCTTCGAAACTAGTCTCGGATTGTCTTCCTATGCTCAGTTTGCATGTTATCTTGAGATGAGATGTGCAGATTTATCTCGGGCATTAGATAATAAACCGGGAAAATGTGTTGCTCATGGCCTTGGAACATACAAATGGCTTGTCGAAGATATAACTCTTGATCCACTTGTCATATGTCGACAGCCCAAAAGTAGGCATTTGGGAGCATCTATTGACAATGCTGATCATGTCCTGCGCAATTTTCAAATGAATTGCAATGCTATCTCGAAAGTGTCTGTTGAAGAGCATATATCTGCATATAAGCTTGTGGTGGAAGTAGAGGACCTTTCTTATGTGATCAATGTGCAAGAGAGTGGTGAAAGCAGAGATGTATGTAATGATTTTTTTTGCCTTCTTATCTTCTAATTGTACTTGTTTTGTCTTATACTCCTAGGTTCATTTTGGAAGCATAAACAATGATAGGATTGGAAGCTGGCAACTAAAGAAATAGTTGGTGCATTAACGTGCATTTTATTCATAGAACTTTGTTCTGGATCCTCTTCTAATATGCATCTAGTAACTGCAGTATGCTGCTATGTTTTCCAGCACTACTAAATTTCGAATTCAGACTTTTGATAGAGATTTCTGCATGCAGACTAGTCCACTTCTGTTTCTTCATGGTTTCCTGGGTGCTAGTGAAGACTGGATCCCAATCATGAAAGGGCTTTCAGGTTCGACAAAGTGCTTCTCCATCGACATTCCTGGTCATGGAAAATCAAAAATTCAGTCACGTGATGGTTTCATAACAACTGGAAGGCAAAGTTTATCAATTGAAGTAGTCGCTACAGTATTGAGCCAGTTGATAAACAAAATTAGCACAAGAAAAGTCACTCTTATTGGTTACTCTATGGGAGCCAGGATAGCATTGTACATGGCATTAAAATGCAGTGACAAGGTATCTCAATGGAGCTTTCAGTTATATATTATCCATTATAAGCTGGTTTTGTATCTTAGCTGATAAAAAGTAACATGTATGGTAGATTGATGGAGCTGTAGTTATTTCTGGAAGTCCTGGTCTAAAAGATGAGACTGAGAGAAGGATCCGTGCAGCGAAAGATGACTCCCGTGCACGTTCACTGATCTCCTTTGGGTTGGAGCCTTTTCTGGACAATTGGTACAGGGGTGATTTGTGGAGGAGGTACTTTCCAGTTGTCATTAGGATTTGAGCTTCTGATCTGCTTTCTACATCAGAATGGTGCTACTAAGCAGCTCCAGGTTCTCTTACAGAGTTTGCTTTGCAGTTTCAGGGAACACCCGAAGTTCAAGAAGATTGCAGCAAGTCGCTTGGAGCATGATGATACTCACGGTCTTGCGAAAGCTCTGTCTGATCTGAGTATAGGAAGGCAACCGTAAGTTTATTCTCTTACTATCTGTCATGAATCTGACTAAATATTTTAATTGTTTAAAGAAAATTTCTATTCAAAATTGTTTAACCTGCTATCATTCATTTATAACTAAGTCAATCCTCTGGTAAGGTTCAGAGCTAACCTTTGTTGTGTCTTGTGTATGTCCCCTTCAGTTTTTTCACTTTTGTTGTAAGGTTGGTGTGGTTCCTCTAGGTTTTAAATTATTCATATGCTTGTGCGCGTCTACATGTGTATGCCCACGTACACGTGTTTGTATGTAATACTGTCCATAAAAGCTTGAGTTAAATACATGTGTAATGTGATACATAATTGTGAGTAGAGTCCTTTCCTCTTTTATCAAGTAGAAGCGCTTGGCAGTGTAGCACCTGTACTTGTCATGTACAAGTGCATTGAATTTCTTCGTAATATTCTATCGTCTTACATTTTCATTTATGATGATTTTTTGCTTAATTACAAACAATATCTGCCGAAGTAGATGCCACATGTAGCTGCATAAAACCATACATGTCAACCGCAGTCCAGATCGGCTTCTAATCATGTTCTTATCACTTGCATTACGACTTTGGTTGAAAACTTTCTCATTTTTGAACAGGCCGTTATGGGATGACTTAAAAGATTGCAGAACACCGCTTATGTTTGTTGTTGGAGAAAAAGATGTAAAATTCAAGAAAATCAGTCAGGATATCTACTGTGAAATAGGTCAGAGTACAATTCATGAAACAGTTGAAGTTCCTAACAGTGGACATGCTGTTCACCTGGAAAATCCTCTTGCTATTATTAGACTAGTGAGAAATTTTTTTGACAAAAACAAGCTAGTGATGAACATGATATCTGATTAATCAAGTGAACATTCTCTAGATCTCTAGTCCCTGCGCTGCACATCCCACGACAATCATGTGAAAAGGTGGCTCCATACAGACTTCTTCCATATGATAGAAGAAAATTTTTATCATCTTTGTTTTAAGGAACAATTGAGGAGTTTTGGGGCTGTTTCAAAGTACTTGCTACATTGTTAAAACTAGTGGATGTGAACAGTTTTATTCTCCTTATTTGGTCGGAGAGACTTTTGTGCTTACTTCGATTTCTTAGCTCGCCAATGCCGAAGGGCGAGGTGCACAACTATCCATATGGCTGTTGCTTGATCGACTGAGTAATGTGCTGCAGAAAAAGTTACTTTCGCTGTGAACAATGAACATGCAATTTGTTCAAGTTGGCAAGTTGAACTTCGTTTTTGTAAAGCTTTTCTTATCTTTTTGCAAGTGATTATATGAGAATACTGAAAGGAAAATTGTTTGTAGAATTATCCTTCTTTACTCGAAATCAGCTTAGTATAAGAAGCATGGAAACGCACATAATATGTGGTTTCATGTGCTAGTTTAAGCTACAAGCTTTTCTATTTCGTCCATCCAATCATTACCTCGATGGTTCTCTTTAAATTGGTTATTCACATTAACTTACGGTGTTGGCTTATGATACCTTCTAATCTTCTATGGAGCATATTAAAGAGGTCTAGAGTGTAACATACTTCTATTACTCTATAAGTTAAGGTGTAACAAAATTCCACACCACTATCCCAACTCAGTCATGAAAAATGTCCAATTTCCCCTCTCAGTGGGATCTTCCCCTCTAATGTTGCTTTCACATATGATGCCGATGGTGGAAGCTCTCCACTCATCCACCAGAATATATCATCCTCGCTGCCTCCGTCAGATAAAGTCATAGTGGATTCCATCCACTCCGAATTTGACTCCTCGATCCTTTTCTTTTTTTTGGTCCAATTCCCACCAAATTTTTTCTTTAGGAAAAAGATCGAACGAAAATTGATTTTCCCTAGGTTGTTGTGATAAAAATAAAATATTGATGATAATCAGTATAAATATATAAATTATATTAATTTTAATGACGGTAGTATATTATTGATAGTATTGTTATTATTAGTCATATTAATTCTATAATGATGATTATTATTAACATTTTTATATAATAATACTAATTATAGTAATTACTATCGATAAAGTAATATTGGTATATCAGCTGGTTTTGTAAGAGACCGCCTACTTTTAAAATAAAATTAGATAATGATCCAATAGGCCCAATAATAAGAAGAGAAAATCAACAAACCGTCATCTGAAAACAGGGATTAGTTTAATCCATTTTGTGACCTCTTTTATTCATTTCGTGACCGATTTAGTCCATTTAATACTCAGCGTAAATTTATTTAGTGGCTAGCTTAATCCATTTAGTGATTAGTTTAATTCATTCGGTAAGTCATATGTTCTTTTTAGGAATCGCTTGTTATATTTACTAAATTTGAAATAGGGAAAGGATAAGAGAATGAATAAGTAGAGTATGCTAAATGTCTAGGAATAGTATTGGGTTAGAGTAAGATACAATGTGCTTGTTAATAGAATGTGGGCTTTGGTTGGTCTTGTTTTATGTTAAAATTAGACGCTTATTTTAATAATTTGTGTTGTTATATTAGTTTTAAAGACGAATTTTTATTTATTAGTCCTTCCACCTTTTTTGATAGGGACATTTGCTTTTGCGCGGATTAAGAAAAAAGTGCAAAAGTAAGAGAAAATGATGGTAAAAGTAAGGAAAAAGTTAAAAAGATAAAGAATGGTGTTATTCGCCGCCCTAATAAATCCACGCGACGCCCTAAATATTGACATAATTAACCCTAATGAATTAACTTAATTATAATTAGTCACTCTCCCTCGTCATTAAGTGTAACCCACTCTCCGCTCTTAAACAATTCGGTGTCAGAAACCTCTCGATCAATTTTCGATAAAATGGTCGGAGATCAAATTCCGTCGACGGTATTTTTTTAAAAATTCGTTAAAACATGAACGTATGAAAAACACATATGCACCATGGCACATTCATATGAGAAACACGTATGCACCATGGCATATCTGTGTTTCTCACACGTCTGTGCCATGGCACATTCGTGTTTTCCACACCTGTAAGAAACATGAATGTGCCATGGCATAGACGTGTGAGAAACACGAATGTGTCATGGCACAGACGTGTGACAAACACGAAAGTGTCATGGTGCATCCGTGCATACCTGTTTCTCACACGTTTCGAGTGAAATTTTTTAAAAAACGCATAAAAAAATTTACCTCTTCACCGATAAATTTGCCTCTAATTATGTTGCCCACTCAGACTCACACAACCTCGATTCTGTATACTCGTCACTTAGCAACAATTTCATAGCCCTCACCCTCTGCCTAAGCTCCACAGACTTGTTCTCCAAAGCTTTTGGCCCAGAATGACACATCCTTTGCCAAATTTGTTAATTCTTTACTCTTCTCCTTTACCTCTTCAGCCTCTTTTTTCAAGTTCTCAGTATTTATTATCCCGTTCATTTCAACTATACTCTCATGCAATCCATTTGTAATCCTCTCTGCATAATCATTCATTTCTTTTGACTTCGACAACTTCTCTTTCAAGCTCAAACTCATTGCCGTCAATCCATCATCCATCTTACATCTTATGCTAGGTTCAATCTTCACCATATCCTCTAATCTTATGGTTTTAAGCCTTTCATTCACAACCTTTGACAGCTTTCTTAACTCATCTGATATCATTTCCAGTTCAGCAAAAGTAATTGTAACAAAAAATTAACAAAGTTTGATTTATGATACACTGATGTTAATTAGTGTCATGGTGCATCCGTGCGTACGTGTTTCTCGCACGTTTTCGAGTAATTTAAAAAAAAAACATTAAAATAAATTTACCTCTTTATCGGTTGTTTTCTTTACCTCCTCTTTATTTTCCTTCGATAAGTGACGTTAATGGTGGTGGTCAGTGGCGGATCTTGAAATTTTTTGTTTAGGGGGGAATATTTTAGAATATATGATTTAGATAATTTAAATAAACATGTATACGTGATAAAATTAATCTAATCCGATTAAAAAACTAATTTGGTACAAAAATTGACTCAATATGCAAATAACTCAAAAGAAATTAACTCAAACTAATTGTTATCCGAAATTAAAATTAAGTCAACCCCAAATTTAATCGACATAAACTCGATTTGATTCTGGTTGCTATACGTTACTGGTTAATGACTGCTATCTAGGAAAATTTGTTGTTCATTTCTCTATTTTTCTGTTCAAGAGTTGTGTATTTAAAGAATGATCTCAATTAATAAAATCAATTTTCTCTTTTCACATTTTCACTCCAACAGTATATACTCCATTTTCCCCTATTAATTCTCATCTAAGATAAACTCTCATTCAAAAGTTGTCTAGTCTTACTCGTTCTTTCTTGAAAATCTTTTCCAAAGATGAATGTAAGTTTGCCTCTAGAGAATGGAATTAACAACACCAACGTCGGCGACAATGACCGTAGCAAACGAACTGGTCTATTTCTACCTCCTTGTTCTTTTCTCGTCTTTCAACACCGATTTCATTACATTACAATATTTTGTGTTTTATCTGTTCAATGATTTTTTTGTTATTGTTTTGCAACATTTCAGTGGCGGATCTTGAATTTTTTTGTTCATGGGGCGAATATTTTAGAATATATGATTTAGATAATTTAAATAAAAATGTATACGTGATAAAATCAATCTAATCCGATAAAAAAACTAACTCGGTCCAAAATTGATCCAATATCCAAATAACTCGAAAGAAATTAACTCAAACCGATTCTTACCCGAAATTAAAATCAAATCAAACCGAAATCAAATCCAAACTTAATCGACATAAACTCAATTTGAATAAGATTTTTATATTACACAATATGATCCGATTAAAAATTGAATTTAATACGACATAGAATTGACTTGTATAATATAAACTAAGAGTTAAGAGTATTTTTGCGCATTAAAGTTTGGGTTTTTCACTTTTTGAGTATTAAACTTTCAAAACTCACCATTTGAGCATTATGGATGATTAAATTAACCGTGGTTAGTATTGTAGACTCAATCTCATAATGTACCTGTTTCCAATCAAAGAATAAATGGTGTACTCGAGAGTATCATGTGCATGGTACACTCGAATGTACATTAGAAGCATTTAAATGTACATCAGTTCAAATTCAGAAAAAATTGCCCCCACCAATATTTAAGATGTTCATTTATTTGATGTTATTGTTCATTCACAAACTTAATATGTTCATTACGGATATCAAATGTACATCACAAAACTAACTTAATATTTCCCAAAAATCACTTATAGTCATCATTACATTCAAAAAATTTCAAATTTGAACTGATCTTAATTTAAATGCTTTTTGATACATTCTCGCCTTTTTGGCAAAAATTTGAATTTGAAATTTTTTGAATTTAAATGGTGAGTATAAGTGATTTTTGAACGGGAATGTACATTGAAGCATTTAAATGTACATAAGTTTAAATTCAATAATCACTTTATAAAGAACTCACCTTGGAGTTGTAAGAAGATTTTAGCTTTCAGCAGCTAACAACAACTTCAAATTCAAAAAGTAGTTTTTGAACTGATGTACATTTAAATGCTTCCAATGTTCATTCCCGCCTTTTTGTCAAAAATTTGAATTTCAAAATTTTTGAATGAAAATGGTGAGTACAAGTGATTTTTGAGCGGGAATGTACGTTGAAAGCATTTAAATGTACATCAGTTCAATTTCAAAAATCACTTCAAATTCATAAAGTGATTTTTGAACTGATGTACGAATGATCCTAATATACATTCCCGCCTTTTGTCAAAATTTTGAATTTGAAATTTTTTGAATGAAAATGGTGCGTACAAGTGATTTTTGAGAAAAATTAAGTTGGTTTGTAATGTACATTTTATATCCGTAAATGAATATATTAAGTTTGTGAATGAACAATAACATCAAATAATGAACATCTTAAATATTGGTAGGGGCAATTGTTTTTTGAATTTAAACTGATGTACATTTAAATGTTTCTAATGTGCATTCGTGAGTATCATGCGAATCGTACTCTCGAGTGTAGGATCTAATTTGCGGCTGCTAATAAGCAAAATAAGGTCTATTGAAGACAAATATTTGCTAAAAATTCTTCAATTTCTTCCGGGTATAATCTATACATTCATTTTGTTTTCTTCTTTGTGAAATATCGTCGGTGGTTTTCGTGGGATTTCTCTTAATTTTTAGGATATTGTAAAATTTGGAACTTCAATTTTTTTTTACTTTGAGATTACTTGTTGTTGTGTATAATGAACTGTCTATTATATGCTTTTGTTGCTTATATTATTTAAAAAAAATTGAAAAAAATACTGCAAGTTTACACTTTTTTAAAATAACCACTAATTACTTTTTTTTAAATTTAACAACTACTCCATATGTCTCAATTTGATGTTCTCATTTCTTTTTGGGATGTTTCAAATAGTTCTTCCCACTTTGAATCTTTTTCATTTTAAGAATATTTATTTCCCCATCTTACCCTTTAACAACCAATTATTTACTACATTTTTTTATTTTTTGTCTTATACATGGCCTACTTTAGAATATTTTATTTCCCAATCACCCACTTTTCTTTCTCTTTCTTACTTTTTTAAAAGCAAAAAGTATTAAAGTACACTTTATACAATATAAAATTAAAAGATTCTCATCCACCTCAATTTGAGTTGGTTTTCCCCTATATTCCAAATGGGAACATCAAATTGAGACGGAGGAAGTATAACTTTACAAAATTTTGTTAAGCACCACCTTCTAACAAAAAATGTTAAGTTTTGCGTTTGGTGGTGAACTTATGGGTTACGGTTTCCATCAAAAGGTGGTGCTTAACAAATTTTTGCAAAGTTTTGGTAGTTAAATTAAAAAAAATGGTGTTTTTTTTCAAAAAGTGTAAAGTTTGTAGTGTTTTTTCACAAATTTTCCCAGTTAAAAGGTAATGTTCACAAAAATTTGAATAGTTATGCAGTTAAATTAA
The DNA here is from genome assembly GCA_947645195.1 of Patellifolia procumbens. Lineage (NCBI taxonomy): Eukaryota > Viridiplantae > Streptophyta > Magnoliopsida > Caryophyllales > Amaranthaceae > Patellifolia > Patellifolia procumbens. The sequence continues at coordinate 700,442 of CANSGD010000172.1, read as the reverse complement.
CAAAATAATAGTTGGTGGTTTTTTTAAAAGGTGTAAAGTTTATAGTGTTTTTTCACAAAGTTTCCTATTATTTATGGTGCTTATATATATATTTTTCTTTGAGATTTTTTTGAAAGGTATTATAACAGTGAAGGGGTTTAATTTTCAAAAATTAGGACGGGTGATTTTTTTTTTGGTTGATATTTGATAAGCACTTTATTGATCTTGTATTTGACTCTCACTCATGCATTGTAGTTATTACTCAAACAGTATAATGCTAAGATTAGATAACTAACATCTGGGAGTATAATCAACCACAGACGAAAAGATGATAGAATTCAGCTAAATATTTCATTGAACATGTTGCGCGCATAAATAAACACAATCACCTAAGCAACTTTAATCAGCCTCTAAGTGTTTTGAAAGTGTTTTGAAAGTGTTTTGGATGAAATTCGTAGTATTTATCAACAACAACTTTGATAATTAGGAGTAAAGGTTACTTTTGACTATAATTATTTACTTTATTTTTTATGTTTAACTAACCTTAGGTGAGTTAAAGTGTAGCTAACTTGCCTGAATTTTCATTCCAATATCCAAAATGTGAGTAAATAAATTTTAAAGGGTGAAAACTTTCAAACATTGACACCCAAAAGTATGCTTAACTCTATAAACATGAAAAATCGAAACACTTTATGGGTGATCCGTTTTAGTCCAAACGATCAAATTTCGACTAAACACTATAAATCGATTCTTGAACTAATTTTTTTGTCGTATTTATATCTTGGCCCCTATGGAAGATCCCTTGGTGGTGGTGTGAAGGTTGTTTGTGGTTAAGGAGGAATGGTAAAGGTAAGGAGAGTACAAAGAGAGTGAGAGTGAAGAGAGTGAGTTAGGAGTAATGGGTGAAGGGTAAAGAAGAAAAAAACAGTTAGGGCATTGTGTGGATATGTTAGGGCGGCGAATAACTCTTCACAAAAAGTATGAGAGAAGTATAATAATTAGGTGGGCCAACCTACCATTTATGGAAAAAGGTAGATTTGTCCCAATTAAAAAAAAACCCTTAATGGCAAAATGTCCCTATTAAAAAAATGTAGGGAGTATACCGAATATTTATTAATAATTATACTCCCTCCGTTTTATAATGTTCTATTAACTTTAGGTTTAAGTCTGTTTTCAAAAGTTCTACCTACTTTTACTTTATTCATAAAATGACAAAGATTTATTTTCTTTTCAGTTTTCACGCTACTTTACAAACTTATTGGACCCACATAATCTACACTCTCTCACAACGACATAATATCCTGCTTTAAAATAAACAAAAGGAACCCTATTTCACACCATCTCTCATCTTTGCCTTGGTTTGTGTAGTAATTGGAATTGGGTAGAACATTATGAAATAGAAGGAGGGTTCATTTCATTTTAGCTAGAGATGACAATGGGTTTTGGATCAGGCCCATTTATGAGGGTCTGTGTCCAACTTTTTAGACTCAATGAGTCTGGGTCAATTATGGGTCTAGAGAACATGGATCTGATTTGGGTTCCGGTCCATGTATGTCAGACGCCGATCTGGTCCAGACCCGACTCACTTGCCCATTTAATTACGAGTTATTTTAAAATTTCTTTTATTGATAATGTTGTAACTTGTAACATTTAATCTTTTATAAGTTATCTTCTAAAATATGGTTAAGACAATGCTTAACTCATGGTGACATGGTCACACGAAATTACAAAGGCGAAATAATCTATTAGATTCAAAATCACGATTTTAAAAAAAAATAGAAAAGGACCCATGGACTTACCAGACCTAGTTGATCGGATCTATGTCCATAATAAAAATCGAATATGGACGAATTTGATCCATTATCATCTCTAAGTTTAACTTCATTCAATTCAACTCTTTCCAAACGAAGAGAACAATCAGAACATGACCTTACTAGAGTAAACTAAAAATACGCTTTAGTTGTTTAAGGCAATCTAAGTTGGCTCATATATTTGCTTAGTTGGAGTAACCTGGACCTCTCAAAATAAGAAAAGCCATGGTAGTCACTCTCTCTCCTACCCAAGTCTCAGCAAAGAACTCCTACATCACCACCATTACCACCCACAACACTCTTAACTTCCATCAATTCATTAACAATTCTATTAACACCAGAAGAATTAGAATACCACCAATTTCAAATGGAAGAAGCAATTTCTCAGTTATTAAAGCATATATTGAAAACACTAGCCCAATCACAAGTTTTGCAAACAAAGTGATTGGTTCATTGCCCGTTATTGGACTCATTGCTAGAATGATGAATGATGAAGGTGGTGTTGCTGGTGACATCATTGATTTTGCTGAATTTAGAAGGAGAGTTGGCAACAAATGTTCTGTCAATGATTCCAGAGCTTTCTATGAATTCCAAGAACGCCGTGGCCGGGTAATCTTTTTTTAATATGTTTATGGATAGACCATCTAAAACAAAAAAAAATTTAACGGGTAATTTTAAAACCTTGTGAAGTATTTTTTTACTCGTACTTGTGTATCTATATGATTATAGAGACCATATAACACAACTTTCACCAAGCTTAGTTTGGCTTAGTGGTTAAGAGTTTGATCTCATAACTTTAAGGTCATGGGTCAAATCCCACGGGTATTTGGGGGCGAGGATTCCCTTATCATTCCCCCTACTCCCAAAATGTCAGGCCCTGTAAAGTCCAGATTAAGAAACTGTGCTAGTTGAGATCTGGCCAGGGATCCACTACATTACCTTCCAAAAAATAAAAAAAAATAAACACAACTTTCGTATCATTTTAACTTATGAGGATTACACTTCAATGAGAAACGCCTAGTCACTGTTATATATACATTGTTCAATGAATTGTTTAATATAACATGGCAAAGTGGTAAAATGTTGGTCTATATGAGGGTGAGGGTGAGGGTATACCATGGTTTGGTATAGTGGAAAGGAGGGAGTTTTCCAATCTTGTGTTGGAGGGTTTAATTTGTATTAAGGACACTTTAATAGTAGGATTTCCCTAATCATTCCCCTCTTTTAAAGGAGCCGGCTCATTAGACTTATTCTTACAAAAACAATGAGGGTGAGGGTTTTACGTGTAATTATATACTTTCTTACAATTTCAATTCATCTTTATTCTGTACAAAAGATCAGAGCCTTAATTTGAAACGAAGTGTCACGTATAATTTGAAACGAAGTGTCACGTATAATTTGAAACGAAGTATCACGTCTAATTTGAAACAAAGTATCACGTCTAATTTGAAACAAGGTGTCAAAACTAAAATAAAAGGGAGAAAGTACTAAAGTGGTATCAGTAAAAATTAGGTAGTTTATTCAATAAATAACGTAATATATTCACGAAATTGATAACAAAGTAGTATATTCAAAGTAATGTAGTATATACAACAAATAAAGTGATATATAAAAGAAATAAAGTAGTATAAGACTTTGTTTAGTAGTATATGCATAAATTAAATTTGTTTGATTAACTCTGATTCTTGCCACTGTTATATACATTGTTCAATGAACGGTGTATATGATTGTTACGAACCGGGTAAACCTCATACTTGTTCTTGTTTGATAATTCTGGGTTATTAAGGCAGTTATGGTAATTGTGGTTTGGCATGGGTAGGCAGGTGATCCATTATACGTTCTACTGTGCTGTTGGTTAGCAGCATTAGGTGCAGGGCTGCTTAAATCTGAAGAAATTATGGAGGGGGTAGCTCGCCTTCGTCTTTCGAATGATATCGAGTTCGAAGAACAAACTTTTATTGCTATGATGACTGAAGCTAAAGAGGCAAGTTCACTTCTTACTTTGATTGAATTTAGTTTACCTTGCCAGTTGCTCTTGTTTGTGATCGTTTGGTTGCATATATGAAGTTATGCTTCCCTTGAATTTTAGAGTTTTTTGGGAGTTCTAACTCCTACAAATTGTTTTGGTTGATGACATGATAAAATAAGTTTTTGTTGCCATAGGAAGTTATACTTATCTAGGCACAATTATGATTAGGTAGGTAACTTTTCCTATTCTGCCGAGAATTTAGCACTTCTGGTTTCCGGAGTTTATGTCAACCAAAGAACTTCGAGGTTTATAGTTTTGGAAGTCGTGCTTCCCATGCAAGCTGAGTAATAATTGGAACTATGGTACAGGTCTACAAGAATTATAAGTAACAATATTAGAAATGAATTTTCTGACATATGATACCGTACTAGTGAAGAACTGAATTCCACACTTAAAAGAAAATCCAGATAGTCAAGGGAGTGGTTTGATAATCTGTTGAATGGACTCTTCTTGGTTGAGATCATAGAAAATGCTACAACCGTACTTTTCCTAAGTGGTTTGAAGATAATATGTCACATTTAGCATTGATAGCAAGTATTTAACGATAAATTTGCTAAACTTATATTGGGTGATGATGTTGAAACAACAATAGTGTGTCAACTTTGGGGGTTAGAATTTAGTGTCTTGAACTATAAATTTGCCAAGCTGAACCAGGGTAGACATGAAGTTCAAAGCAATTTTAGGAGTATCAAACACAAGGCTAGTTCTCTCTTGTTTCGATGATTTGTTCACTCGAAAGTGACTTGACTGTACAGCTCTAAAGCCCACTCCCTAGCAGTCCATGCGAGGCTCTGCCAAAAAGAATTGCTACCATGTCTTTTGAGTTATGATGTGAAATGATTCTCTGGATTAATTGTCATATATTTTGTCATATTGTTTTCTTTATTTAAAATCTTAACGAACAAAGTCGTCAAGCTTTAACCACAAACATCAAATGTGGCCTTTGATATTGGAAGAGTGAATAGTAGGCAAGAAGAGATAATATTATTAGGTACAACTCTGAGTCTGTTGTCCCACGTGGACAACCAAGCGGAAACTTTCAGTTTATAACTAAATTGAGCTACTCCTATGGTCAAGTGGCCAACTGAATCTAGGACGGAACCTCATTCGTCCTCTGTTCGTGTTGGTATGCTTTTTCTTCGCCTTCACTTTCTTCCATTTATCATATCAAGTTTGGTAGACTAGATGAGATTTGGAATGCGAAGGAAGCCACTGCCCAAATCATTTTCTGTGGGAAAAAGTTGCTAAATATTTAGAAGTGCAGAATTCTGTTTTTCAACTCCTGAACTGTACACGTAAAAGCCATCAAACTTGTCTAATTACTCATAATTTAGTTGCAATGCTTGGCGAGTTCATCTGTGTCTACTAGACTGTTAGCTAAGCAGCATTAAAATGGCGGCGAAGCAATGGCCTGGCAGTATTGCTATCTGAAATAGGAAATGATTGTTCCTTCCAGTTGCAACCCATGTCTGTTTCAAGTTTGTGTATATAATAGTTAAAAGTCTATATTCCTGAGTTAAGGGAAGCTTTTATCCTAATTTCTAGTTCATGTAGAGTCACGTTTTATCTGGTTACTCGAGGTCGAACATCAGTACCTAAATAAAACATTTCATGTGGTAGTCGGGGACCAAGATGTTTCGTGCACTTTTGTTTGCATGTGGTACTTGATGCATATCATGTTTCCGTGGCATTAACATTGTATGAGTGACACTGCAGAGAAGAGCTAAAGTGAAGGCTGCGACACCTACAATCCCAATGGAAGTTCGAGCTGAGAAAGCTCTTGATGCTATATATGTTTGTTGCTTTGGCAAGGATTTGATCGAAGAGCGAGATGAAAGCTTATTAATTACAATGATTAGCGCTGTCTTCCCCGGTGTTAAACAACCGGAGATTGAAAGGATCGTCAAAGATAAAGCCAAAAGAGTGGCTGAAGGCACTGATGAGGGGGAACAGCCTGTAGAGCCTAAACTATTGTCTAAGGAAGCCATAGACTTACAGATGAAGGATCTCCAATTCCTGAAGCAGAACAGCACCGAAATATTTGAACAGAATCGCGGGATTTAAGCACAGACCGCCCTTCTCGTGATCTTTGCTCCTGGTTTCTTTAATGTCACTGATAGTCTGAAAAAGAGTTGATTTGTAATATTCTTGGGAGAGGGAGGCAATGAGTTAAAGATGATACTTGAACTGCTATAGAAACCATTTGTAAACGACGATATAGAAATTTGTTGGCAAAGTACATAAAGAGGACTTGAGGAAGGCTATGCTCTAATCAGTTTATTTCAGAAAATTCTTACTTATTATTGTTTAGATCAGAAAAAATAAAGAATTTAAAGCAGAAATTATCAGACTTGATCAGGCTAGCTTTCTTATATTAGAACTTAATATTAATGTCATTAGTTCATTACTACAAACACTCTTGTTCACCATGCTTGCACGTTAAATTACAGACAAGTTTGGCACCCATCTTTGTGCTTTGCAGTCGAGAGATGCTACAGACCACTAAGCGATAATGGAAGATATTGCACATCATAGAGCTTGAATTGGTGATGGAGGAGAGAGATAGCAATGAGTAACCAGCAGCATTATAGGCAGTTGGCGGTAAATTAGCGGCTCGGATGGTGGGTTGGTGGTGTGGTTGTGTGGTGGTGGACTGGTGGGGAGTAGTAGAAGCCAGAATAGTTGTCTTAAAGCTAATAATTTTAAAAATTAGAAGGGTGCGTCAGAATTCGATATGTATGAAATGTGTCATTGAGCGCACTCAACATTATTGTTTTTGTTGCCCTTTGCACTCCGATAAATTTGTGTTGTTCCCAGCAGCATATTATGGTCAGTGCCCGGCTTTATGGGTGTGCAACCTATGCACCTGCACAGGACCTACGGCTGGCAAGGAGCCCATAGTTAATTTAGAGTATATACATTTTACACTGTATAGAAGATTAGAATCCCAAAATATGGTATTACGCTTGCCAAGTTACATATTTACCATATTTCTAATGTCTACTTTGAGAAATGAAGTATATTGATCCTCTTCAAAATAAATGTTTACTATAGGTAATTGGAGAAAGTAATTTCATTCTTAGACAAACAGATTTGAATTAGGTAAATAGATGAAAAATGGGTGCTATTATTGCCCATTTGGGAAGTGATGATGATAAGTTTATGTGCTTTAATGGAATGAAAAATTGTGGTGTTGCATGGTAGAGCATCTCTTCTACTAAAGTACTAAGAATAGATGGGACCTTATTACATCTTCTGTCCACATAATTCACCAAAGTGTTGCTCCTTATTCTAACATAATTTGGTATGCATTATTATATGTGCAATCGTTTCAGTTTGCAGTCATTTGTCATCATGTTATGGTCATGGCCGATGGGCCTTAACAGCAATGAATGTCTTTTGTGACAATGCTTTGGTGTTAACCATACCAGGTTCATGTTAAATTGTTGATGATAGTTATTTGAATTCCTAAGTGGTTATTTCATTATTATTAGGGAAGTAAGTGTTAGTTAAGGTACAAAACCCTATGAATAATTGATGTTACGCTTTGAATACACTTTGCTGACCTTCACTATACATAATAGTCTTAGCTTGGTGATGAATTAACATGTCCACACACATAGTTCAAGAATACCTTTGTTTCCTTTGTTAAGTTAAAAATAAGCTTTAGGTATATTTCTTATGAAGATATTAGTAGAGGGATTTATTATGATAAATTAGTGTGTGACCTTCTACGATACCCGTTGTTTATTTATTTAATTGAGTTAGAATAATATTTATCATAGATTTTTTTATAAATATACTCCTTCTATTTCCATTTGATGTTCCCATTTTCCTTTTTGTGATGTTTCTAAAAGTTCTTGCCACTTTGAATCTTTTCCATTTTAAGAACTTTTATTTTCCCATCTTACCCTTCAACAACCAAACATTTACTACACTTTTTACTTTTTGTCTTACAAATAAGCCCACATTAAAAAAATTTATTTCTCAATCACCCGCTTTTCTTTCTCTTTTTTACTTTTTCAAAAACAAAAAGTAGCAAAGTACACTTTATATAATATAAAATTAAAAAGATTCTCATTCACCTCACCTTGCATTGGTTTTCCCCCATATTCCAAATGGGAACATCAAATGGGAACGGAGGGAATATTAAAATTTTGATGGTATAATTTAAGAATCAAATAAACAAATTAAAAGGAACATGAAAAAATGTAATGAATGAGGTCTCTTTACTTTTTTCCAAAGCTTAATCAAGGTATTAAAATTTTGATGGTATAATCTAAGAATCAAATAAACAATTAAAAGGAACATGAAAAAACGTAATGAATGAGGTGTCTTCACTTTTTTCCAACGTTTAATCAAGGTAAAAGGAAATCTTAATTACCAGATGACACCAAAAATGATTGTGGCTTGGTGGTAGAGCCTATGACATTACAACTAATAGGTCGTGTGTGCAAAATCCATTACTTACATTTTGTATATTGCAAATTATCACGTACAATGGTGAAACTGCCATGGAGTGACACGTGACAATCTACAACCCTTACGCATTTTAATATATATATGTAGATAACTCGCATAGTCGATTATTTTATATTAACCTTCTTATAACTTATAATCAGCTCCTAGATTTGCATATATTATTTTTCGTTATTTTTTAATAAGAAATGAAGAAAGCACCTAGAACTGCCAACCTAATTATGTTTTTGAAAGGTGGTGTAGGGTTGCAATAGATGGCTTAGAGTGCGTGGTTTTTCGGGAGATGAATGAAATTTTGGATGTTGAACCTACAAATGAAATTTTGGATGTTTAACCGAGTATTCCTAATGTTTACAAAAATTAGTATTAAATGCACGCGATGCGTGCGAAAGCATATACTACCTTTGTTCCAAGTTTATTGCAACATAAAGGGTTGACACATTTATTAAGAAGAGCAAAAAAGTGGGTCATCTTCCCCACTTGCATCTTGTGATTGATAAGTAATGAAGAGAGAGAAAGGTTGCACATGTGATCTTTTTGGTGATTAAAATAGAAAGGCTGCAATTAATATGAAATTGTCAAATAAGGTAAATGTTGCAATACACTTGGAACGGAGGAAGTAAAATGGAAGGTAGAAAGGAAAATTCGATGATTTGTTTAAGATTTCAAAACGAAAAAGTTAGTTATAGAGAGATTTATTTATTTAATTAGGCATTAAAAAAGAGAATAATATAGATTTTTGGTGTCTCCCATCTCTTCACTTATAGAATAGTAATGTATAAGGTGTTCTCATAGTTTCATAAATAAATTAAACAAGGTGCTTCTCACTTTGTATATTTCTCAAACTACGAGGTCGCCATGTACATTCTTGTAAGCTTTAGAAATACCGAATATCTGGTGAAAAATCCCTCGAAATTATTTCAAGTGCACACTATCAACACTAAATTTCTTTTCGTTCCATCAATTAACTGTTTATGTAGAATTTAACCGTTCTAATTGCAATACAAACTTACTTTCGGCATTAAAAAAACACAAAAGTTATTGCAAAGAGGCGGTCTAACTTTATATTAAAATTAGAAAAAATTGTGAAAAACCACTATAAAATTTAAACTTTTTGAAAAAAAAAACACCAATTTTTTTTTTTTTGAATTTAACTACTATAACTTTGCAAAATTTTATGAAGTACCACCTTTTGGCGGAAACCGTAACCTTTAAGTTCACCATCAAATGCAAAAATTAACATTTTTTGTTAGAAGGCGGTGCTTCACAAAATTTTGCATAGTTATAATAGTTAAGTTAAAAAAAAAAGTAAATGATGGTTATTTCAAAAGTGTAAATTTTATAGTAGTTTTTAACAATTTTTTCTAATTTCACTAACTTAAGTCCATCACTTAATTTAAAAAGATGCTTCATTTTCCTATTTTTTGAGTTTGAATTATTGTCTAATTTTAAATTTAAAACCATTAAATCTCTTATAAGATCAACTAAAAAAATATCATTTTCGGTAAGGGTGTACTTGTTTCAAAACGAAAGAACTAAGAAGTAACAAGGTAGTACTATAGGGAATGGGCCCATAACTTTCTTTCCTCTTTGTTGTAAGTATTGCAAAAGAAAAGAAAAGGAAAAAGGGTAGTTCACTAGTAGTAGTAAATGGAGATTGAAAAGATGGTCAATAAATTAAATTGCTGGGACTTCCCACTTCAATGATCTTCTCCCGTTGTGGGGTAGCATTTCTTGGGATGCTGTCTCCTAGATCTAAATGCTACTTATTCAATAATATCAACTCCAGTACTTGTTTATTACAAAGTTGGCTTATATTCCAATGATCCTAATTAATGCTGGTATCAGATTACTATTAATTAATTAATATTAATATTCGATCCATTAATATCATCCCTTCTACCAAGTAACACCTTAAATAAATAAAAAACAGAGGAATGCAGTGTAAACAAAAAGCGATCCCTTTAATATAGATAGTGAAACTAAGACAGTCTCGCGATAAAACTATTTCATTTGAGAATTTGCCCAAGTAAATATCTAAAAACAGAGGCTAAAGCCCAAATAAAGGATTAATCAGATCTATACATACCTATCTGTACTTAATTAGCAAAGTAACTTTCTATTAAACCCTTATTATAAAGACAACTAGGCCAAATAGACCCTTGAACTACATAGCTAGGTGCTACCTAACCAGTGGCGAAATCAAGAATTTTCTATTAAGGCAGCAGAGTCTACCTAACATTTCACTTAGATATGATAAGTGATAACAAGTTACAACGGACGACTTTTACCTTCAACTTTTAATAGATTTCCAAAATGATCGAGAAGGCCACAGTCTACGCCAACCCCCCTTGGTTCCGCCCTGCGTCTACGCTACGTCATTGCCGCGGAGAATGAAGAGGGAAAACTGTCTAACTTGTTCGAATCTTCACAATGACAAAGACAGTAGAAACCGACGTCGTCGACGCAAGTAAACATACACTGCGCTGATTCGCATTTCGCCTCGCAAACGACGATATCATCTTCGCACATCAATGAGCTTGTTGACGTCTTTGTGTTATCAGATAGCCGTAGCTTGTTGCATCTTTCGTTTACCTCATTACTGTTATCACAATCAAGCATTGATCTTGCTTGGCAGGGAAGTAGTAGTGTTAGTAAGAAGAGTATGAAGATGAAGGGAAGATATATTTTTAGTGTGTAGTAAATTTTTGTTGACACCGACACTACCATAATGCGAGATTAGTAGAGGTGTGGAGTGTAGATCGATACAAGTGTGGAGTTGTAAGATATGTTGGTGGGAGCATGGGGTTTATATAATGGCTCACCCCACCTGGTGATTTAATAGTACGGACATTCTCTACAGTTTATTTTCAGTTCTGTTCAGTCTATCAGAAGTGAATAGACTTTAAGTATAATTTTCTCAACCAATAAGAAAAAATATAGTTACATAGAATATTATTAAGTTCGTCTCAATGTATATTTGTTTATACAATATCAACTTTCTATAACTTGTATTTATAGACAAATAGAGATACATTAGTCTAAATTAAGTAGAGTCTTGAATACCATAAAAATTCAAATGGAACATACATTAAAGGATGGAGAGAGTATTAGGTAATATTTGAGTGATGTTCTATTTTTTCATTATTAATATTTTAGTGGCTTATATTTTAGAAGTAAATCAAGTATAGATAGATCAAGTCAATATAGACTAGTGCTATGTAGGTAGGATATCAAAAGGTGGAAATGTTACCTTAAGTGCTCATTTATGATCCCAGAGGAGAATTATACTTCCTCCGTTTCTTTTTAAGTGCAATATTTCACTTTTCACACTTGTCGAGACATATTTTGTATCGTTTTTATCTTTAATTATGCATTTGTAAAAATTATGACAACTAGATATTAAAAATGTATACATCGATACGAATAAAACAAGATCCAACAAGACTATACTTTTTCTTATGCATAAATCGTAAAAGCCGGTCAACTTATAATGGATGAATAGTGGTAAAGTCAATATGTAGCACTTAAAAAGAAACGGAGGAATTATAAAGTATTGATTTTTACTGCTCTAAGGTGACTTTTCAATTGACGAAATTACTAGAGTGAGATTACAAACGTACAAAATTGTTACTTCATTTTGAATAATTTATATTATACTCATCCGTCTCATAATAAAAGTATCTTTTTTTGGGAGTCAAACTTTAAAATTTTTGACCAAATATTCTTACTACTTCCTCCGTTTCAAAAAAATGGTTACATTTTCCATTTAAAGAAGTTTCAAATTAATGACTACACTTCTCCTTTTTCCTTTTTTGGTAATCTTTTCTCTCTATCTCTCTCCTACCACATATCTTACCCACAATCTCTCACACAAACAAAAAGTGCCTAGGAGTCCGCAAAAAAAGAAGTGTAGCTATTTTTTTGAAACGGAGGAAGTAATATATACTCCCTCCGTCCCCCAAAGGATTTCCCATTTGCTTTTCTTGAAGTCAAACTTTGTAAACTTTGACCATAAATTATAACTAATATATAATATAAATAATTGTCATAGGTGATCTTGTTAGATTTGTATTAATAGGTACATTCAAAATATCAACATTTTATCATTTTTATTAATAAATAATAGGAGATATAAGCGGTCAAAGATGTGCATTGGAGACCGTGCAAAAAGCAAATGGGAAATCCTTTGGGGACGGAGGGAGTACAAAAAAACATACGCAGATGGGATCTTGTTAGATTCGTCATAATTTGTATTTTTATAAAATGAATTTTTTAAATTGTTTACTAATACGAAATTGAATATATAGAATGTCAAAGATGTATCTTGGAGACTGCGTAAAAGAAAATATGACTGATATTTTTGGATGGAGGTAGTGGTATTTTTCTACAATTTTAGGGGATCTCAACCCAATAGGGTTAACCGGTTAAATATTATAGAAACAATATTGATCGCACATAAAGCATTAAAGCTTGGTAAAATGTTAGTCGTACAAAAATAAAGCTGCGAAAAAAAGATTCATTAGTGGGTTTGCGCACTATGGCTTCAATAATAATGTTTTTTGGCAACGTTTATTCGTCCTTTAAAGAGCACAAACTTATAAAGTAAGGCCTCAAAAAAGTTTCATAAGTAGTATAATAGTTATTCAGATTTTATATATACTATGGTTAAGATTTTTTCTAATTGAATCTTGTGCACTATTACTATGAGTCTATGATTAGCAGTGATATTTTTAGAATAGTAGGCAACACTAACTATAGATGTGGGTCTTCTTCATAATATTCTCAATTTTTATTAATCCATGATTGGTAAACTTTTTATGAAAATGATTATCCATTAATGGGGGCATTAAGGAAATTCAAATGTTTGCTCTAATATAGGAACATCATTTCTAAATCTAAAGAAAGCTAAAACCTTTGGATAAGTGGTAGTTACAATCTTTAATTTAGGGTTGCTCAGAATATGAAATCCATATCCTAACAATCCAGACTCTTTGTATTAGTATGTCCAGCAGACTAAGGGCCTGTTCATTTCAGCTTAATTTCAGTTCAGTTCAGCTCGAATCAGTTTAGTTCAGTCCAGTTGAGTTCAGATCCAATCAGTTCAGTTCAGCTTCAATCTTTTATAACCATTTTGTTCAATATTATTATGTTGGTCTAATTTATTTACTAATTGCTCTTATTATTATTATTATTGTTATTTATTTTTATATCATTATTATTAAGTATTATTATTATTGTTATCTGTAAATTATTTTGTTTATTATAGCTTTATTCATCATTATTACTACTCCCTCCGTTCTCTTTTGTTCTTCCTGTTTGGAATCTCTTTGAGAAAAAAAGTCAAAGTAGGAAGAACAAAAGGGAACGGAGGGAGTATTATCATTAGGGAGAAACATGGTTTAGGTTAAAAGCACAAATAAATCCGCGTTTTCAGCCCATAATCCAATCAAATCAAGTCAAAATGGGTTATGATGTAATTTTGCACGGTCCGATCCAATCATTATTTTATTACTAAATATTAATATATAATTAAATCTAATTATTAAAATAGTAATATTTATTAAATTCTTAGATATTATTGTTATTATATAATCATGATCAGGTATTAATATATTAGTACAAAGATTATAAAATAATTGTTATTAATTATCATTATAATCATTAATCATTATTATTATTAATTTATTATTATTTATTTATAATTATCATTTAAAAATATCCAAAATACAATTAGTAATCATTATATTTATTATTGTTTAAATATTATTTATATATTTATTAAATTCAATTCAATTCCATTCAATTCAGTTCAGTTCAGTTCAATTCAGGTCCAATCAGTTTAGTTCAGTTCAGTTGTTTTCTGTAAATCTAAACAGGCTCTAAGAGCATATAGAGGTTGATCTTGGATTAATTATTTTACTTGAAAAAGAAAATGCTAAAACTTACGATACCACCTCCCCATTCGTTATTTCCTTCCGATATCAAGCAAAATTAGTGCATAATAATTGTGGAGCAAAGCCATTACTCTCCCTCTAAAAATGTGAGTTGGATAAACATGTGGTGTTTGTACCTTCTTCCCTGTTAAATTTAGGTTTTTTATAGGGCCTGCTCTCCCCCATTTTATTTTCAGTTTAATTCAATTCAATTTAGTTCAATTCAATTCAGCTCTGTACAATACCTTTACTCTCACATATCGCTATTCATTTCAGTTCAGTACAACTCAGTTTAGTTCAGTTCACCTATTTTATACCAAAGAGAACAGACTCATAAAATATGTACCATATTTGATGGCTTGGTTGTTTCTTGTCAATTCTTCTTGTTTGGCCTCAACATGTGATTTCGTAGTTTTTTCCTAACTCATTCTAGAAGGTGGGGTAGATTATACCTTGATCAAAATGAGTTATTTCAGTACAAATATTGAAAGAACGATGAAAAGATTGGCTTGGATGCATTTTCTTAGTTAATTAGTAGTGTAGGACATGACACTAAAAAGGAAAACTTAATTAGTCCACCATCGAGAAAAAAGGTTTTGAGCGTTGAAAAGAAATTGAAATATGCTTTGAAGTAATTTTTTTTTATAAATGCTTTCCTTTGTTTTTTATTTTTTTCGAGGGGATCTTTGTTTTTACTTTTTTTTTGGGTGTTTGCACCCGGTTCACCCTTCGTGCTACATCCGGATCGAGTCCAAGTTCGGGGTGGTTAGGTTCCATTCCTTTCCCAAGGGTGTTGCGGGGATTCGAACACGAGTCCGTCCTACCAAATCTAGTCCCCATCACCACTGGACCAACACTTATTTCACCTTAAATTTGTGTATTATTCATATATTTCACTTCGATCAAATCTTTTATAAATATATCACAGGGAAAGTTGCAGGCACATTTACTATTTGTATTTTCCTATGCAAGACTTAGCAAATGATATTTTCCTTAACTTTTATGCAAAATGAAAAACAAATGTTAGACATTGCTACACCTACCCAGTGATAAGTAACCACTATTAACAGAACACTAAAAAAACTACATATTAAGTTGAGTGGAGTTACACTATCACTACTCCTACCACACTTCGGTAAGAGTGTATTAGACAAAAAAAATTCGATAAATATTATATTATGGGACAAAAGAAATACGAGTTTAAGAAATACCATCATAACCTTTTGTTAAATCACACTTTTTTTTTGAAAGAACATTTAGGAATCACTTATATTTTCAGAGATATATTCAATACTCGGAAGTCAGACCCTCACGCCAAACATATAGTCCATTAATTTTTCTCTTTCTCTTCAATCAATTCGTGTGTCAATGTGTTATTAATGTCTGCTCCCTATGATTTACTGAAACTAAATGCAAAATAAAAGCTAAGTAAGTTTTGGAAATTTGTAAAGCAAAAATATTTAGGCCTCGGTCATCTCACATCATTCTTATTGTTGCTGTTCAAAAGTGTCGTATCCTTTTCCAGCGGGTGTGAGTGGATCCGATTCCGAACTCTGGTAAAGAATAAATCCCGAGCACTCGGAGATGCCCCAGGGGCGGGACTTTCGATGCTCAAGTTAGTACTCCTTTTAGATAGAGAGAGTGTGGAATGTGGATGTGAGAAGAGAAAAGTACGTGGACTCAATGTAAGTGCCCAAGTATGAATGAATGTGCCTGTTTTTTTCCTTAGCCCTACTAAGGGTTTATATAGTGAAATGAGCGTAGGCCTTTTGCCACTTGGGACTTGGACCGTCTAATCTTGTTTGCCAACTCGTGTTGGGCTTTTGTGCATTCGTAAGGGTATATTTATACTCATACACTTACTAAACTGAACTTATTTTTACTAATACATGTTGTTTTTTCTTATTTGCACTACTAATTTTTAGTGAATTTATTTGTGCTGAGAACTTATCTTTATTGCAATGAACTTATTTTACTAAACTGAACTTACTTTTACTAATTTTAACTTTCTTTTGCAGAACTAAACTTTTTTCCATTCTTTTTTGTTTAACTATTTTTTTTTTACTGAATACGATTTTAGTAGGTGTATGCTCATGTTATTTTTCTCTCTCCAAGTATTTGCAATTACTACCATTTTCTCTTTGATCTCTCTCATTATCAACTCTTAGGTCACCTAAACATTTTTCTATGGAAATTTAGCTAGAGTGGTTACAATAAAAGCATAATTATACCTGAGGGAGTTAATAATCCACATATTAGTTTATCCCACATTGAAGAAATAAAGGAAGGATGAGACATCTAAATTTAGTCTGCTCTTATCACCAATTGTTTTTTGAATTGACCCATATACGGGCTTATGTGTAGTTAGACTCTTTTTTTATTCCGATGCGGATTTGTGTGCGTAAGCCCATTAAAGTTTATCATGATGCTCGAAAAATTGATGTTCGCACATATTAAAATAAAAAAAATAAAATTAGACTCACATATGAGAGAATATTCATCATACACTCGGGTGTAGCATGGTACCAAGACTATTTTTGTTCATTACTCATTTAGACATCTCTAATGAGCAAAAATCAGACATTTAGATGAGCAATGAGCAATGAGCAAAAAAAGACTTTGGGTACACCATGCTCATGGAACCTCGGATGTATAACAAAAGTTGTAGACATATAAAGGGGAGTGTTAAGGACTTCATTTACATGTGAGTTTATCATACACTGAAGAAATAGAGAAATGTTAACACATTTAAATTTAGTGTTACTCCATCTATTATCAATTGCTTTTAGAATGTAATCTCATCCGCATTTATATCTAATCAGACTTTCCTTCCATGCAAATTTGTGTGTCCAAACCAATTGATATTGTTATAATCATGACTTTAAAAAATTAATTTTTGGATTTATATGTCCTATTTCTCATCTTATAATACCTCGAAAGCTAACAAAACCATCTTACTTTAAGTTTTGTCTCTATTCCCCCAACAATTACGCAAAAATTCGAGCAATGAGAAACAAGAAAGTTCGTCATAAGTTGAATTTCAGAGTTACCAAATACAAAGGATATGAATATATGATAATGTAAAATTGCAAACAAGAACAGACAGAAACTGCAAGCGAGGGTAGATTGGAAATGGGGTAAACTGTACGCAATAGATGAAGATGAGCATTAAATAATAATGGGACGGTTTGGTTTATTGTATTGAGAATCTACCCTACGCACCCACCACTTCATTACTTCACTACTTCAGTAGTTCCAGTCGCAGTGCCAGGCTGAGTAAGTAATTCTCACTCCTTCCCCCACCTCTCGGCACATGTCACTACTCACCACTCACGACTCACGAGTCACGAGTCATGAGCCATATTTAATTATTCACACCTTAATTCATTATCTATTTATCTGCCCTTTGACTTACTTTACTTACTTATCTTCCTTTACCAACATACTCCTCCTTTGTTCTCGAAAAGATGCTCCTCCCAAGTCCCATCTTACATTACAAGATATTTTACTAGTAACTACTTCTTCCGCAACGGTTTAATGTCAATAATTAGTTTTGCACACATTTAAAAAAAACGATTTAAGGGTGTAAATAAACAAACTGATCAAATAGTTTTAACACGACCAAGAATGAGATTAGAGGTTATTAATCTTGAAAATATTTTGATTGATTTTTTTCATTTACATCCTTAAATCACTTCCTTAAAATATGTGCAAAACCAATTATTGTCATTAAACCGTTGCGGAGGGAGTGGTAAATTACAAATTTGGAACCTTTTTAGCACATCTAAAAAAAGAAATGAGAACTATATAATGGTACAAATGGAGTATAAAATTATAATTGCTGTTTTATTGAGTTATTACTTATTAACTTCTTACTTCACTACTAGAGGAAAACGATCAACGATAATTTAACAATATTATATTTACTTTTTGAGCAGAGAAGTTAAACTAAAGATCTCCCTATCTTAAAAAGGAGTAATAGTGCCTCACAGTGTTGGTCGGAAGCTCTATTCCATGACGCCTTCAAGGTTGGTGCATCAGAGAAAAGCTTTATTGAGGTCATCTCTGGTGAAGCATTTTTCGTGCACCGAGGTTAGGGAAAAACGATCGGCTAATGGAGTTAGGGCAAAAAGGCCGATGGACGGAGTTAGGGAAAAACGACCAGCGTAAATAGGGAAAAACAAAGGGGCCGTTAGGGCAAATAAAGCGGCGACTAGGGCAAAGCAACTCGGCAGTTAGGGTCGTCATCGTCGGGCCACTTTCACCGGTGATTGTCGTCTACCGTCGGACAACCTTCACAGGCGTTGCTCTTCTCTCTCCTTTTCTGCCCAAATGTTCTTCGAATTTTTGGATTTTGTCATGCCAGATTTGGTTTTAATACTCTACAGGTCATTCATTTTGAACTTTTAAAATACTTTTGTTGTGTTCTTTTGGTTATTCTTATATGTTCTTCTCAATTTACACCTGTTTTTTACTTTTTAATATATCCTTTAAATAATGTTTAATGTTCTTTTGATGTAAAACTAGTACTTAGACCCGAGCGATGCTCCAGAATTTGTATGCATTACGATTTTCTAATAGTTGAAAATAATTAATACAATTTAGCATGAAAAAACTTATCATTAAAAAAAGATAAAAATTGCCTCATTTAAAATATGGAAATTTGAAAGTTACAACTTATAACTCTTAGTTTTCAATTATATATCATCATTGATTTTGATCGAAGAAACAATAGTATGTTGGTGTAGTGGTTGGAGCTATTTTCTTGCATACTCAAGGTCGTGGGTTCAAATCTTAACGTAGACAATTTTTTTAATATGAGAAAGAAGTTGATAGAATGCCATCGAATTAGAAGGATAATGACACGTGGCAGATTGCAATGTTTGGCTACGCTTATATATATATATATATATATATATATATATATATATATATATATATATATATAAGTATGTTGTTCTTTGAATTTTCGTGTTTTGCTAAGGAAATGTTCTTTTAGATCGACAGTTTTTAAAAAAGAATTGTAAGGAAATATTTTTTGAATTTTTGAATTTTACTATTTATAAAAAAGTATTTTATTCTTTGAAATTTGTATTTTGTTCTTTTTGTTTTAAGTAAACGTTCTTTTGAAATTGTCACGGTGTTTTTTTATGTTCTTTGAAATTTCTTATTTTGTGCCACCGGTCTGATAAGCACTTTATTGTGCTTAACTATAGGTCATTTTTTAGTGTCCTTGCATGTAGTATAGAGCATTTAAGCCTAGCATTGCATGGTTTTTGTTACCTTTGAGTTATATTGTCGCTTCATTATCTGTTTAGTTATTTTTGGATGATTTACAGGCTAACTAGCAGGTTTTTGAAGCCACAATGATCATTGAAAGACTAGTTGTGGACTGTTGAACTTCAAATAGACATAACGTTTGATCTATAAATCGGATTAAGATGATTCTAGTGGGAGGTGTTAGCTCGTTTTGATAGCTTTCCAACAACTGGTCATGAGCCCAATTCCGATAAGAGACGAGAGAGATATGATCGTTCGAAGTTGAGCTGTCCGCTGACCTGTAGGTCACCACGGTCGTGGGGACCTGTAGTGAGCAAGACAGACTGTTGAAGATTTGGAACTGATCCTATGAAAGTCAGGGGCTACGGTCGTGGCAAAATCACCACGGCCGTGGTGACCTGACTTCATCGAGTCAGTCCGTTTGAAGATTAGCTACTGCTTGGACAATTTTAAGGCACCACGACCGTGGTGACCTGACTTCGGGTGTTGACCCGTTTTCTCCGTCTTAGTTTAATGACTCTTTTAGTTAGTTTTTTAAGCTTAGACTCGACATTATCTCACATTCTTAGTCTCTAATTATTTTAGCTTAGCCCTAAACTCTCTCTAAACACTTAGTTTTCTCAATTGTTCATCTTTGAAGATCGAATCCATTATTCAATTCAAGTAATTTTCCTTCAATCTATTTTCTTTATTATTATTTCTTTGTTTATCATGTTTAATTTATTTAATCTCAATTGCTTAGAATCCATGATTAGTGAGTAGTTCATTATCTAGGGTTTGGGCGAAAGTATGAATTAAGGGCTTAATGTAGATTTTCTATGCTTTTTATGATTCAATTGTTTGTCTATGCATTGAATGTGGTGTTTTGACACCCTAGGATAGATCTTGATCACGTTTATGCTAGGGCACTTAGGGTTTCTATTGTTCTTAATCGAACTTTAATCCCTTTTGTCATTCCCATGTTTCGACTTGATTTCTAGACCAAGGGATTGGGTAGGAATTAAGGGGATCCTTTAATTAGGGGTTTTCCGATCTCATTGAATTTATTAATCAATGGAACAAAGACCATTCGAAAGAGGATTTGGTTGGTTGATTAATCGATTACTCTTGAGGACCATTCGAGAGAGGACTCAAGTAAATTAGAGGGAAACTTAACCTTGTATTGTCATCGTTGTGAATCACTATAACGTCGATTATCGTTGTCTAGCCCATGTTCATACGAGTAGCCCGAACTCTAGTGTTTTCCTTATTATATTTACGTCTCTACTTGATTACTAGTTGTTATTCTCTAGTTAGTTGTTAATTGGTAACTCTTCAATCTTACACCCCCCAAAAGCTCTTCACTTGGGTAGTTTTGGACTTAATAGACTTTAGTCAATCCCAATTTCCTTGTGGTTCGACCCTTGACTTGCCATTACTACGTTCATAATAGTTGTTCGTTAGGTTTATAAATTTTGTTTGCTAAGCGGTTCTTAGTGCCTTAACGACACACTAAAAACCTCTTATCACGGTCTCATATCCTCAAAGGTTGGTGCAGAGGAAGTTGAGCGACAAATTCATTAAGTTCCTCCAAGTTATGAAAGGCCTTAAAATACACATTCCATTCCTTGAGGCCATGTCTTAAATGCCAGCCTATGCCAAGTTCATGAAGGAGATCCTCTCCAACAAACGGAAGGTTGAAGACGAGGTTATCAAATTGCCATACCAAGTAAGTGCTCTAGTGCAACGAGATATGCCTAAGAAGCAAAGAGAGCCCGGAAGCTTCACTTTGCCGGTGAAGATAGGTGACCTCGAGCCTAAGGGTGCATTGGCTGATTTGGGTGCGAGTGTGAGTTTGATGCCTCTATCCATAGCTTAGCGCCTAAACTTCCCTCTTCTTTCTACAAAGAAGACTATTCAATTGGCGGATCGATCTTTGCGAGCGCCGCATGGTGAGTTGGAGGATGTTCCGATACAAGTTGGGCATGTCTTGGTGCCGTGTGATTTTGTGGTGATGGATATGAAGGAAGATCCGGAGACTCCTCTCATTCTTGGAACAGCGGCTCTTAAGACATTGGCCGCCGTTATAAATTGTAGAAATGATACAATCACAGTTGAGGTGGCCAATGAGAAAGTTGTGTTTGAGTTCTCTAAAACATTGAAGAGACCCATGATAGAGAGAGTTTATCGGGTTGGTCATGTGGAGAGTGAAATATAAGGTTTTGAGAGAGAAGCTCACACTGATGATGAGCCCTATGCTTCTATCACTGAAGCACCAAGTTTGAACATTGATGAGGTAGGTGAAAAAAATCTCTATGCTTGTTGATAAAACTATCGTCGAGGAGACACATGAGGCGGAGTTGAAGGTCCTTGACGCTTCCATTGATAAAGAGGAGAGTTATAAGCCTCCTCCTAAGGTAGAGTTAAAACCTCTTCCCCCCTCTCTTAAGTATGTCTTCCTTGATGATGCATGTACTTATCCTGTTATTGTTAACTCGGCTCTCGATGACATCTCTATACCAAAATTAATTAAGATATTGCAAAAATATAAAAATGTCATTGGGAACTCGATTGATGCCCTTAAGGGGATAAACTCGACTCACGTGGTTCCCGACCCCCCTCCTCCCGATCAGTGAGTCGGGATTTTTAGATTGTGGTACGATTTGTATCCCTCTTGTGCGGCTCGACCGATGGTTATAGCTATACCTTTTGCGGGAGCATGTCTTTATAGCCTTATAGATTGACATCTTTTCAGTCTTATCTGCTTGTTGTGTGATGCTCTTCCTTGACAAATGTCCTCTAGAACTTGCATTGGTTCTCCTTGAAATTGCATTGACTGGTTTGATTCTTGAATATGATTGAGGCGTTCATTATATATATGAACTACATTGCCAAATGCCATCCACATTATCTTATCTCCTTTGTCACCCTCGTGATCCTGAGCCTTCTTTCTTGTTTAACCGCATCTTTAACCTATTACCGATTTCCTAACCTAGGGGATTGTGAAGCTAGATTGGTAAGTGGTACATCTTGTGATTCGGTGCTCTGATAGTGATTTGAGTTGGTTGTATGATGTGTGTTTTGGTTGAATTCACCTTATGTGTTGAGTTCACCTCCTCCCTACTTCTTGTTGATCTCCTATCCTTCTCCCTTATTAGTTAAAAAAAAAAAGGAAAAAAAAAAGGGGCTCATCAAACTCCCAACAAAAAAATTGTTGTTTTGTCCTTAGTGCTTAATAAAGAGAGAATAGGAGATGCTATTGGAGGAGGTATTATTGGTTGGTTTAGTGGTTGTAACGAAGTTATATAGTTTCCGATTAGCGTTTGTCTAGTTGGTGTTGATTTAGGAAGCTTCACTTTCCCCTATTTAGCACCAAATTCCCAAATATATCAACACTCTTACCTTTTAGCCTTCATTACAACCTCAATAAGTCCTCATGATTCTTGAAAAGAACTTATGTCTCACGCGATGGAGAGTGAGAAGATATGAAAGCCTATGGTAGGATACAGTCAACGGAATTGAGCCTTAAGCGATCATTGTAACCATATAAACACACGAGAAACTTTGAGCACGACTAAAGTGAGAGCTACCGTCCATATGACTGAGCCAAGCTTGGGGGAGAACTTGTTGTAAGATTGGTTTCTTTTCCTTGTGCTATAAACTTTGAGACTTGCATTTATGGATGAAAATGTTTGAACGGTCTTTGTTCTCTATCTTGGCACGCGTACAATTGTGGGGAGTCACTGAACTCTTAACCTTGTATTTGATTTGCTTTGCTTGAGGACAAGCAATTGGACTAGCTTGGGGGAGTTTGATAAGCACTTTATTGTGCTTAATTATAGGTCATTTTTTGTGTCCTTGCATGTAGTTTAGAGCATTTAAGCCTAGCATTGCATGGTTTTTGTCAGCTTTGAGTTATATTGTCGCTTCATTATCTATTTAGTTGTTTTTGGATGATTTCCAGGCTAACTAGCAGGTTTTTGAAGTATACGATCATTGGAAGACTAGTTGTGGACTTTTGAACTTCAAATTTACATAACATTTAATCCATAAATCAGATTAAGGTAATTCCAGTGGGAGGTGTTAGCTCGTTTCGTTAGCTTTCCAATGACTGGTCATAAGCACAATTCCGATAAGAGACGAGAGAGATATGATTGTTTGAAGTTGAGCTGTCCGCTGACCAGTAGGCCACCACGGCCGTGGCACATTCACCACGGTCATGGGGACCTGTAGCAGGCAAGGCAGACTGTTGAAGATTTGGGACTGACTCGACGAAGTTGGGTCACCATGGCCGTGGCACCTGATTTGCATAGAAGCAGTTTCCTTTGAGATTACATTCTACCTTGACAGTTTTAAGGCACCACGACCGTGTGGACCTGCTTTCGGGCTTTTGCCCCGTTTTTCCGTCTTCATTTAATGGACCATACAAATAGTTTTGGCGGTTTTTTTTGTTGAGAATTATCTCATTACTTAGACTCTAATTACATAGTTAGACTCTCTAAACTCTCTCAAACTCTTAGTTCTTGTCATATTGCAACTTTGAAGATTCAATTGTAATTTCAATCCAAGTAATTTCCTTTCAATTTCTCTTCTCTATTTTCATTGCTTTAATCATGTTTAATTTGTGTTAATCTATTTTGCTTTGAATCCATGATTAGTGAGGAGTTCCTTATCTAGGGTTGGGTGAAAGTATAAATTAGGGTTAATTAAGATGTTCTTGTAATTACTCTATTCATGTCTACTATGCATTGATCTTGGTGTTTTGACACCTTAGGGTAGACCTTGATCAAGTTTATGCTAGGGCTTAGATTTCAATTACTCTTAATTGGTTGTTGTTGTCTTGTCACTCTCAAGAATCAACTTAATTTCTAGACCAAGAGATTGGGTAGAAATTAAGAGGATCCTATTTAGGGGTTTTCCAAGCAAATTGAATCTATTAATCAATTGGCTAAAGACATTCGAGAGAGGATTTAGTCGATTGATTAATTGGTTACTCTTGAGGACCATTCGAGAGAGGACTCCAGTACTTTAGAGGAAAACTTAATCTTGCATGTTATTCTCTATAGTTTCGTAACCCAAGCTCTAGTGTTTTCTCTATTATATTTACTTCTCTACTTGATTACTAGTTGTTATTCTTTAGTTAGTTTTTAATTGGTAACTCTTCAATCTTACACCCCAAAAACCCTTCACTTAGGTAGCTTTAGACTTAATAGACCTTAGTCAATACCTATTTCATTGTGGTTCGACCCTTGACTTGTCATTACTACGTTCACAGTAGTTGCTCGTTAGGATTATAAGTATTATTTGCTAAGCGGTTCTTAGTGCCTTAACGACACACTAAAAACCTCTTATCAGGCGTGAAACAGTTAGTCATGCACTCGGGATCCAAGGAACGGAAACATGACCCTTAGATTTAATCCCATCTTTCAATCTGCAATATATAACCCAAAGAATTCTACACGTTATTTCCAACCATTTTTCTTCGGTAACTAGTCTTCCATTTGACCCAATTTTTCTATTACATGTCCACAGTCGCTTCCGAATGCATGTCGAATTTTAGCCTCAAATAGTGACTATTTACGCCTCATTTCACAATTTTCTTGGTGCGGGTCTCAACAACGTTATGGGGTCATCCGACACCCTCAAATGTCATATATGTCCCCTTAAAACTTGCGTGCCCGCAATTTATATATTTATATGACCTATGGAACCCCCCCCCCCCACGTGATTTCTTTTCATTTTTCTTTCGAAACCCAAAAAACCAGAAATCATTTGTTATAGTCTTTAATTTTGACCGTCTGAAATGTCATTTCAGGCCTGTCCAGTTTTGACTCGATTTTTCTAGCACGTTTCTGCAATTGTTTCCAGACGTGTCATGATCAATTTTAGCCTCAAATGGAGGTCTCTTTTCAAAAAAAAAAAAAACACTCTCGATATGGGTCTCCCGATATTATGGGCGATCTGACACCTTCTAAATTTCCTATGTTGTCCTTGAAAACTTGTATGGCCGCAATATATGACTCACAGAACTGCCCACAAAATTTCCTACTATTTTCCTTTCGGTTTCCCGAAAACCAGAAAACTATGAGTTACTTATATAGTCTTCAATTTGGTCGCCCAAGCGTCAAATTCTGGGGTTGTCTTATTTTTATCTGATTGTTCTACCACGTGTTTGCAGTCTTATCTAGATGTCACATGATCAAATTTGGACTTAGATAATGACGACGACTCCACGAGGCATTATTTCACATTTTCCTCGGTATGGGTCTCCACGACGTTACGGGACATCTGACACCTTCAAATATCCTATGTGGTCCCTAAATTTTGTGTTACTATATTATATGACTTAAGAGATCCCCCACGTATTTTTCGACCATTATCCTTCCAAAAACCTGAAAACCAGAAAACCATGAGGATATAAGTCTTCAATTTTGGTCATTTTGGGGCCTATCTTCTTTTGGCCCGATTTTTCTACCAGGTGTATGTTACCTGTATGGGACATCCCATAACCGATTTTAGCCTCAAATGATGATCACGGGCCTCCTTTCACAAGTTTCTCGGAATGTGTCTCCACGATATTATGGGTCATCCGACACCCTCAAATGTTGTCTGTGTTGCCTAAAAATTTATGTGACTGCATTATATGACCCGTGGAACCTACCATTGTGCCACATGATTTCGATCATTTTCCTTCTAAGGCCCAGAAACCAGAAAACTATGATATAAGTAGTCTTCAATTTTGCCTACCCAGAGTATCATTTCGGGGGCCGTCTTTATGTCTTCGTTTGTTCTCGGATATCGCACGATTGAGTTTAGCCTCAAATAATGATCACTCGAGCCTCATTATCTCTCGGTGTGGGTCTTGTAATGTAATGGGTATTCGACTCCCTCTAATGTCCTCATTAGCTCCTAAAAACTTAACCTGACCCCATTATATGACTTACGGAACCCCTCACATGATTTTCAACTATTTCACTTTTAGGGCCTGGAAAATAGATTACCATGAGTTATATATGGTCTTTAATTTTGCCCGTCCAGAGCGTTGTTTCGAGGCCAGTATTATTGCATCCAATTTTTCTATAATGTGTCCGCAATCGCTTCCGAATATTACATGACCGATTTTAGGCTCAAATAATAACCATAAGAAGTATTTGATTCAGGAAGTTGTTTAGGAAAATGTACACCCGGACCAACTCTAATTCTCATTACTTGAAAGGAAAATGTAAAATGTACTCCCGAAAATTCTACTGAATCACAGAGGCAGAAAGATAGCTTTGTTCACAGTTCAACCAACAAAAAATTGGGCTTCTAGGTAAAGCTCACATGGTCACATGCCCAAGGAAAGCACAATACATTGGAAATCTATCATAGAGGCCAGGTAAAAGCCTTACGTGTAAGGGTTTTTGCACAAAGATAGACCATTCACAAGCATGAACTTATCTAAGAGGATCATTAACATTAAGGGTGTAATCTTTCTTTTGTTTTTTCTTAATAGGGAAAAACTTAAACGTTGTCCCATAAGAGGTCATGGTTTGGTGATATGGAACAAATGGTTTCATGATCAAAAAAACTTATAAAATATTGTCACTTGTCACGCACGGAAGGAGGGAGAAAATCAATTGTAGATCTTTAAACGAATATATACGTAAAAAAGATATGAGAAGTTTTTGTCTATTAATGATTTTGTTTTTCGATCCTTATGAAATATAGACCCATATTGCTATAGTTTTGACGTACTTTTTTTATCTCATTTCTTACTAATTTCCTCTAAAGTTTTACTGATGAACATATTATATAATTAATAAAGAAATAGATATATTAAAAAATAATTCATTAATAGTATTTCTATTATACAAGGGAAGAGGGGATGACTAAAATAGAACAAAAGAACTAAATAAAAAAATATATCATAATCAAACTAATTAGATTATAATTACTTTACAGTCTTTAGTAGTTAAGCTTTAACTGTATCTCATGTCATACATCGCGTGCCTATAAAACTAGTGTATAATAATGATAAGTGGATGATGGAGAGAAAAATATTTTTTCTTCGTGATAGTTTTAAGAGAAAAAATCGGGAAAAAATCATCATGGAATGAAATATTAGGGGAGATTATCCAAGTCTTGGAAAGTCCAGCCCAACCCAAGAGCCAGGGGCACTAGCCCATGACTTTCCCTTCCCCATCAAGCTAGCCCACAATCCCGTGATAAGGTCCTGGTCCTTTGAGAGGGCCTTTACAAATTAGTTTATTTTGACCAATAAAATCTCTTGTGCTTACATAAAAAAATAAATTATCACGATTCATACATTTGACATTAATTTACAATCTCATCTTGAATTTGACCCTATTGGGCCATGTGTCATTATGTACTTAATGATGTAATTATGTATTTAGTATTGGTGGACTTAAAGGCTTAATTACACTTAGTGATAGGTTGTATATATGACTTTCCCATTTTGCCACTGCTAATATTTTTTTTTTTTTGAGGGTTTCCACTGCTAATATTGTTTTGATATCATGTAATTGTTACTGTTGTTGCTTGTTAGGACATCACACAAACTTGGTTGCATTAACCGTAGTTTTTCTTCATACAACCAAAAACAATAAATGGCAATAACTTTTTAAAACTAAAGGCTAAAGACCAATTTCTATTTATAATTTTACCCTTAAAGTTTATTCCGTATAACAAATCAGGTTTTTGAGCTCAATACCTACTTAGGGTGCATTCGCCAATAACATGTTAGAATATGACTCATAATCGAGTAGCTCGCACGAGCGAGCATACTGCGTGGGACGAGCACTACTTGCTCGAATGAGCAAGCATTTAGCAATTAAGCACTGACTGACTTCTACAGTTTCATTGCGCGAGCATTTTGCCTAGAAGTTCGTGTTGATTTCATCAATGCTCGATCAAGCAATTCTTTGTGTTGGGGACTTGGGTGAGCAATTGGACATTCTGCATACATTCTTAATTTGTTGTTTATATAATGGCCTACTTATAAATATTTTAAAGGCATCAATCGAGTATCAAGAGTTCATCTTTCTTGGTAAACTTTGTGTTTCAGTAAAAGTGAATTAGTGAGAGATTTTTGCAATCATCATGTAAACATTAGTAGTTCTTTTTCAATCCAAATAGTTTTCCTTGTTTGCATGGGTTTGTAAGTATTTTCAAACAAAGTTTAAAAGATTTTTCCACTTCGCAAATTATTGTGCTTCTTGTTTTGATTTTCAATTTGTTATTATTTGTTCTTTTTAAATACTTCTAATTATCATTAATTGCTATAATACAAAATTTAAAATGATATTCGAGAAGATATAAAAAAAGATATACTTCATCATTCATTTCATTTCATTGTTTCATAAAAAGCAAGAAAAAGTGTTAAGTACAATTGGAAAGAGGAAAAGTCAACGGTTGACTTGAGTAATCAAGTTTCCATAGCACATTTGCAGTAGCCTTGTTGAACGGAGCACAAAAAGACGCCATCAAATTGGTTACATCTTTCTTGGCATTTTCCTGAATCTTTACATCCCAAATCTATTTTTGGAGAAAATGGATCGCAATATTCATTACTTGTACAATCAATCTTTTGGTGCTCCATTTTTGTCTCACCACAACCTTGCTTATGCCTTCGGGCTTCTACTCTTGGAATGCTGCTAAACATCACACCTAGCATTTACATTTGAAACAACCCATTAAGTTTAATCAAATCCCATATCCCTTTTTATATACCGATTAGTGTATTATACAGACATATATATGATGAGCGTACATTCTAAATATGACCGTCTATTAGGAGGTGTAATGTGCTCCATAATACACGGCCTCCAAAATTTTGGGATCTCAAGCATTGTAAATAGTCCAAAAAAATAGAGAAAAGTCAATATATATTTATATCATCTTTTTTTGGCAGATAGTTATATCTTATTACATTTAAGTGTTTATTGAACTTTTCATCAAAAGATGGTAATCATGGTATGAATTCTATTATAAAACTTAGTAACCTTAAACTTATGCCCTTTTTATTTTTGTGGGCCTAATTCATTACATTGGTACAGTGTACCTAGTTCTAAATTGCGCAAAAAATAAACCAACTTATCCTTTTAATTTAAATTTTCTTTCTATTAAAAAAAACCTACTATCTTCTTTGGTGATCAACCTCTTTTTATGAGGGATAAAGAATTTTGTAAATGTTATGGATTAGACGAATTTTAGTAGGAAGACATGGATTTCTCCAGAAAGTTCAAATTTATGAAATACCTTTAAAATTGCTCTTGAAATGTGGTACATCATACATGCATAATTGCATATCCACCTCCCAATAAATTTTCACCTTTTTAACTTTGTGTTCCCTTTAAAACGAAAAGAATAATACTCCTATCTTTTATGTGATCACATCTTTGTATATAGTTTATGCTCAAACAGAAAACCTAAAAAGTGATCTAACTAACACCAAAACATACTTACTTCATTAATATGATGAGATTTTAACAACCATACAAACACAAAGGGGAAAGAGCAATTAGAGCAACCAATCTAAGTAGGGTCAGTTTCTAATCAAACCAGAATAAAATTCTAAAACAGGGTAAATAACCAGAAAATTCTTCATTGAAAATATAATTAAAAAAAATGGGATATTAAAAAAAACCCAATAATAAAAATTAAGAAAAAGAAGAAAATTCAGAATCAAATTGAAGAACAAGAGAAACATACCATTGATGAAGATGAGGAGGAGCACGAAAACAGCAAAACTGAAGAATACTTTAGCCATAATTTTTGGTTGTGTAATTTGACGTGGTATTGAATTGAGTGGAGATTAAGATTATTGCAAATGGAGCAGCTTACATAGGATGACGGTTGAGGGTTAGTTGCTTTTTTGGTCACAATTCTGAGAATTATTTTGGTGAAATAAGAATATTGGACAGAGTAAAACAGCTATAAACTCACTAAAAATACTACTCCTAGTTATATTCTGAGATTTACATATCTTATTATATAAGTTATTGAACTATATATTATAAGTTATTTGGAGGGAGTATAGTTTTTTATTTATTAAAAGGAGAGTCTTGCATTTTTGTTTCTTAAGTTTTGTCCACGTGAATGTTTATGATATAAATAGGTGTAAATGTTATTAATCTCATAGTCTTTTGTTCCCATTCCGCGTCAGTTTCATACTACTATTAGTCTATTACTATTAATTTGTGGAATTTTAATATCTTTGAATATAGAAGTCTTAGAACGCCATGTCTCTATTTGAGAAAATATTAGACATACATTTATGGAAAATTCTAGCAATTAGATGAGAGAATGGGTGAAAATTCGAGTTAAGTGGTGATAGTCAAGATTATGTTCTTTTCAATTTATTTAGGCACTCTAATGCTTATTTCATAAATAATTAGATTAGATTGGAAAATATCGGATCAGATAAAAAAAGTTTAAATCAGATCAGAAAATAATAAGAACAAAAAAAACACCTATAGTAAGTTTAGATCAAATCAAATCAGAAAAATTCAGATTAGATCAGACGAAAAGGAATCCCAAGTGGCAGATGAATGGGCGATGGGCGATAAATGTAATTGAGTGAAAAAGTTGTGCTCCTTAAGTAGCTTACTAGTTACCACCCGCTCCATCACCAATATCTTTCTTTTTGTTCGAAATTAGTCCTAAGCCATGTTCTTTGGGAGTGAATTAAAGTAATTAATTTTAGCTCTGTACAACTTCTGGCTGAGTCGAAGATTTCAATTTGTTTCGATTTAGTTCAGTTCAGTCCAATCTAATTCAATTCAGTTTAGTTCAATTCAGTATAAAAGGACAGGGCCTTTGTTTGACATTAATAAAAAACTATAATAGTTTCCTTTTGATCATCATTCAGATATGTTTTCAAAAAACTTATCTTGTCTTAATTTGACATGAACTTTATATATAACTTGTCATTTTTGCAAATTTGATTTATATTTTCTTGGTCAAATTTATTTAAATGGATTGTCAGCCGATCTCGACATGGACCTATACAAGTGATGGATGAATGAAATGTTGGAGTTTGTGAGAAGAGTAATACAAAAACTCTTGAGTTGCTTCAAAAGAATATGAAGAGTTGGGGATCCCATATAGGAAGAATAAGAGGTGAGTGGTGAGTTTATTAATAGTTATGTTCCTAGTATCTATTGAGTTGGTGACTTGGTAGGCTTTTGTGATTGGGCTCTTGATTGGGCTTTGGGCTTTGGGCTTTGGGCTTTGGGAAATAACTTAACTTAACTAAATTTTTACTGGAAAAATCTGTCATGGTTATATGACTGTTATGGAATCAGTCAATTCCTGAATCCACTCCTTATTGACTGCTTCCACTAGCCGTTAGTGGGCAGTTTCCTTTGCCCATTAATTACCGTTTTTAACACGGTTTTAGGAGTCAGTTTTTCCCTTCTTCTGTCCCTATATATACCCCCTTCCTGGCACAGTTTTTAACACACAGAAAATTATCCTCTCATACTTCTCTCTGGTAATCTCTCTCAAACACTGGGCAATATTAAGAGCGTTCTCAAACTGTCTCTCTGTACTTCACCGGCGAGTCAGTGTTGTGTTAACCCTGGAGGTTGTTTGCCACGAGTCCGTGTGTTCGTAGCGGGGCAATTTCAACTTTAGGGCAGTGATCATATCACGGCACAGCAATTTCACAGATAAGTTTTATAATCTACCAGTCATACTTCCTACAATCTAAAGTTGAAATTTTTCCGTTTTTGATACTGTTATTATGGCTGGTATTCCTGTTGCTGTTCCTCTTAATTCTGTCAACCCCTTTGTTCCTGATATGTCGAAATTAGACCCTTTGGATGGGAAAAATTATATTATGTGGTCTGATAAAATGGAATTCTTTTTAGGCCAAATTGGGGTAGATTACTGCTTAACTATTGATGCTGCTCCTGTTGACGCAGTTAGGGATTTTGAGAAAGATAATAAAACATGTAGGGGAATGTTATTGCATTATATGACTGCTCCTTTATATATGATTTATAGTAAGTCGAAAAAGGCAAAGGATATTTGGGATGCACTTAAGGTTAAGTATGGACTAGATGATTTTGGGACTAAGAAATATGCCTGTAGTCGTTGGTTAAAATTTACTATGACTGATGACAAACCTGTTTTAGACCAAGTCCATGACTATGAACATTTGTGTGCTGAACTTGCTGCTGAAAGTATGGTTATTCCTGATTTATTTCAAGCTAATTGCCTTTTAGAGAAACTGCCACCCTCTTAGGAGACCTATGTTCACTCTATGAAACATAAGCAAAAAGACTTCACCCTTCAGGAATTAGTTTCCCACATTAAGGTTGAGGAGCAAAACCGAATTCAGACTAAAGGAAAGACTGACCATTCTTCCACTTTAGCCAACCTTATTGAGTCTAAAAATTCTGGAAAAGGGAAAAAGGGTAAAAGTCAGAACCATGTTCACGGAACTAGGCAGAATGGTAATGGGTTTAAGGGTAAGAAGCAATTTCAGGGTAACTGCTATGTTTGTGGTAAATTTGGACATGCTGCTAGGGATTGTAGAAACAAACAGGCTTCTTCAAATGCTGCTGTCACCAAACCAAAAGACAACAAAGCACAAGTCAACCTTGCTGAAGATGACATTATTGCTGCTGTGGTGTCCGACGTGAACCTGATTAGCAACATTTCTGAATGGGTCGTGGACACTGGAGCTACCCGCCACATCTGCTCAAGCAAGGGAATGTTCCAGACTTATGATAAAGTTTCAGAAGGAGAATGTGTCTTCATGGGCAACTCAAGCACTGTGAGTGTGTTAGGCAAAGGAAAGGTTTTTCTAAAGTTAACCTCTGGAAAAACCATTGCTTTGCAAAATGTCTTGCATGTTCCTGATATCCGCAGAAACCTCATATCTGGTGCACTTTTAAACAAGGCTGGAATTAAATTAACTTTTGAATCTGACAGACTTGTATTAACCAGAAATGGTGATTTTGTGGGTAAAGGATTTTGTAATGCTGGACTCTTTGTTTTGGATGTAATTTCTGATAATAAAATTTCTACTGCTTCCGTTTATATTGCTGAGTCTGTTTCTTTATGGCATTCTAGACTAGGTCATGTGAATGTTGCATCCATTAAAAGGCTAAAACGACTTAGTCTTATTTCTGACTTTAGCAATACCTCTTTTGACAAATGTGAAGTATGTGTAGAGGCCAAACACCCTAAGAAAGCATTCAACAAGAGTGTTTCTCGTTCCTCGACCCTATTAGAACTAGTCCATAGTGACTTAGGTGACTTTAAGAACTCTATGAGTAGGGGAGGGAAGAGATATTATATTACTTTTGCTGATGACTTCTCACGTTATACTAAGGTCTACTTGTTAAGTACGAAAGATGAGGCTGAAGAGAAATTTCTTATTTATAAAGCCGAAGTAGAAAACCAGTTAGACCTTAAGATAAAGAGAGTGAGATCAGATAGGGGTGGAGAATATGATGGACTTCCACTTAAGAAATTTTGTGAATCTAATGGAATTATACATGAGGTTACAGCTCCCTATACACCTGAACAAAATGGAATAGCTGAGCGAAAAAACAGGACTCTTAAGGATATGATGAATGCTATGCTTATAAGTTCAGGGATGCCTACTAACATGTGGGGGAGGCAATTCTTTCTGCTTGCTATGTGCTTAACCGAGTTCCCCATAAGAAGTTAGATAAGACTCCCTATGAATTGTGGAAAGGTTTTAAACCTAATTTGGGTTACCTTAAAGTGTGGGGGTGCTTGGAAAAATTAGGACTTCCTGACTTTCAAAGGAGTAAGATTGGACCTAAGACTGTTGATGGAATCTTTATTGGGTATGCTTCTAACAGTGCTGCATATAGACTTATTCTTAAGGATGCTTCTGGCTTTGGTCCTATTAGAGAGTCAAGGGATGTAGAATTCTTTGAGCATATTTTTCCTATGAAAGTTAGTGTACAAACATGCTTGCCTGTTGCATCTTCTTCTACTTTGCATCATAACATTGCATCATCTAGTGAGACTTTAGAACCTAGAAGGAGTAAAAGAACTAGAACTGAGACTAGTTATGGACCTGACTTCATTACTTCTTTCCTAGCTGAAAAAGGATTTCTAGATGAGCAACGAGTAAGTGCTTTTATATTGGAAGAGAACCCTAGAACTTTTGGGGAGGCCATGAGATCTGTTGACTCTAGTTTTTGGATGGAGGCTATTAACAGTGAAATAGAGTCTATTATGAGTAACAACACATGGATTTTGACTGACCTTCCTAGGGGTTGTAAGGCTTTGAGTAGTAAGTGGATTTTTACTAAGAAGTGCAAGCCTGATGGGACATTAGACAAGTATAAAGCTAGACTTGTAGTTGGAGGACATCACCAAAAGAAAGGTCTAGACTTTTTTGACACTTATTCACCAGTGACCAAGGTAGCCACTATTAGAGCATTAATTGCACTTGCATCCATTCATGATCTTGTTGTGCATCAAATGGATGTGAAAACTGCTTTTTTGAATGGTGAGCTAAATGAAGAGATCTATATGAAGCAACCTGAAGGATGTGTTGTTCTTGGTCAAGAGGACAAGGTATGCAAGCTCATTAGATCCTTGTATGGTTTAAAACAAGCACCAAAACTATGGTATGATAAATTTCATCAAACTATTACTTCAAATGGTTTTTTAGTAAATGATTCTGATGCTTGTGTTTATTCCAAGACAGATGGTATTGGTTGTGTTTTCATATGTCTATATGTGGATGATATGTTGATTTTTGGGACCAATATAGACATAGTGAATGCAACTAAAAGTTTCCTAAATTCGTGTTTTGAAATGAAGGATTTAGGAGAGGCTGATGTTATTCTTGGGATAAAGATTACTAAAACGTCATATGGCATATCTTTAAATCAATCTCATTATATTGAGAAAATTTTAAAGAAGTTTGATCAATATGATTGTGTTCCTATGAAAACTCCATATGATTCTAGTATTCATTTGAAAAAGAATAAAGGAGATAGTATATCACAAGAACAATATGCTAAAATTATTGGTAGTGTAATGTTCTTGATGAACTATACTAGACCGGATATAGCTTATGCTGTTAGTAGATTGAGTAGGTATACTCACAATCCTAATCAGGACCATTGGGGTGCTTTGATTAGATTGTTGAAGTATTTAAAAGGCACTATCAATTGGGGTTTGCATTATCAAAGAACACCTTGTGTTCTAGAAGGATATTGTGATGCTAATTGGGTGTCTGATAATGATGAGATTCAATCTACTAGTGGCTTTGTTTTTACTCTTGCTGGTGGAGCTATATCATGGAAATCATCAAAGCAAACTTGTATTGCCAAATCTACTATGGAATCTGAATTTATTGCTTTAGAATTGGCAGGACAGGAAGCTGAATGGTTAAGGAGTTTGCTAGCTGATATTCCATTGTGGGGGAAGCCAGCTCCATCAGTTTCAATGCGGTGTGACTCACAAGCTGCAATTGGGGTCGCGAATAATCAAGCCTATAATGGAAAGAGGAGGCATATTCGCTTGAGGCATGCTATAGTTAGAAATCTAATTAGAAATAATGTAATTTCACTCGAGTTTGTAAAGTCAGAGAGGAATATTGCAGATCCTCTCACCAAAGGCCTTTGTAGAAAAATGGTGCTAGAGTCGGCACAAGGAATGGGTTTAAAGCCTATTGTGGAGTGAATTATGATGGATACCCTTCTTAGAAAGTTTCTAAGTTCAAGGGTCAAACTAAGTCATAAAAGAACTCGAGTAGTAGATACTACTACCATTCCTATATTAATAAAAGTGATGTAGTATTTGTTTTTTACTGTAAAATGTGTAAGGATGAGTAAAATACTCTTAATAAGTTCATAGCCTTGAGAAGGTGGTTTGAAACAGTACAAACTTGATGAACTTACCTATGTGAATGTGGGGGTTACGCCCAATCCCCTGTGAGATCCCTAAGGCTTAGGATCTCTAGAGCATTCATGAAAATCCAGGTATTGTGGGGCACTTATATATATATCGCGAGAACGTTTCTTATTTTGAAAAAGGTTTAGTGCGCAAGTATTGATTTTGAACTCCGTAGAAGGTTCAAAGAGAAATCTACCTAATACGACAATATGACATACTTGTATGCACTGGGATTCAATTCAAGTCTCTAAGACATTGATGCTTACAAAACTGAGTATCTATTGCCCAAATCTTCTTTTTCAGCCCTGTTTCTTTCTGTCTCTTCTTTTGAATCATGTGGGGGATTGTTGGAGTTTGTGAGAAGAGTAATACAAAAACTCTTGAGTTGCTTCAAAAGAATATGAAGAGTTGGGGATCCCATATAGGAAGAATAAGAGGTGAGTGGTGAGTTTATTAATAGTTATGTTCCTAGTATCTATTGAGTTGGTGACTTGGTAGGCTTTTGTGGTTGGGCTCTTGATTGGGCTAGTCCACACACGCGCGCGCGCCGCCGCCGCCCGCCCGGACCGGGCCTTGGGCTTTGGGCTTTGGGAAATAACTTAACTTAACTAAATTTTTACTGGAAAAATCTGTCATGGTTATATGACTGTTATGGAATTAGTCAATTCCTGAATCCACTCCTTATTGACTGCTTCCACTAGCCGTTAGTGGGCAGTTTCCTTTGCCCATTAATTACCGTTTTTAACACGGTTTTAGGAGTCAGTTTTTCCCTTCTTCTGTCCCTATATATACCCCCTTCCTGGCACAGTTTTTAACACACAGAAAATTATCCTCTCATACTTCTCTCTGGTAATCTCTCTCAAACACTGGGCAATATTAAGAGCGTTCTCAAACTGTCTCTCTGTACTTCACCGGCGAGTCAGTGTTGTGTTAACCCTGGAGGTTGTTTGCCACGAGTCCGTGTGTTCGTAGCGGGGCAATTCAACTTTAGGGCAGTGATCATATCACGGCACAGCAATTTCACAGATAAGTTTTATAATCTACCAGTCATACTTCCTACATGAAATACGGGTAATAGTCTTATATAGTGACTAATGGATGAATTTCTAATGATCGTCGTGTACTGCATGTTGGATCTTCTACTATTCTATATTCGATGGGTGGGAGTTGGTGCGAACAGGATAACAAAGCCGTTTAACGACCCCACCTACCCAACCCAAATCTCACACGTTGTCATCCATAGATGAGATACTCTTGTCGCAAAATGGACTCACTTTTTATCTTAAATGGGCCCTTTTTGTTTGTGCTAAATAGTTAGGTAAAACGGCTCTTTCTAGATCAACTAAATATCAAATGTATCTACTATCTTCATCTATTTTAAGTTGTTACTCTTCACTCTTTATGGTCAATTGATCATCATGTAAGATCTTATTATTATTCGTATCAAAATGAATTTTCAATCATTTTTTTAAATATATAACTGAAATGTCAATAATCAAAGATATCCACATAGAGATGTAGGACTATAGCCATTATAAATTTTTTATAATTCTTTTTATAATTTTAATATGGCCTTTTCCTTTATTTTTTAAACTAAGTACAGGCCTAATTAGGGATCATTGCTGAAAGTACTGAGAATTTAACTCTTCTCTTGATGATGGGAAGAGGACCTCCAACCACTACACAAACCTCGCTTCTCAATATGTCTCTCTTATATAGACTTTTTTTGAGGGGTTTTAGAATATTATCTTAGTTAACCTTAAGTGTCACCTTTGGACTCACCCTATTTATTAAGCTTTTATTATAAATCAATGACATCACATAAAAAATATTAACTTTTAATTATAGTTTTGTTCACTTGGGCTGAAAACATTTGAATTATATTCAACTTAACTCAACTGACTAGAATAATGAGATGAGAGAATGAAAATATCGGACGGAAGTGAAATAATTTGTAGAGAACAAACTTGAATATATACCTTTGACTTAGTCCTTAGGCATATTTGTCCATAAATATCAAGAGTTGAGTAATAATAAGACATCTTGTCATGTAAGAGCTCGCCTACTTTTAAATTAAAACTAGGCAACGGTCCAAACCCATAATTAAAAAGAAATATACCGTCTTTCTGTAAATAGTAACTAGTTTAATTTATTTCGTGACTAGTGTAATCCATTTTGTGACTTATTTAATCCATTCAATAATCACAATGCTTAATTCACTTAGTGACTAGTTTAATCTACTTATTGACTTATAATTTTTATTATACACCCGGGTGTACCATGCTCAAGGTACACCCCAAGGCTAAATTTTGCTCAAATAGATTGGTTGTACTATGAGTATGATACATCTAAAGCTAGTTTTTTGCTCAAATAGACTTGGGTGTACCATGAGGTGTATGATGCATATTCTCTTATTGACTAGTTTAATTCATTCGATAAGTCTGATTTTTGTAAAAAAAATTGTGGTAGTTCGAGACTAAAAGTGAAATGGAGAAAAGATTAGAGTACACTTAAACCACTGGAATATTTACTCAATTATGATAAAACACTTGGTGATAAGAATTAGCTTTTAAAAAGTCATAAATAAAAAATCCACTGTTTGGATTTTAATTTCTTTCTATTTTCATTGCAATTTTAGAAGCTTCTTAGAAATGAAATAGAAATAGAAAATTACAGCAGGATAAAGGCAAAAACAAGTCAATAGTCAATACCATGTGGGTCAAGCACTGGAGCTTAAATGCAGCCCGCGTTGCACAATGTGGAAGGAAGTCAACTGCTCATAGAAGTCAACTAGGATTTCATGGGCTGCTGATTGTAGCATTCTTTATTTGAAGTTATGATTGGATCTCCATTATTTGATTATTTGAAGTTATGATTGGATCTCCATTATTTGACTACCAATTAATTCTTCATAATTTTCCTTTCTTAAAAAAAAACTCAGCCTACCCGGCCCAGCCTAGCGCACGTTTTAACTTCAGAAAAAAATGGAGAAAAAGATAACAAATTGTGACTTTGGGAGACAACAAGTATGAACCATTTCTCTATGTACTTTAATCTACTTCCTCTGTTATGTTACACTTTTTTTTTCACGGATTTGAGACTCCTACGCAATTTTTGGATAGGAGAGATGTAGAGAGAAAACCATATGATTGAAGAGAAACAGAGAGAAATATTTTACAAAAAAGGAAAATGTAACATCTAAATATAAACTTTCCAAATGGAAAGTGTAACATCTAATTAAAAACTTCCCAAAATGAAAAATGTAACATATAAAAAAAAGGAGGACATATTAAAATTCGAAGGTGTTATCCACAAGAAATTTCTTTTTAAGCTAGCACGAATTTTAACTTTTGAGTTTTCGTCACATTTATCAGTTTAAACTTGTTATCATTTTATATTAGGTTTTTGGCTTCAAATTTTAGCTTATTAGTTTATAAACAAATTATATCAGTTTAATACTAAAAATTATCATATCACACTATATATACAAGTTACCAGTTTATAAACATAAACTAATAGTTTATAAGTCCAAGTTATCAATTTAAAACTTACCTTATCAGTTTATAAGGATAAGATTATTTGTTTATAGACATAAATATTAGTTAAAAATGCGAACTATTAGTTTACGAACTTAGGGCCTGTTTAGATTTACTGAAAACAACTTAACTGAACTGATTGGAGCTGAACTGAACTGAACTAAACTGAACTAAACTGAAATTAAGCTGAAATGAACAGGCCCTTACTTTATTGATAAATTTTCGATTTAAAATATAGCTTTCTGCTAGTAGACAAAGATATCGAGATTTGCTAGTTTTCAAAAAACCTTCCAACCTTTCCAATGTTGTTGGTTCATCGTTTCATTACTCTAGCGTATCCGACCTTCACTACGGGCCTGTTCTCCACAACTTATTTTCAGTTCAGTACAGTTCAGTTCAGTTCAGCTCCAATCAGTTCAGTTCAGTTCCATTCTTTTATAACCATTTTGTTAAATATTATTATTATGTTGGTCTAATTTGTTTTACTAATTACTCTTATTATTATTATTATTATTATTATTATTTATATACTTCCTCCGTTTTTTTATACTCGCATCATTGAGTTGGGGCACAAGAATTAAGGAGAGGAGAGAGATAGAGGGGAAAAAGGGGACTCATGTGATTGGACAGAGGTAGAGAGAAAGTATTGCCATAAAAGGAAATGATGCAAGTAATTTGTAACTTCCATAAATGGGAAATGCTGCAAGTAAAAAAACGGAGGAAGTATCATTATTATTAAGTATTATTATTATTATATCTATATATTATTTTGTTTATTATAGCTTTACTCATTATTATTACTATTATCATTAGGGAAGAACATGGTTTAAGTCAAAAGTATAAACCAATCAAATCACGTCAAAACGGTTTATGATGCAATTTTACACGGTCCGACCCAATTATTATTTTATTACTAAATATTATTATATTATTAAAATAGTAATATTAATATACTTCTTAGATATTATTGTTATTATATAATCATCATCAAGTATTAATATATTAATACAAAGACTACAAAATAATTGTTCTTAATTATCATTATAATCATTAATCATTATTATTATTGTTATCAATTATCATTATAATCATTAATCATTATTATTATTATTAATAATTTATGATTATTAATATTATTTATTTATAACTATCATTTAAAAATATCTAAAATACTATTATTATTATTCATAATTATTACTTATCATTATAATTTTTATTTAATATTCATATTATTATTGTTTAAATATTATTTATATATTTATTAATTTAAATTTAATTTAATTCAATTTAATTCAATTTAGTTCAGTTCAACTCCAATCAATTCAGTTCAATTCAGTTCAGTTCAGCTCTAATCAGTCCAGTTCAGTTCAACTGAATTATGACGAAGAGAACAGGCCCTACGCTTCTTGGCAATGTTCTTTGCCCTTGATCAATTATGGTACCAACCATTTCTCTCCTCTTCCACCAATCCCAACCTACCACTCCGCGGTTGAGGCTTCACTAACATGAAATATAGTTCGGTCGTTGTTGTCAATTCCGATAAATATCAGACAAGGTGGATGTTACCACCTCCTCCTCCAACTTTTATGATCCTCTCACGAATATTTGATTAGTGATTCCTGCATTCAGATGTTTGTTGTCACTACCTCCCAATTCAATGTTCTCACCAACGGTAATGGCCTATTAGGGTTTCCGCAATTGTCGTTCTCGTCTTAGTTATTCACTTATTTGAGACTGTGAGACGTTTTAGCGAAAAAATTTCATTTATGCAAAACCAATATATTCTCCCTTAAAATTTTCCCGCCATATTAGCATGCATTCCCCATATAAAAAAACACGTATTTTCTTTTCGTCGAGCTTTCTTTCAAAGATTATGATTGTATTCTAGTAGTTGTGCACTGCTACCATTGGGCTGATAGCGGCGGCGATCGATGACCATCAAATACTCCCTGTTGTCATGCTATGTGGCGCCCATTAGATTTTTTTTTCAGATACATTTATTTCCTAATACTCCCTCTATTTCACAGTTGGTTACACTTTTTGACAATCTCTAAAATATTGAGCATCTCTAAAAATCAAGTAACGTTTTGTTTGGACAGGTAGAACGGAAGGACGAGACCGGAAGAGTTTGGATAATTGGTTGGGGGTGAGATCACAGCGATGATGGGTGGGCAGTCCTAATGGTTGTTCACTATCATCAGTTGCAAGCATTGGAAATGGTATAGGTGGCACTCCATAGTGGTGCAGTGGTGGGGTGGTGGTTGGTGAACAATGAGGAAGGAGGGAGTGAGCTTTTTAGATTGGTTAAACAAAGAGTCTACTAGGCCGAAACCTCTCGTCAACCTGATCCTGCAGCTATGTAGGCGATGCCCTAGGAGAGAAAGGGAAAGGATAAGACTAAATTCCCCCAAGACCCTATAATGTCTCTAGTATAATTTGCTCCCATAACCTTTAGCCCGTGCAACACTTGATGAGTTCGAAAGTGGACGATTAGGGGGTTGTACAATTACAAGGTAGTTCACCCTCTACGAAGTAAAATAATAGGACGAATATAGGGTTATATTTAGCAGCTCAAAAAGCTTTTGCGTAGAGATATAACTATAAAACTGATAAAGATAGACCCATGAATATGAAGATATTTTCCCAGTGAGCACTTTTAACCTGTCCGCCAAAAAATTGGGCTTTAAAGACACTCACCAACAATGAAGGCTACAGCAAAGAGAACTTGGAAGTTGTAACCTTGTCAAAATCACCATCACATTTTAGTATTTTTACACTTTTCAAATAAGGGCAAAACCAGCTATATATGGAGTAACACTTGAGTCTTCCCACTCACAACTCTCAATCAATATCGTTTCCTCAATCCCCATACGCTTGCCAAACCCCTTCAAACACCCATCTATTAATGGCTTCTAGCCACTTCCTTTGCTTTGCACTCATCTTAGCCCTGACATTTTCTGCCTTTGGAAAGGCGCTCGGAGCACCATCACTCAACCCCGCGACAGATTTCTATGAACAAACTAGCCTCCTTAAAAAACCCATCTCATTCCCTAACAAGTTTCCTCCAAAAATGCCAATCAAGTTGCCCAAGTTTAACCTTCATCCTAAGAAGTCCATTGGAATACCAAAGGAGAAATTACCTCAATTTCCAACTAAACCTGCAGTCACAGCCAATAACTTTGACCAATCCAAAACAATTCCTGAGTTTTTTGCTTTCGCTCCATTCCTGAGCAATCCATCATTGCCTTTTCCTGATTTGCCTCTGGTTCCTGCTCTGCCCCTTACGCCACCATCAATGGCATCTCCAACTGCATCTACTGATCAAACTAGGACCAATAAGTTAACTTGAATTATCAAACCTTGATCTATGAATCCATGATATTATAGTATGTGTGCTTGGAACTGCTAATAAAATAACAAGTGATCCAGGAAGTTATTTGTGGAAGAGATACTTCGTACCACTACTCCTTCATAATCCTCATGCATTGACAGCGGAAGCTTCAAACTGTACTAGTAATTTCTTCCATGGAACTTCGTCTTTAAAAATATGAAGCATATTATTACTAACATTTTCAGTAGACTGTTCATCTAGACATCTACATGACCAGGGAGAGGAGTTTAGTCAATCTACTTAGACTTCGCCTGCCGATAAACAATATGATAAGAAGACCAACACTCCTACATAAAATAAAAAAAATGCTCCAGAAACTTTGTTTCTGTTATATATGCATAATCTCAAATATTAGGGTTAAAATCGCGGCGAACAAAAAATCCACTAATGTCATTGGCATCAGTGATTGATTAATCTGTTTTACAGCAAAATCTCAAACAAGATCAGCAGGGGGGGAAATGCCAGCACCGAAGCAACTTCGTTCCCCTCGTCAAGTATTTGGGTTGAAAGCATCACTGTATTCCATGTTAATTTAGCAGCATAATCCAAATTGCTTCATTAATTTTCAATGAAAGGCAAAACCTCTGAGATCAGACACGGGAAATCAGCTTTGATTTTCTCTCTTAGCAGCAAATGTCTCAGCAACTAATAGAGGAAAAGCAATAGTCGCATCACAATGCACCTGTTTGCAAGAGATTGCAAGCATCAGAAGAGTCCAAAACACAGGCAGACTTAAGCAACAGTCACAGAGGACCCCTAGCAGGGAAAAAAAAGGCATACCTTCACAGTCTTGGCAGAACCTCGAATCTTGCCCCAGGAGACGGCCTCATCAGGACGAGCACCTGAATCACTACCATCAAACTCCTGAGCAGTATTGATGAAAACTGCATAATCTGCACCATTACGCATCATATTGGCATTGCAAATGTGATGCTTAGGCAACCCACCCCCAAGAATTATCACGCCAGTCTTCCTAGGAGCTGCATGAACAGCCTCACCGTTCATTGCCCTAATATCTGTTCACAATTAAGAAAAAAAAGATTGCTTCCTGGACTAAATAAAATAAGATGTATTGACATCAAGCTGAGTAAGTATAACACACCTTGCACGATATCAATAATTAATCCTGGGTTGCGGAAGGAATGAAAATATAACATGTCCCCTAGTGAGCCATCAGTTAAACCAGGGCAGAAGACAGGAATATTGTTCTGGAGATTGACATGAATAAGTGGAAAGCTCAGGCATGGAGTTGTCAACCAACAAAAAGTACAATAAAGTAAAATCACAAATTTGTGTTGAAAT
This sequence comes from Patellifolia procumbens, assembly GCA_947645195.1. Taxonomy (NCBI): domain Eukaryota; kingdom Viridiplantae; phylum Streptophyta; class Magnoliopsida; order Caryophyllales; family Amaranthaceae; genus Patellifolia; species Patellifolia procumbens. The sequence continues at coordinate 655,818 of CANSGD010000172.1, read as the reverse complement.
GCATCAGAACACACAGTTTATTTCTTCAGAGTTCAGTTACCACTCAGGCAGCTAGAAACCCTTCGATAATAGATACGAGGACGCCTTGATAATGAAAGAGGATGAGATTTGGCATGGAATTTGTTTTTATTCGTCTAACTTTTACTGCTTCATATGTTTGTATGGTAAGAAAAAACCCCTAATTGTAAGACTTCTTACCTTGTATGCCCAATAAAGATATGAACTCTCGTCATTAATTTCTTTCCCCAAACGAGCAATCACCTTAGATGGTGTCCACGTGATCTTCTGCAAACATTAATAAAACGGTATGAGAAAGGGGGGAGAGAAATTTAGAAGCTAAATAGAATATCTGTACGAGATACCACCAAAAGGGACTTAGAAAGAGATATCGAAAAATGGTACAATATCGCTCAATGGGACACTCAACTACTATGTCAAGCGAAAGAGCCCATCCAAAAAAATCCCAGCCAGGGAAAGGGGGACTAGTGCAAAGGGCAACTATTTATAATCGACACACATTTAGGCCCGCCTATCAGCTGTCCTTGTTTATCCTGCAAGCTCCATATAGATGATGAAATTGACAAGCAGCCAGCTACTTTGCTGACATAGTAATAGTTGTCATATCCAACAAAGTTAGACAATAATCTTTTAAATTTCATTATTTCTTCCTTACTTCATCCCTAAGAAAAAAGTCCTTGTCTTGAAACAACAGGTGACTTCTTGTGTGCTTCATACATAACTGGAAGCTACCCAAGAATTGTAAAAGCCTGAAAGCTAACCAGCAGCTAAAACTGAAAAAAAAAGTACAAAACCAAATTTGCCAAGAAATTAAAGCATCCAATGACAGCATTATTAAGGTCTTCATGCAGTTCATTTACGTATGGGCCGCAATTCAAAGTAAATGCAAGTCAACGTGACAACCTAATGTGAAACTTGTTTATGCCAAATTTTACACAAGTAAAATCTAGCTAGAGACCTACAACTAGCTAATGAAGATGGATGGCTATTCAAGGTGAACAAAGCAGAGAAGAGCGAAAGAAAGCAAAAAAGAGAAAGGGACAGCAGAGATGGTGACGCGGAAACCCGTGGAATAAGGGAAAAACCGCGGGTGGCTTTGAATCCACCAATCCACTATAATCTCAGCTACAGCCCTAGTGTTTTATGTATCAACGTAGTTCGTATGCTAAGAACAATGTTTGCTTTTAGAACGTAAAATGCTGAAGTGCGTAGAGCTTGTGTGTTTCTATATAATCATTGTGCTATTTATACTGAGATGAGTATCCGTTTTAATCAGCCTTTACAACGGCTTGTAACTGCCCCTTGATTCTCGCCCACGTCCGTATTTAATGGCTTTGAATGAGTCTTCATCCGCATTTATCTCTCTGTATCTTTGACTTTAGTCTTTGCGAGATTTAGGCCTTGGCAATAACTCATCCATAACGTTTTTAGCAAAGCTGGCCTTCCATATCCAGAGGTCCTAAGCTGGCCTTCCATAGCTGGAGAGCTCTAGCTGGATAATCCTAGCTGCAACAATCATTTAACCTATATCTTAGGCTATTGTTGAGTCATGCGTTTGACCTGTTCCAAGCTGGTGACCGAAAGCTGGAAGCTGGTAGCTGCAAGCTGCAACCTGGTAGCTGCAAGCTAGAAGCTTACATCCGGTAGCTAGTAGTAGCTAGCTGGAAGCTAATACTCGGGAGCTATAGCTGGAACCTATGATCGTGGAACCTGCGAACCTGCAGAACTAGCTTAGGAAAATCTGGACATAACAAAACTGATCCCACTTTCTTATAATAGGATACTTGAATAGTCGTGCACTTTAACACTTCATGAAGCTGACAGTTCCTTAACAACTTCCACTTACTGCCTCAACATTACACCATACATCAAAAACCAGATAGTTATACAAGTGCTGTGCTGTTTAAGCAATGCAACACAGCTATGCTAACACAGCCAGCGTCAGATTATAGCAGATTCAAGCAAAATGCCTTCAAAGAAGGATGCATTTGAAAGTAAAATAAATTGTCCATCTCGCTTTAAAAAATTATGGTTATACTTGGCCATTTTCTGTATGCATTTACATACAAATTTTCTCTAGTTCTGGACAAAGGGAGTGATATCTAACAGTTTTTTGAGCAGGCATGTCAAACAACTAGAGGAACATAAAGCACTCTTTTGAGTTACCATGTAACCTACATTACTTAGACTTGGCTATAAGTATCCACTTGGATACGATGTCCGGATGTTGGACTTGACCATTGAAGTATCCAAATGTCGTGTTGTAACGAGTCTTGGCTCGGGTATGTAACGTAATTAGAAGAGTCGGAGTAACATAGCATATACACAACCAATAATAACAGATTACCTCTAAATTTTGCTCTTCTAACATTTTATCAAATATGGGAATGATCCAATCCTCAAATTTGCAGTAGTTGTCATTCGGAACCAACAAATTACCAATCCGATTCAATCCTTTTGAACGTAATTGAGCTCCAGGTAGAGAAAATTCACCTCTAAATGTAGGTGCAAGACATTTAATAAGATCTTCTTCTATACCGCCAGCAGTTGTAGCAATCACATGAACCTACATGTATAAACAACAATTACATTTTATCTATTTTTTACAAAAAAAAATCATCACAACTTTTAAGCACATAATATAATCATACTAGTCAGAGAATGAAGAGTAACAGACCCAAAAAGTGAGCTCTCACATCCTATTTACTACGAAACCATACATCAAGTAATTGACTTGAACACATAAAATTTGACAAAACATCCAACTTATACATAAATTTAAAAACTTCACACCCTAATAACTACTAAACTATCAAGCAATTGTAAAAAGCATACCAGCCTCTCTAAGAGCAATGCTCGCATTATATGTTACTTCGACACCCTCATTTACCTCAAAAATTGCATACGACACGTGGATACTTCGTTTTTAACTAATAACATAGCTTGCATTGCATACAACTTGACAAAACACCAAACACATAAAAGAGATTCTTCAACAAAAAGCTCAAAATTGTACTAAGCAATCAACTTTCATAACTCAAATTGATATCATAAAGTAAAAGAATGTAAATTACAAGAAATATAAAATAGTTCTCCAATTCCCTCACCATATGATTCTGAACAAGATATCGAACCGTGTCGCGAATACCAGATGAAATCAAATTAGAGGTAAACCCAAGGAACACTTTGCACCTCACAGATTTTCTATAGCTACAATCTTTCTCCTCCTCACTACAATCTTCGGCGATAATCTCATCAGAGAGCCTCCAATCTAGCTTCAACCACAGGAAAATCAAATCAACACTAAACAAAAAGTGCGAAATTCAAGTCATTTTAGTATTCTAGAGTGCAATTAAAGCTTGTACTAACCATTTGATTGACTACTTGAATTGCGTCGCCAAGATTCGACGCTTGGAAACCAGTGGAAATGAATGATTTCAAGAGTTGAGAATAATTTACTCCTTGACTGAAATCGTAGCCTTGAATTTTGACGCATTTTCCTTCTAGGGTTTCTGATTGCTTGAATACTGTGGAATGGACGGATTCCATGACATTGTTTTCCATTATCGTTGCTTCGATCAAAGAAGACAACTTTACTGCTCAGATGATAATTTAGATTATCAGAGAAATGGATTGCTACTGATTTTGTAGCAAAAAAGGGGATGAATTTCAGCACGGAATCAGTGTTTGAGAAGAAGGGAATGACATTAAGCTTGAGCTTCAGGCTAAAACCCTAAAAAAATAAGCTTACACTTTAAGCACTCTTTGGGAATTATGCAAGTTTGTGTAACACTAGGGCAATAATATGTGGGAGATATTTCCAATTCATCATGTAACCAAAGTTGTATTTTTTGATGACATTTTTCATTTTTTGCAATTAATATAGAGGGATTTTCCTTTTCAAATAAACTAATTTGATGTAGCTTTCTTAGCTTACATTCACAAATCAGAATAATCTTAAATGTATCTAGGAGTTAGTGGGGTACTGATATCACGTATTTATATAGAGTTTTTTCCCTTATTTACAAGCTAATTTGTGCGTCTTTGGAGCTCTTCGGAGCTATTTTGTGCTAACTATCGTATATAGTTGTGGTTTTGTGTTTTAGTGTTGAATTGCAGGTTTTAGGGAGTTTTCTCCTTATTTCGGGGCCAATTGGAAGCAACCACGACTTTACGAGATGTTACGAGGCACGGTTGGATCATTTAGAGTATGTTTGCTCGTTTTAGGAGACTCCCGAGACTTTAGACTTGTCGATCGAGCTCAAACCGCAAACAAATGTTCAATAAGACAAGCTAACAATATTGATTCGTACAAGGATCGGGCGAATATGGCCCGATCGGGCGCTATATTATGCATCTGGTATGAAAGTCGCGGACCCGATCGGGCAAGCCCTGCCCGATCCAATCGGGCGAGAGTATTCCATTAGCGTGCTATGTGTTGAAGCCCCAGACCCGATCGGGCGGGTTCAGCCCGATCCAATCGGGCGAGAAACTCCTACATCCTAATCTGCTGCTGCGTACATGGGGAGCAAGGCTGGGCCATTTTGTGTGAGCCCGATCAGCTGCCCGATCGGGTCAGCGATCGGGTGGGGCCCAGTAGCTCATTTTCTTGCTGCTGCTGCCATAGGAAACGAGGAAACAAAGTTTGGAAAAAGTTCACTATGGGGCCGATCGGGTGGCCCGTTGCCCGATCGGGTCCCGTGCACGTTTTTGCGAATTTTATCTTTTAATTCCGCTTTTAATTAGACTTTGAGGGGGTATTATAAGTACCTTTTCCTCATTATTTTAGAGGGATCTCTTACTCTAGTTTATTTCTCATAGTTCCTAGCTTAGTTTTATTTAGTTTAAACACTTTAGATTAGATTAAAGGTGATTGAACCTATTCGATTTCAAGAAAAGTTCTTGCTTTCTGTCAATTGGTATTCTTCTCTACTCTAATCTCTTTTATTATTCTTAATTACTTAGCTTAAGTATCTAATCATTCATGATGCAATTATTAGGGTTTCTAATTAGTTTTGTTATTATCAATTCAATTATGAGTGAGTAGTTCTCTTTCTAGGGTGTTAGATAGGGAAGCCATGTTTATACCATGATTGTTGTTTAGATTTCTATCAATTTCTAGGACTTGATTAGAGTGATTGTGGTGTCGTTTGTTCTTAATTAGTGATTAATATTAGTGGCCAATTTCATTGATTGCTTGTGGTTAATAGTTGTTTGCACAGATCCGTCTTACGACTAGAGGCCTAGGACACATCAGTAGTTCTGATTACGTTAGTGAACATGCGGCGTATGTTGAACTATGAGCGTTGAGTCTTAACCATAGCTCAGCACATGCTCTAATCCCTCGACTCTTGGCTTAGGTTTTGATAGTAATTGACCTTGTTTGATTGGTATAAGCATGGTGGACCGACCTAATACCCTAGGTTTTTTTTCCATAGTTAAACCCTCAGTTTAATTCGTTGTCCTTAGCTTAATTATTAGTTCAGTCTTATCTTCCCTGATTTCATCTGAAGTAGCTAGTTAATGGAATATTAATTTAGAAACTCTGTCTCCCTGTGGATTCGACCCTGCTTCCCTTGACTACCATAGTTAGAGGACTGTAGGTTTATCTTTGATTAGGTGATACGATTTTAGCCTATCAAATTTTGGCGCCGTTGTCGGGGAGACGGCTAGTTTTATTAGTTTTTATTTGGTTATTTGGTCTATTTCTATGTACCTCATTGGAACTTCATTGTTCCAATTGAGGTACGTAATACTGCTTCTTTTTATTTCTTTTGTATGCCCAGGTCTCAAAGAAACGGTTCCCCCATCCCAGCGGATCCCGATCTTACTAGGACAATCAGGCGGATTCGAAAGAAAAGCAGTCTGTTAAGCTGAACACCTCCGGATCGGACACCTTGAGTTCAGTTATGTCTAAATCACTGAAGTCGTATGGGGTGCCCAACCCAGATGGTCTTTCTACTAGACCACCAATGCCCACCATCGCTGCTAATAATTTCGAGATTAAGCCTGGACTCATCAGCATGGTTCAGCAAAATCAGTTTGGTGGGCATCCTACTGAAGATCCGGCAAATCATCTGCAGCGATTTCAACAGCTTTGTCGAACCGTCAAACATGCCGGCGTCACTCCAGATCAACTCAAAGTCATGTTGTTCGAGTTTTCATTGAGAGATAGAGCCCAGAAATGGTTCAACGACGTGAAAGAAACAGAATGTAGTGAGATTTCTGCTGCATTTCTGAGAGAGTATTATCCACCTACTAAGACAGCTGAAATCTGAAACAAACTAGCCACGTTTTCCCAAGAGCCTGATGAAACATTACGGGAAGCGTGGGCTAGGTTTAGAGATCTACAGAGAGAGTGTCCACACCACAACATGGACAAATGGTTCTTGACGCAGACATTCTACAATGGTCTGCAGCCTCAGACGAAGAGTATTGTTGATTCGTCTGCAGGAGGAGTTTTTCTGGATAAGGAAGTGGATGTAGGCTATGAGTTTCTATCAAACCTCGCAGCCGATGATCATTCCACTTCACGCAGCCTCACGAGGAAAGTAATGGAGGTAGATGCCATAACATTATTGACTTCGCAGATAGCGAAGCTGAGTCAGCAGATTAACACCTTCAGTTCCTCTTCCTCAGCAGCACCTCCTTTGAGTATTAATTCTATGTCTGCCGTAGCACCCATTACCTCATCTTACTGCGAGGTATGTGGTGTTCAGGGTCACTTTGGGCATGACTGTCAGTTCAGTCAACATCAGATGGAGCAGGCAAACGCATTTCAACAGAGACAACCAAATTTCCCCCCTCCACACAACTGCCAAAACCCACAAAACCATCACCCTCCACCTCCACAAAACCATCCCAAACCCTCTTACTATCAAACCCCACAAAATTTTCAGAGACCCCCATCACAAAACTTCCATAACCACAATAACTTCCAAACTCCACAAAATTTTACCACCCCACCTCCACAAAACAATAACCCACAAGAGCCTCCCATATCTGAAGTGATGAAGATAATGTTGAGCATGCAAAAGACTAATTAGGAGGCGCAAAGAGCCCAAGAGCGACAAATGCTAGCTATGCAAAGAGCTAATGAGGAGGCGCAAAGAGCCCAAGAGAAGCACATCAAACTTCTCGAAACTCAAATTGCACAATTAGCAAGCACTAATGCTCAGAGGCGTCACGGGGAATTGCCAGGGCAACCCATTCAGAGAGAACATGTGAATGTCATCACTCTTCGTAGTGGCATTGCTTATGATGTTCCTCCATTGCCCGTTGATGAGGTTACCCCAACTGCGGGGAAGAAGATGGTGGTAGAGGAAGGAAAAAGGAAGAATTCGACGTCTGAAGTCGACTTGTCTGCAGAAGCTGAACAGACAAGGAAGAAAAAGGAGAAGTTTTCTGAAACGCCTTTTACACCAAGGCTACCTTTTCCTCACAGGATGCAACAATCAAAGGTCGATCAGCAGTTTGGTAAGTTCTTGGCTATGGTCAAGAACCTTGAGGTAACGATTTCATTCACAGATTTAATTACCCAAGTCCCTGTTTATGCCAAATTTCTGAAAGATATGATAACTAAGAAAAGAGACTTTGGTGGGGTAGAAAGTGTCGCTCTTACTAAAGAGTGTAGTGCTTTTATTCAAAATAAAACCCCCCCAAAGTTAAAAGATCATGGTAGTTTTTCTATACCCTGCCATCTTGGACCTATTTTTATTGATAAAGCTTTGTGTGATTTAGGTGATTCTGTTTCTGTTATGCCATTATCTGTTTATAAGAAACTGAATATGGGAGCACTTAAATGCACACAAATCACTTTACAGATGGCTGATCGTTCCATAAAATACCCTCTAGGTGTTTTAGAGGACGTTCCTGTTAGGGTCGAGAAATTCTACATTCCTGTTGATTTTGTGGTGCTAGATATGGATGAGGATGCCTAAATTCCTATTATTCTGGGTAGGCCGTTTTTGTGTACTGCTGGTGCTGTCATTGATGTCAAGTCTGGGTCTTTAACTCTAAGTGTTGGTGATGATAAAGTGATTTTTAAACTGACCAATGTTGTTAAGGCACCTATGCTTGAACAATCTTGTTGCAGGGATGAGGTTTTGGATGAAGTAGGTGTGGAGAAGGTCCCAACTACACATAAGGTTGTCTCGCCGTCTTGAGGTATTATCAAGAACATTTGGAGAAGAAAGATATTTGATGAGGGTGGCTCTCACTGTTTAGCCCCTCCTATTTGAGAGATGGATGTATTATGGTCGTGCGGGACCTTTATAAACCAGCGCTGTGCGAGAGACAACTCGTATTTTCCCCTTTTTCCTTTTCTTTTTATTTATTTATTTTAGTGAGCGAGAGTGAGGGTACTAACGTTGTTTTTCCTCTTAGCATCTCCTTTGTTACCTTTTGGCATTGAGGACACTGCCAAGTTCAGCTTGGGGGAGGAGTTCTGTTTGTATTCTCTATCTGTTTTACTGCTTTCTAGGATAGATTTACTGCTTTCGAAAAATTCTGAAAAAATCAAAAAAAAAAAATGGTTCCCATGACTGGTTTAGTTGCCTCCCTTTGCCCCTTGTTGTGCTCTTATTGAAAATGATTTGACTTTGTTCTCTGGATAGCTGGGCATTTGTGATCTTGAGGCTATGATTTAATGTTTGATTGCTATGATTTCGAGCAAAATTTGATTATATTACACCACTTTGTGCTGCATACCTGAATTGGTTAGACTGTGAGGCCTCTTTATAGCCTATTGGATTCATATTATTATCCAGTCTGTTTTTGTGTGTTAGTTCCTCTTTAGTGGATTGATCTTGACTTTGACTTCGTACTTGTCTGATTTTTGATGACTTGTAGCATTTGCTGTGATAGAGGCGTTCTTTTGTCTTATTCTTGAGCTTCAGAGTGAATTTTTGATATACTTTTATCCTCCTTAGCCCCGCTGAGCCTAATGACTTGTTTCGTGTTACTTAAACCCCTATTATGAGCCCAAGGCCTTCACTTGATATTATTCCAAGCCTAGCTTGGGGGAGCTTCTGTATGGGTTGAGTTTAAGATTGGTTTCTTGGTTTAGTTTGGTTGTTGAGGAATTTAAAAGTGTATTTGTTGCGGTTTGAGAGTGAGAAAAAGAAAAGAAAAGGCAAAATTAGAGTTGCGTGAATGAAATTCAGAAAAATAAAAGAAAAATGAAAAAAAAGTTCAAAAGAATTCGAAGTTCTTTCATTCACGTACGTTCTTAAAGAAATATTCGCTTCATTGCTTGAAAATTGGGTTTGTTATGAGTTTTTCATTGATTTATGAGAGTTGGGTTATTTTACGTGGTTTTATGGTGTTGTTGGGAGTTGTGTAGGCCATCTTAGGCCTTGTTTGAATGATTCATGCTCCCCCTTCTTGGCTTTTCCACCACATTACCCAAAAGTATCCCCTACCTCTTACCTAAGCCCCATTACAACCCTCTAAAGTCCTCTTGACCTCGTGTCTGCATTGTTTATTGGATTGATTTCGAGTCAGTTTGTCAAAGTTAAAGAGTATTTCTGCTAATTGAATCGACTTGACTAGGATGAGCGTCATTTAAATTTCTTAAACACATGAGAGTGTGAGTGGGAAGGGTAATTATGGTCGGGTTGGCAAGTGTTCAGCCATATTCTTTACCTGCCACAAAATAGAGAGGAGTGACACCCTTGTGAGAGCATCTTCAAGATTTGTATGCCTTGTGGATGCTTGAAATTGATGAATTGCTTGAATGATTGGTGGTTGGATGGATTTGATTAGCCAAACTTGAATTATGCCTGCTTGAACGATTCTTAGTCTTGAAAATGTTTTGAGCTTTGATTTATTTTTATCTATGGGGTGAGGCAATCTATTCCATGTTCATGTTCTGTTTGCTTGAGGACAAGCAAAGGTTTAGCTTGGGGGAGTTTGATATCACGTATTTATATAGAGTTTTCTCCCTTATTTACAAGCTAATTTGTGCGTCATTGGAGCTCTTCGGAGCAATTTTGTGCTAACTATAGTATATAGTTGTGGTTTTGTGTTTTAGTGTTGAATTGCAGGTTTTAGGGAGTTTTCTCCTTATTTCGGGGCCAATTGGAAGCAACCACGACTTTACGAGATGTTACGAGGCACAGTTGGGTCATTTAGAGTATGTTTGCTCGTTTTAGGAGACTCCCGAGACTTTAGACTTGTCGATCGAGCTCAAACCGCAAACAAATGTTCAATAAGACAAGCTAACAATATTGATTCGTACAAGGATTGGGCGAATATGGCCCGATCGGGCGCTATATTATGCATCGGGTATGAAAGTCGCGGACCCGATCGGTCAAGCCCTGCTCGATCCAATCCGGCGAGAGTATTCCATTAGCGTGCTACGTGTTGAAGCCCCAGACCCGATCGGGCGGGTTCTCCCGATCCAATCGGGCGGGAAACTCCTACATCCTAATCCGCTGCTGCGTACATGGGGAGCAAGGCTGGGCCATTTTGTGTGAGCCTGATATATTGATTTCTTATAGAGTTTTTCCCTTTCTTTACAAGCTAAATTGTGCGATATTGATGCTCTTAGGAGCTATTTATGCTAACTATTTCGATATAGTTGTGGTTTGTGTGTTCCATATCATTTTGTAGGTTTTTAGGGAAAAAAACTCCCTATTTACTTGATGTTTTGAGCACCACGCTATAGCGGAAGGTTATGAGGCATCTTAGCGGTCTCGAGATGGTATTCGGACCCCATTGTGAAGAAGAAATATTCAAAAGACTTGGCGTCTGAAGCCAAGTGAAGGCAAGAAAGAAAGAAGCCTCGCCCGATCGGGTCGGGCAGTGGTTGCCCGATCGGGTACGAGTAAAATGGCCAAAAGTTCAGATTTTCCGCCCAATCGGGTGGACTTGCCCGATCCCGTCGGGCGGACCTACACTTGGCCATATGTTGCTGGATTTCTGAGAGCTGAAGTTGAGGTCCACCTGATGGCATCGGGTGGTCTTGCCTGATCGGGTGCTGGGGTTGCGGCCCCGATCGGGTGGATGTTGCCCGATCTCATCGGGTGAAGCCCTATTTGCTGATGCTGGAAACCCGCCCGATCGGGTGAACGACACGGGGATGCGATTTTCGTTATTTCCCCACTCTATCTTATTATTTTCTTAGAAACGATAAATACTTTTTAGGTTGTTTTTATTTGGATCTTTCATTCTATTGAACATTTAGAGAGCTCTTAGCCTAGTTTCTTATTGTTTTCCATTGTAGAAGAGATTCAAGTATTATTTTAATTCAATTAAAGTTTCCGCTTTCCGTCAATTTGGTAATCGTCTTTCTTATTGCTTTATTCTCATCTCTCAATTGCTTTAGTTTAATTGCCCTTTATTCAATTCATTCATGATGCAATTCTTAGGGTTTTCAATTAGTTATGTTATTATTGATTCAATCATGTCTGAGTAGTTCTCTTTCTAGGGTGTTAGTTAGGGAAGCCATGTTTATACCATGATTGCTATTTAGACTTCTATCAATTTCTAGGGCTTAATTAGAGTGATTGTGGTGTAGTTTGTTCTTAATTAGTGATTAATATTAGTTGCCAATTTCATTGATTGCTTGTGGTTAATAGTTGTTTGCACAGATCCGTCTTACGATTAGAGGCCTAGGACACATCAGTAGTTCTGATTACGTTAGTGAACATGCGGCTTATGTTGAACTATGAGCGTCGAGTCTTAACCAAGCTCAACACATGCGCTAATCCCTCGACTCTTGACCTAGGTTTTGATTGTTGTTGACCTTGTTTGATTGGTATAAGCATGGTGGACCGACCTAATACCCTAGGCTTTTGTTCCATAGTTAAATCCTCGACTTAATTCGTATTCCTTAGCTTACTCATTATTTTAGTTAATTCTCCCTATTTTCATCTGAAGTAGTTAGTTAATTGAATATTAATATAGAAACTCTGTCTCCCTGCGGATTCGACCCTGCTTCCACTGACTACCTTAGTTAGAGGGCCGTATAGTTTATCTTTGAATAGGTGATACGACTAAAACCCATCAAATTTTGGCGCCGTTGCGGGGGAAACGGCTAGTTTTCTAGTTTTTATTCGATTAATTAGCGTACTTCTCCTTGCCTCATTGGAACTCGTTCCAATTGAGGCCGTTCTTACGGTTATCTTGTCGTTTTCTCTTATATGTCTAGGTATCAAAAGAAAACTCACATTATTCCTGGAGATCCTGACACAGAAGCAATACTTTGGGATCTTAGAGCAGAATTTGATCAAGAGAAGCCAGATTCAGAGATTTCTACATTACCAATGGCGAAGTCACTGAAATCTTATGGGGTGCCTAATCCTGAAGGCATACCCACAGGTCCCCCGATGCCCACTATTGCTGCGAACAATTTTGAAATCAAACCTGCACTAATTAATATGGTGCAGCAGAATCATTTTAGTGGGCATCCTTCTGAAGATCCGGCCAATCATCTGCAGAGATTCCAATAACTCTGCAGGACTGTTAAACATCAAGGAGTCACACCTGAGCAGCTGAAGGTTATGTTATTTGAGTTCCTACTCAGAGACAAGGCTCAGAGGTGGTTCAGCGATATCACTGAGACAGAATGGCCGGCGATTTCTGCTGCATTTCTTCATGAGTATTACCCTCCCACAAAAACAGCAGAAATTAGGAACAAGTTGGCCACGTTTTCCCAAGAGCCAGATGAGACATTGAGGGAAGCGTGGACTAGATTCAGAGACCTACAGAGGGAATGTCCACATCATAATATGGACAAGTGGTTTCTGACGCAGACTTTTTATAATGGTCTGCAGCCTCAGACGAAGAGTACTGTTGATTCGTCTGCAGGAGGAGTCTTTTTAGACAAGGCAGTTGATGAGGGTTATGACTTACTAGCAAATCTTGCAGCCAATGACCATTCATCATCTAGGAGTTTGACTAAGAAGGTACTTGAAGTTAATGCTATTTCATTGCTTACATCTCAGATGGCGCAACTCACTCAGCAGCTAATGAAGTCCTTCAGTTCAACACCTCCGCCTATGAGCATCAACGCTATGTCAGCAGTTGCACCCATCACCTCATCTTACTGCGAGGTGTGTGGTATTCAGGGTCACTTCGGCCATGATTGTCAGTTAAGTCAGAATCAGATGGAGTAGGCTAATGCTTTTTAGCAAAGACAACCCAATAACCCCTACTCCAACACATTCAATCCTGGTTGGAAAGACAACCCACTTCTTTCCTATAGAAGCAACAATGTTCAAAACCCACAGCCACAAAATCCCTACCATCCCCCACAAAATTCCTATCAATCTCCACATCACAACCCAAAACCTAACTACTACCAAAACCAAGGAAATTCTCATAATCCCCCTGGTTTCCAAAGACCTGCTCATCAGAATTATCAGCCAGCACCACAAAATGCAACCTCACAAGAGCCTAGCAATTCTGAACTGATGAAACTAATATTGTCTATGCAAAAGACAAATGAGGAAACACAAAAGGCCCAGGAGAAGCACATAAAACTTCTCGAGACTCAGATTGCTCAGTTGGCAGAAACTAGTGCACAGAGGCAGCAGGGACAATTGCCAAGGCAACCTACACATAGGGAGCAAGCAAACGTCGTTACTCTTCGTAGTGGCACTGCTTATGCTGCTCCTCCTATGCCCATTGATGATGATACTGTCCCTAGCAAGGAGAAGGAGGTAGTGGAGAAGGAATTGGAGAAGAATTCGACGTCTGATGTCGAAGTGTCTGAAACAGCTGAACAGGCAGAAAAGAAGAAGGAGAAGGAGAAGGTTGCTGATACACCTTTTACACCAAGGTTGCCTTTTCCTCATCAAATGCAAAAGTCCAAGGTGGATCAACAACTTGGTAAGTTCTTGGCTATGGTCAAGAACCTTGAGGTAACGGTTCCTTTCACTGAACTTGTTTCTCAAGTGCCTGTCTATGCTAAGTTTTTAAAGGAGATGATCACAAAAAAGAGAGATTTTGGTGGGGTAGATAGAGTCGCACTCACTGAAGAGTGTAGTGCCGTTTTGCAAAATAAATCTCCACCTAAATTGAAAGATCAGGGTAGCTTTTCCATCCCTTGTCATGTAGGTGCACTTTTTATTGATAAAGCATTATGTCATTTAGGTGCATCTGTGTCTGTCATGCCTTTGTCTGTCTGTAGTAAACTGAATATGGGGGCACTTAAGTGCACTCAAATTACTTTGCAGATAGCTGACCGTTCTATAAAATACCCTCTAGGTGTTTTAGAAGACGTCCCTGTTAGGGAGGGAAAGTTCTACATTCCTGTGGATTTTGTTGTGTTGGATATGGAAGAGGACTCCCAAATTCCTATTATTTTGGGCAGACCATTTTTGTGCACTGCAGGTGCTGTTATTGATGTCAAGTCAGGATCTTTGACTTTGAGTGTTGGTGATGATATTGTCACTTTTAAACTAACCAATGCTATGAAGTCTCTTATGTTTGAAGAATCTTGTTGCAGGATAGATGTGGTAGACAAAGCTGTGATGTCTGCATTCCAACAGATACGTGACGCTGATCCATTGGAGGTAGCATTGACTGAGAGTGACTCCTTAGGCATCGATACTGATGTTGATGCCTGTCTTGCTGATTTAGAGGGTCATGGAGCTGAACAGAAACAGGAAACTGTGGTACTTGAAAGTGTATGCTCCAGTTCTACTCCTCAGGTAACTAAGGTGGAGCTCAAACCACTTCCCTCTCATTTGAAGTATGCATTTTTAGATGATAAGGAAGAATGTCTTGTGATTGTCAGTACTAAACTCACAGATAGCCAATTGAAAAGCTTGCTTGCTGTGCTTCGTATACACAAGACGGCTATTGGGTATAGTATTGATGATCTAAAGGGCATTAGTCCTGATTTTTGTATGCATCGTATTAATCTGGAAGAGGATCACCGCCCTTGCATTCAACCTCAGAGACGTTCGAATCCTAATATGCAAGAGGTGGTGAAGAAAGAAATTATGAAACTATTAGATGCAGGGATCATCTATCCCATTGCTGATTCGAAGTGGGTCAGTCATGTGCAAGTGGTTCCCAAGAAGGGGGGACCACTGTTGTTGAAAATGAGAAAGGTGATTTGATTCCCACTAGGACTGTGACAGGGTGGCGTATGTGCATTGATTATCGTAGACTTAATAATGCCACTCTGAAGGACCATTTCCCCCTCCCCTTTATTGATCAGATGTTGGAAAGGCTAGCCAAACATAGTTATTTCTGTTATCTGGATGGATATTCTGTTTTTTTTTTCAAATCGCCATCCATCCAGATGATCAGGAAAAGACTACGTTTACATGTCCTTATGGCACTTTTGCATATCGCAGGATGCCATTTGGATTGTGTAACGCTCCCGCTACTTTCCAACGCTGCATGATGGCCATATTCTATGATTTTATTGAAAATATTATGGAAGTGTTTATGGATGATTTCAGTGTTTATGGTTCTTATTTTGATGTTTGCCTGCATAATTTGTCCAAAGTGCTTAAAAGATGTGTTGAGGCAAACCTCGGGCTTAATTGGGAAAAATGTCACTTCATGGTGAATGAAGGTGTCGTTTTAGGTCACTTGATTTCTGAGCGTGGCATCCAAGTGGATAGAGAAAAGATTGAGGTGATTGAGAAACTTCCCCCTCCAATGAATGTCAAAGGAGTGAGGAGTTTTCTTGGTCATGCGGGGTTTTATCGCAGATTTATCAAAGACTTCAAAAATTGCGAAACCCCCCACTCAATTGTTGCTAAAGGGTGCCACGTTTGATTTTACTGATGATTGTTTGGAGTCTTTTGACAGGATAAAGACAGCTTTAATCACTGCCCCTATTATACAACCTCCATATTGGAATCTCCCTTTCGAGATCATGTGTGATGCTAGTGATTATGCGATAGGGGCAGTACTTGGTCAACGGAAGGATAAGCTACTCCATGTGATTCACTATGCTAGCAAAACCTTGGATCCAGCCCAGGTTAATTATGCTACGACAGAGAAGGAGTTGCTAGCCATAGTCTATGCATTGGATAAATTTCGAACCTATCTGATAGGTTCGAAAGTTATAGTACACACTGATCATGCTGCGTTGAAGTACTTGATGGCCAAGAAGGAGGCCAAACCTAGACTCATCAGATGGATTCTTTTGCTGCAAGAATTCGACTTGGAAATCAAAGATAAGAAGGGTGCTGAGAATGTGGTCGCCGACCACCTTTCTAGGTTGAGGTTTGGATCCCCTTCTGACCCTCCTATAGATGACTCTTTTCCTGATGATCATTTATTTTCTGTGTCCTCTAAAACTCCTTGGTATGCTGATTTTGCTAACTTCTGTATTAGTGGTTCTCATCCTCCCAATCTTACATATCAGCAGCGCACAAAGTTTTATCATGATGCTAGAATGTATTTTTGGGAGGATCCTTTCCTATATAAGAAGTGCTCCGACGGGATGTTTCGTTGTTGCATTCCTGATTGGGAAATAGAGGGTGTTTTGCTACATTGTCATAGTATGCCTTCTAGTGGTCATCTAGGTTCCCAAGCGACTGATTTTAGAGTCCTACATAGTGGTTTCTATTGGCCTTCGATTTTTAAAGATGCCTGTGCCTTTTGTTTATCTTGTGATGCTTGTCAAAGGACGGGTAATCTTTCAAAAAGGCAAGAGATGCCACAGAGTGGGATTTTAGAGGTCGAACCTTTTGATGTGTGGGGGATTGATTTCATGGGACCCTTTCCTACCTCTTGTGGGAATAGGTATATTTTAGTGGCCGTTGACTATGTGACTAAATGGGTAGAAGCTATAGCATCACCAACCAATGATTCCAAGGTTGTGATGAAGATGTTTAAGAAAATAATCTTCCCCCGTTTTGGTGTCCCCCGTGTTGTAATTAGTGATGGAGGTTCTCACTTTCATAAAAGCACCTTCAAGGCCTTATTGACAAAACATGGAGTCACCCACAAAGTCGGTCTTGCTTATCACCCTCAGACTAGTGGCCAAGTAGAAGTGTCTAATAGGCAAATTAAGAGGATTCTTGAGAAAGTTGTCACTAAGGCTAGAAAAGATTGGTCTTTGAAACTTGATGATACTCTTTGGGCGCTCCGCACTGCTTTTAAGACTCCTTTGGGTACCACACCCTATCGATTGGTTTATGACAAAGCTTGTCATCTACCAGTTGAGATGGAGTATCTTTCTGCGTGGGCGGTCAAAGAAATTAACCTTGATTTGACAGCTGCAGGTGAAGCACGACTTCTTCAACTCAATGAGTTGGATGAGCTCCGTTTGGATGCTTATGAGAATCACAGGCTCTATAAAGAGCAAACGAAGAAGTTGCATGATAAGATGATAGGAAAAAGAGAGTTCAAGGTTGGCGACAAGGTTTTATTGTTCAATTCCAGGTTGAGACTGTTTCGTGGAAAGCTCAAATCTCGATGGTCTGGACCATTCGAGGTGACAGAAGTGAAGGCACATGGTGCCATCGAGGTTGCCAACCAAAAAGGAGAGAAGTTTAAGGCAAATGGACAGCGTGCTGAAGCTGTACCATGAGGGTGCCTTTGTTGGTTGTGTGGAGGAAATGCGCTTTGATTCCTCCCCACTTGATTCATCTGCCTAGAGAGGTAATATGGTCGTGCGAGACCTTCATAAAACAGCGCTTTCCGAGAGGCAACCCGCATCTCTTAGTTAGATTTTCTTTTCTTTTGTTTCGTAGTTTGTAGCATGTGAGAGAGCGTGAGGGTACTAATGTGTTCCTAGATCTTGTGTGCTTTGATGTGCAGATATGCTATTTGAAGAGAAACCTTAGCCATACTTGCCCCAAACTTGCAAAAAGGCGAGCTACTTACTGAACAATAGCTCGCCCGATCAGATCGGGTGGCTGATGCCCGATCGGGCGGGCGTAAAAATTGTGCTGAAAAAGGAATTTGAGGAGCACCCGATCCAATCGGGCAAGGTGTGCCCGATCGGGTGCGCAACCCTAGCACCCGATCAAAAATACCTTGCCCGATCGGGTGCTCGATCGGGTATATGAGCAAAAGTCAAAAAGTCAAATCAGCTGAAAAGGGGATTACACCCGATGGCATCGGGCATTGTTCGCCCGATCGGGCGGTCGATCGGGCGAAGTGATTTTTCCCCATTCAAGAAAAAAAATGAATTCCACCCGATCGGGCGGCCCAGTGCCCGATCGGGCCTGCGACCAAAGACCGTCAAAAGCCATGGTTTCTTTTCTTTTCTCACCACAAATTTCCACTCACCATTCACTCCTTATCTCCTTTCCCACTCATCTCTCTCTCTCTCTTCACTCATCTTCAACCTCCAAACCCCTAACCTCCATTAAAACCCAAATTCTTCTACCTCAAATCTCCATCCTTTCTCCACCAAACTTCATAAAATCTCTTCCTTTTCTCCTTTCACCCTTCATCTCACAAAATTTCATTCACAAAAATCATCTTCCCTCTCCCTTCTCTTCTCACACTCACCCAAAGCCACATCCTTTGTGTTAGGCACGGTTACAAGGTTCCAATATTCCATGGCAAGCAAGCTCAGGAGGCTCGTTAGAGGTGAAAGCTCGCGATCTAGGCGAGAATCAACACCACCACCACCACCACCACCACAGGTTCCACGGGATCCTCAGTACCCGGAAATCATTTTCCGGGATGATGAACATCGCGAGAAGTTCTTGCGATTTAAAAAACGTGAGGTATTTCCTACCCGCTTTTTAGATCTTGAGCTTTTGTCTAAGTTGGGTTTAACTGATGATTTTAAGGATTTTATGAAAACTTTGGGCATGGAGTCACTTTATAATGTGCATGTCAATACATATTGTCCATTAGTCTATGAGTTTTTTAGCAGTTTCAGTCTGACCAAGCCCAGGGCCGGTCCGGTCACCCATGTTCATTTCAGAATACTCAACCGAGACCACACCCTCACCCTTAAGGAATTTGCGGGGGTTCTTCGGTTACAGGTACGGGGTGACTACTACCCACTAGACCACTTCAAAATGGCCGATACTTATTTTATACTGACTGGGGACACCACACCTTTTGACATCCAGCATTGTCATTGGGTGAATTTCCATCACCCAATTTTTAGTATTTGGATACGGTTCATGGCCCAGACTCTTTTAGGGCGGTTTGAGGGTCACTTGGTCCGGGGGGCCGAGTTAGTTGCTATTGCTAGCTACATTGCCAAAGGCTCTAGGGAGAAATTTCAGTACAACTTGGCCCACCATGTAGCTATTCAGTTCGAGCGTATCTCGAACTCGCTCCCTAGGCCAAGGGAAGACGGTAGTTGGACCTCTAGGAGGTTAGTCAACGGGGGGTTGATCACATTGTTTGCCCGGCAAATTGCCGGCTTTGACGAGACTCAGTGTACCCCCGTCCTTGGCCCTACCCTCATTGACCTCACATACCTCAACACCCTTAAAGTCTTAAACCGTCTGCCTGACCATAGATTCCAGTGGGTGATTAAATCAAAAAAATCCATCATTCTGCCCGACCCTAGAGCCCGATTGCGGCCTCGTCAGGCGAACTACCTACTCCACATAGAGGGAGTTGATCTTGTTGTCGCTGACCCCGAGCCCCCTCGTCGTTCCTACCACAGGCGGCATACGCCGATCTTAGACGAGGGCGCCTCCACTTCTGCTCCTCCCCCTCCTCCCCCTCACACGGACACATTTGATTTCACTTCTATGATGTCGACCTTAGGTCGCATGGAGACGGGGATGGGAAGGATGGAAGGGCTGATCAATGCGAACACCGCCACCCTCGCGGGATATGGCACTCGCATCAATCAGCTCTACACCCGTGTAGATCAGATGGGAGGACGGATGGATACCTTGGCCAACGACCAGCACTACGCCCTCTATCCTCTCTATGAAGATTATTGTAGGCGTGGCATTATTGAGCAGACTGCTCAACACCCCTCGTGGTACCATTGGAACCCGAGTTATGGCCAGCCTGCCGGTTAGAGTGATGACATGGCAGAGGATGAGGAGGAGGAGCCTGATCGTCAGTCCGTCTCTTTAGGAGAATTTGGTCTTGGGCCTAGTGGTTTTGGCGGTGGTTTTGATGCAGGTACTAGCAGCTTGGTGGAGGGATGAGTGGTTTTTCAGGTGATCCCTCAGGTGGTGGTTACACAGATGGTGGTGGTACTTCTGGTGGCGGTTTATTTGGTGCCCCCACTGATGATGATATGGGCGGCTGATGCCCTTGTTCTCTCCTCTCCCTTGTTCAGCTTGGGGGAGGATCTCTCATTGTGAGTACTCTCTTTATTGCTTTCTAGTATAGTTTATTGCTTTTTAATGTAGTTTAAAGCTTTGATAGAATAGTTTACAGCTTTGAGAAAATATGAAAAAAAAAGAAAAAAAAATATGATTGATCATGACTGGTTTGATTGCCTCCCTGTGCCCCTTGTTGTGCTGTTATTGAAAATGATTTGACTCTGTTTTCTGGATAGCTGGGCATTTGTGATTATGAGGTTTTGATTTGATGTTCGACTACTTTGATTTCGAGCGATTTCTGACTATGATATACTACTTTGTGCTGCATACCTGATTTGGTTAGACTGTGAGGCCTTTTTCTATCCTACTGGATTCATACTATTATCCAGTCTATATTTTTGGTGTGTTAGTTCCTCTCTAGCGGATTGATCTTGACTTTGACTTCGTACTCATCTGATGTTTGGTGACTTGTTACATTTGCTATGATAGAGGCGTTCTTTTGACTTATTCTTGAGCCTCAGAGTTAGTTTTTGATACTTTTTATCCTCCTTAGCCCCGCTGAGCCTAATGACCTTGTTTCATGTTACTTAAACCCTTATTATGAGCCCATGGCCTTTGTTTCGATATTATTTCCAAGCCTAGCTTGGGGGAGCTTTTGTATGGGTTGAGTTTGAAGTTGGTTTCATGGTTTCATGGTTTGGTTTGGTTGTTGAGGAATTAAAAGTTGTATTTGTTGTGGCTTGATTGTGAGAAAAAGAAAAGAAAAGGCAAAATTAGAGTTGCGTGAATGAAGTTCAGAAAAATGAAAGAAAAATGAAATAAAAGTTCAAAAGAATTCAAAGTTCTTTCATTCACGTACGTTCATAAAGAAGAATTCGCTCCATTGCCTAAAAATTGGGTTTGTTGTGAGTGTTCATTGAATTATAAGAGTTGGTTTATTTTTTGATGGTTATATGGTGTTGATTGGGAGTTGTTTAGGCCATCTTAGGCCCTGTTTGAGTGTTCATGCTCCCCCTTTCTGGTTTTTCCACCACATTACCCAAAAGTATCCCCTACCTCTTACCTAAGCCCCATTACAACCCGGAAAAGTCCTCTTAAGCTTGCGCCTACAATGTCTATTGGATTGATTTTGAGTCAGTTTGTCAAAGTTAAAGAGTATGTCTGCTAGTTGAGTTGACTTGATTAGGATGAGCGACATTTTACCTTCTTAAACACATGAGAGTGTGAGTGGGAAGGGACATCTATGATCGGGTCGGTGAGTGTTCGGGCATATTCTTTGCCTGCCACAAAATTAAGAGGAGTGACACCCTTTGTGAGCACCTTTTCAGGATTTGTATGCCTAGTAGTCACTTGAACTTGATGAATTGCTTGGATGATTGGTGGTTGGATAGATTTGATTTGCCGAATTTGAATTATGCCTGCTTGAACGATTCTTAGTCTTGAAAATATTTTTGAGCTTGAATTGTTTTATCTATGGGGTGAGGCAATCTATTCCACGATCATGTTCTATTTGCTTGAGGACAAGCAAAGGTTTAGCTTGGGGGAATTTGATATATTGATTTCTTATAGAGTTTTTCCCTTTCTTTACAAGCTAAATTGTGCGATATTGATGCTCTTAGGAGCTATTTATGCTAACTATTTCGATATAGTTGTGGTTTGTGTGTTCCATATCATTTTGCAGGTTTTTAGGGAAAAAAAAACTCCCTATTTACTTGATGTTTTGAGCACCACGCTATAGCGGAAGGTTATGAGGCATCTTAGCGGTCTCGAGATGGTATTCGGACCCCATTGTGAAGAAGAAATATTCAAAAGACTTGGCGTCTGAAGCCAAGTGAAGGCAAGAAAGAAAGAAGCCTCGCCCGATCGGGTCGGGCAGTGGTTGCCCGATCGGGTACGAGTAAAATGGCCAAAAGTTCAGATTTTCCGCCTGATCGGGTGGACTTGCCCGATCCCGTTGGGCGGACCTACACTTGGCCATATGTTGCTGGATTTTTGAGAGCTGAAGAAGAGGTCCACCCAATGGCATCGGGTGGTCTTGCCCGATCGGGTGCTGGGGTTGCGGCCCCGATCGGGTGCTGGGGTTGCAGCCCCGATCGGGTGGATGTTGCCCGATCTCATCGGGTGAAGCCCTATTTGCTGATGCTGAAAACTTGTTCCCAGACCCGATCGGGCTGCCCTTTGCCCGATCGGGTGGACGACACGGGGATGCGATTTTCGTTATTTCCCCACTCTATCTTATTGTTTTCTTAGAAACTATAAATACTTTTTAGGTTGTTTTTATTTGGATCTTTCATTCTATTGAACATTTAGAGAGCTCTTAGCCTAGTTTCTTATTGTTTTCCATTGAAGAAGAGATTCAAGTATTATTTTAATTCAATTAAAGTTTCCGCTTTCCGTCAATTTGGTAATCGTCTTTCTTATTGCTTTATTCTCATCTCTCAATTGCTTTAGTTTTATTGCCCTTTATTCAATTCATTCATGATGCAATTCTTAGGGTTTTCAATTAGTTTTGTTATTATTGATTCAATCATGTCTGAGTAGTTCTCTTTCTAGGGTGTTAGTTAGGGAAGCCATGTTTATACCATGATTGCTATTTAGACTTCCATCGATTTCTAGGGCTTGATTAGAGTGATTGTGGTGTGGTTTGTTCTTAATTAGTGATTAATGTTAGTTGCCAATTTCATTGATTGCTTGTGGTTAATAGTTGTTTGCACAGATCCGTCTTACGATTAGAGGCCTAGGACATATCAGTAGTTCTGATTACGTTAGTGAACATGCAGCGTATGTTGAACTATGAGCGTTGAGTCTTAACCATAGCTCAACACATGCTCTAATCCCTCGACTCTTGACCTAGGTTTTGATAGTTGTTGACCTTGTTTGATTGGTATAAGCATGGTGGACCGACCTAATACCCTAGGCTTTTATTTATAGTTAAATCCTCGACTTAATTCGTATTCCTTAGCTTACTCATTAGTTTAGTTAATTCTCCCTATTTTCATCTGAAATAGTTAGTTAATTGAATATTAATATAGAAACTCTGTCTCCCTGCGGATTCGACCCTGCTTCCACTGACTACCTTAGTAAGAGGACCGTAGGTTTATCTTTGAATAGGTGATACGATTAAAACCTATTAGAGCCCGATCAGCTGCCCGATCGGGTCAGCGATCGGGTGGGGCCTAGTTGCTCATTTTCTTGCTGCTGCTACCACAAGAAACGAGGAATCAAAGTTTGGAAATAGTTCACTATGGGCCCGATCGGGTCCCGTGCACGTTTACGCGACTTTTATCTTTTAATTCCGCTTTTAATTAGACTTTGAGGATAAAGACCTTTTCCTCATTATTTTAGAGGGATCTTTTACTCTAGTTTATTTCTCATAGTTCCTAGCTTAGTTTTATTTAGTTTAAACACTTTAGATTAGATTAAAGGTGATTGAACCTATTTGATTTCAATAAAAGTTCTTGCTTTTCGTCAATTGGTATTCTTCTCTACTCTAATCTCTTTTATTATTCTTAATTGCTTAGCTTAAGTATTTAATCATTCATGATTCAATTATTAGGGTTTTCAATTAGTTTTGTTATTATCAATTCAATTATGAGTGAGTAGTTCTCTTTTTAGGGTGTTAGATAGGGAAGTCATGTTTATACCATGATTGTTGTTTAGATTTCTATCAATTTCTAGGGCTTGATTAGAGTGATTGTGGTGTGGTTTGTTCTTAATTAGTGATTAATGTTAGTGGCCAATTTCATTGATTGCTTGTGGTTAATAGTTGTTTGCACAGATCCGTCTTACGACTAGAGGCCTATGACACATCAGTAGCTCTGATTACGTTAGTGAACATGCGGCGTATGTTGAACTATGAGCGTTGAGTCTTAACCATAGCTCAGCACATGCTCTAATCCCTCGACTCTTGGCTTAGATTTTGATAGTAGTTGACCTTGTTTGATTGGTATAAGCATGGTGGACCGACCTAATACCCTAGGTTTTTATTCCATAGTTAAACCCTCAGTTTAATTCGTTGTCTTTAGCTTAATTATTAGTTCAGTCAATCTTCCCTGATTTCATCTGAAGTAGCTAGTTAATTGAATATTAATTTAGAAACTCTGTCTCTCTGTGGATTCGACCCTGCTTCCCTTGACTACCATAGTTAGAGGACTGTAGGTTTATCTTTGATTAGGTGATACGATTTTAGCCTATCAGGTACTCCTTTTTTATTTGGATGTGAGATAGTAGTGGGTTATGATTAAAAAGTCAAAAGAATAAAGTAGTGGTGGACCATGTCCAAAAATAGAAGTGTATAGAGTTTTTGGGACAGATGAAAAAGGAGAGTGTATAGAGCTTTCTTGGACGGAGGGAGTATAAAATTCTACATAAAAATATAACGGTTATTGTAAGGGAGAAGAGAAATACATTTATAGGAAGGACGGATAGTTTGCGTTATAGTGTTTTGTATATTCTTTCCAAAAGAAACTAAAGAAGTCCTTAGTTGTAGATAGAGTTGTTTCATTTGATTAGGAATTTAAAAAACGTTAAAATTAATTTTTTGTGTCCCCTCCCCTTCTCTTATAAAATAGAGAAAAAATGTAATTAGAAATATATGTAACATGTTTTTGCTAGGTACATCTCGGAAATGAACTAAACTACTAGAGAAACACATCCCTTTTATTTTGTTATTAGGAATATGAACTAGACTAATTTGGTGCTCGTTGCAGAACCAGATGGTAATCTACACTCTACGTTGGATCATTTAGGGGCATTTGAAAACTTTCGTGATGAGTTCCATGTGATTAAAATAACAAAGAAGCACGTGAAGCTCGAAAGTAAAATTTCATACAACTAATATCAACTCTTTTCCTTTTACAAATTTCAATATTAGAAATTATACTTGAATATTACAACACACTAACAAAGTGAAATAAAATTGCCAATAACTATAAGAATCATCAGGATTGTAAATTAGAGAATGATGTTGCTTATTAACTATTAAAAGTTGCGGTTTCGAAAGTAAAACTTTACGCAACTGTATAACATGTACTATCACTAAAAAGGAAGTAAAACTCTGCAACAAAAAAATAAGGGAGTAAAACTAGAGAGATGGAGAATTAGAGGAAAATGGAGTCTAAGAGAATTTGTTTTGATTAGAATAAGGTAAGAAGGATACATTCATGATATAAATTTGATGCTTTAGATTTCTTTTCTTGCTATGGGTTGATAGTGGATCGTATTGGAATCCAAAATTTAGGGCACATAACTTTAGCCGACACTACTTTGTGCCTAAATACGAGTTTATAATATAAATATTTTAGGGTGGATGTTTTACAGGGTGGATGGAGTGATTACACGAGTATCTTTGAATACTTGGATCCAAAAAAATTCTTCCAGACTGAACTTTTCTTATCCAATGGTGAAATCTCGTTTTCCTCTTGAGACAAGGAAAGCCATATATCTCCATTAATCAACAATAATACATGAGTTAAAAAAGGAAATTTCATTTTGATTGCATCCAAACAAATGAAAATAAAAAAACGATTAGATTTCTCATTTTCGAAAATAATTTTTACAAAAATCAATTTCAACTAAAAATGCTTTCCGTCCAACTATTTTCAACTAACTTTTACTTATCTAAACTCAAAATAAATTGAAAAGAACATGCTTCAAACATGCCAATAAAGATAACCCATGAAGAATGGGGACTATGGACTAAGGGATTGTTCTCCCCAACTATTTCAGTTAAACTCAACTTTGGACAATACTTTTACTATTACATATCACTGTTCATTCCAGTTCGTTTCATCTGTTTTATGCCGAATATAATGGACTCTAATAGGGGTATCAAATATCATATGTTTGGGTGATTATAGTCATCGGAAGCGCACCGGAACCAGTGTCTCTCAGTCTTGAAAGAAACAACCAGTTTTCCCTCTGTCATCCCCTTCTCTGCAATTCAATTTCCCTCCCTTCATTCAATTCGCCATTACCACTATCCATAACTTTCTCTCTCTCTTCCTTCCCTCATCTCTCTTTGTCGCGTTCCAATTTCCCTCCATCAACTACTTCTCTTCTTACCCTCTTCACGTCCCTCATTTCTTTAATTTAACCCCCCCAAATTCCTCTTCCTTCTCATTTTCTAGGTCATGGTTTCCCCAATTCGGTGCTGCTGAGTTTGTATTCCACTCTCCATTCACGTTTTCCGATGGGTCGCTCTCGTGCAATTCCTTGCTCCAGTGATGATGATCCCTCTCAAAGGTCTGTTTACTTTCCCCACTCCTTATTTTTTTAAGCATTTGGTTACGAGGTCGATTCGTATTAGGAAAGTATATATGCTACTTATTGCCTTTATATTCTATCATGTTTGGTTGCGGAGATTGTTTGTTGAAATTAAGTTTGGTTCACCTCAATTCCTTGGGAGTAGAATTAGGATAGCTAGTCACGGAGCGGTTAGCCGGAGCAAGAAAAGAGTAAGCTCGTTCTTGGGTTTGAAATGAGAACTTCAGCCTCTGGGGAATGTATATATACTTTGATGGGTTAAGCTTATACTATGCCTTTTGACACAAATTTATCGATGGAGCGAGTCTTGTTCCTTTTTATTTGTGATAACTGAAGGTTTTGTGTTAGTTAGCTGCATTTTTTTTAAGTGCAAATTGAAATTTTCTTTTATATTTTGGTTAGTGAACTTGCAATTGAGAAAATAAATGTGAAATTCTGATACAAATTAAAGGGTAATGGCAAAGTGAGGATCAGATATAGAAGGTATCGAAGTGTTTGGTATTTGGGTGTAGTCTAACTTGATCTTTTGGGACTTGGGCGAATTGATGAGATTGATAAGAGGATTGAAATGGGTTCTAGGCTTATAGGAAGAAACAATATTTATATCATCGTATGAAACTAAAAGTATGTGGTGTGAAAATTTTGGCATTCATCTTGGAAGCCAAACAAACGACTGCCTCATCACCATTCGTCATGAACTTATGCCTTATGGGTGGTTTGCTCTAATGACTTGCACTTGACCTCATTTTGTGGAAACAATTAGTAGAACTGTTAGCTGATGGTTTGCTATATGTTCAATGGTTTGGTTTAATAGAATTGATTAAACTTTGCTGCAGTTAATTCTTATTTTTGTTCTACGTGAAAATTGTGATGTTGCTGGCGATGATGATCACTATCGAGTTTGAGATCTTCCCATATTGGATATCTGACTATTAGTTTATAAAATGAAGGTCCACGTGTTTCAAAGATGTTTTGAAAACTTGTAAAGGAAGAAGTGTTGGAAAGCCAAGGATTAGTGGAACTATTAACAGATGGCATAGATGTTACATGCCCCAACATGATGAACCTTTGGGGAATCAAGAAATTTCACAATGGGGTTTCATTCCAACAATTAATAACAAAAATTTGGATAAATATCTATATTAATCTTTTAAAGATTGGTAGGTAAAATATTACTCCTACTGTTATTCTATCTATAATTAACAAAGTCAGGAAAAACCTTGAAATTATTTCAATATTGGACCTTGAGATTTTTGATTTTGTGTGTGTGTGTGTGTGTGGGGGGGGGGGGGAGGATATATCTGAACATGAATAAAAAAAATTGAAATGTTTTTAATGTCCTTGTCTCAATGCCTATAAATTACTAGTAGTCAAAGGATGCTTAGACAAAAAAGAAATTCCTTATCTGTTTTGACTACCCCTAGGAAAACTTACAAAAACAATCATGGGAAAGAAACCAACTTTCACTTGCAGGACAAATTAAAGGTGCAAGTTGACCTTGGAACACTCAATCGTATTAGTGATGGACAAAAGAAAATTAGTTAAGATAAAAAAATGAAATAATTTGATTGAATTATAGGATCAAACTGTATAATCCCAAGGTTGTAGATTCGTACTTCCTCCGTTTCGCAATACTCGCAACGTTTCTTGTTTGCACACTATCCAATGCAATACTTTGAACCTTAATATCTCTAATTATTGATAAGTAAAAATTATAAAAAGTTGATATTATGATAGTATGCATTAAGACGAATCAAATAAGACCCCACTTGACTATGTTTTTTCTTATACACTTGTAAAAAAATATAACATAAGATTGGTTCATGAATAGTGGCTACTATTCTTATGTTGCGAGTATTGCGAAACGGAGGAAGTATTAAGATTCTACTATGTGAAGTTTTAGTTGTTCTACAAAATTACGGTTCTACGTAGAATCGAATCCATTAGGTTCTTTCGGATCGTTGAATTATAGGCTCGTAAGATAGGATTAGGATTTTGATAACAATGGGGGATACACAAACAAAATCTCTAAGGCACATGCTATAGTCACGTTTTGCCTGATGTGGGTTTTGAATGCCCCGAGGTTTGAGGCACCAATGTGGTTTCATAAGAGCCATTGACATAGGACTAAATTTTACTAAAGTCTGCCTGTATTGCCCTTATAATGAAAAGAATATGTCGGACAATACAACATATTTTTAGTCTATGTGTAACGTATGGTGGAGTTAGCAACTAGTCACATTACGTTACTATTGACTTTTTTCTGGAAAATGTTATTTGTATTTTCCCATTATTTTTGAAATTACCCTCTTCGCTTGGATAGTTGGATGTAAGGCTGCTTACACTCCAATTATCAGTAGATTTTGGATGCTCTATATTATTTGTTCCTGCTATTGATCTTTTTACTGCTACCTCTGTTTTTTGTTTTTTTAATGGGTTTCTAATATTGCCCGTTTGCTACTATTACTTGTGATTTAAGTCATTTTGGATTATCATATATGTAAATAAGTCATTTATTTGAGTATTCTGGTATACAAGGGTTTTAGGAGGTGTAAGGAGAGTTTTGTACATTTGTCAATGGCTTATCTTTTGGTTAGGACCAAGAACCTTACTTTTCCATGGACCTTTCTCATGGTAGTGTACAACAACAACAATAACTAAGCCTTATTCCCAAAGTGATTTGGGGTCGGCTAACATGAATCGTCAATTGAAACCGTTGCCAAAGGAGTTGGCACTTCTCATGGTAGTGTATGTATGCAATATTATTATTGCACAAGGCGACAATCATCCTCAAGGATTGGTTCACCTAAGGGTTTTGGGGTGATATTGATTCACCTCAAAGACTAAGCACCTTACTTTTCCTCGATAGTTTTTATGGCGGATACATATTTATTGGTCGTTAAAAGGTTGTTATTTGTTACAAAGTTGATTTAACTTTTGTTATTCTCCAATATCTTGTTTTCATATATTTTGTTAGTCTCCAATATACTTTTTGTCAATGGTTCGGCTTTAGCTTTAGAACCGAGCACCTTACTTTCCTAGACACTTTCATGGTGGCTATGGACGAAGTGGTTGTTAAGAAAGGTGGTCTTTTTGTTACAAAGTAAGTTGTTTTTACCATTTATTAGTCTTCAATATCATGTTTTAAAACCTTTCTTTTATTCTCGTTTTCAATTGTTCGGGCGCTGGAGTATGAAAGCTCTTTTGATTTTTTGCCTTATTAGTTTCTATTTTCTTGACCCGATTTATCAAGAATTTATGGAAAAAGAAGTAAATCCGCCTCAAAATTATTTTCCTTATTTGGTTTCAATTATTGATTTCTCACGCAATAATAAAAACAAGGTGAATGTAAGAAAACCCCCAATAAGATCGTCCTCTAATCATAAGAAGCCATGGGTTGTTTGTTGAGTTTTAGCATTTGATAAATAAAAGCGAGTCTTATGAGGGTTACACAGATTTAGCGATATCAACTAGCTACACCAAATGGAAAAGTGACTTTTGAAGAACTATCAGTGTTCCTCTTTTCAATTTCAATCCTTCAACTTTGACCTGTATGATTATAAAATGCAAGGAAGCATTATGCAAAATCTTCACCTGGATAGTGGTCTCATTGAGAGGTTTGTTTCTTATCATTATTGGATTTAAGTTTATGCAACATGTCATTTGAATTTTCCGATCATAGAGCAATATGTTCTCTTGTCATAATGCTCATGGGAAATCTTTCTTTGCATCACGAGTTCATCTTTTGTGAAGATTTCACTTAGTTGACTCTAACTAGCTATAGAGATTTGTAGCCTCTTGGCTCTCTCGTCGTTTTGGAGGAGAGAAGAGGGCCTTTTAAAGGAATTAAGGATGATTGTAAACTTCATAGATGACCGGCAAAATTCTGTTTTGGATCTTAGAATCAAATGATTGTATCTCAAAGAAATGTGATATTTCCCAACTCTTACGAGAGTTTAATGTTTTTAGAATCTTATCGTACTGAAAATCTAGAATATTGGGACCTTAATGGGGTTCCACAAGCCTTCATAATAAATCGGCTGTTATATTACATTAATAAGTTTCTTATGCATTTAATATATTCTTAACTTCCTTAACAACCAAGAAAAGTGTACCTTGCCAACAATATTACTGATCTTTAAGATATTATTCATTTTAATCTTTGTGAGATATTGACTTAGCAATTTTCAGTATGACATTGCTCTATAGGCTTGATCTTAATAATCTTTTGCATATAGTATTCCGACGTTATTGTAAAAACTGATATACTAAAGTAAAAGATGAATTTTTAACCTTTTGGAACTCTATCTAAAGTATATATTAGATGTTGGTGCATCAATATGGATTATTTTTGCAATTCTGTACGATCTTACAATCTTAGGTTCTAATACGCACAAGTCGTAAATCGTAAGTAGGATCGGATTCATGACATTGATAATTGGTCTTATTTACTGAGTAATGCCATAAGTGCCAATCTGCTATCATTCATAGATCCTATGTTTTGATAAATGTATTTTCTTTTTTGGGTGTATGTGTGTGCTTTTGTTGAGGAGGAAAAAAGTAAAAGCATTATCTCGGGCCCATCTTTTAATTCCATTTTTGAAGGATTTAGCTGCACACGTTTTGATTTGTCTTAGATCACGAGCTCTGAAGTTATATGTGCTGTCTCTCTATACTGCATATTTTTTGAGATTTGTTAAGGTGGAAGCCATCTTGTAATCTTTCTATATTCAAAGACACTTGCACATCTCACATGTTATGACTTGGTATGAATGTCAGCTTCAGCTAATGGCCACTTGTATCTCAGTTCGCTGATGAATTAGTTTTCTTTCCACTTTCCCTGAATCTGATATTGTTGCCTGATTAATACAGAATGACCTACCTTCAATTTGCCTTTAGGGGGCCATTGTTAATGTTCAAATTTAATGCTTTTAATAAGGATGACGCAACTATATATGCATATAGCTGTACTTATTAAATGCTTTTGTTGTAAAGAGAGGTAATTTTGGTGGGTTTAGAAAATCAGAAGTAGCGGCTTTTGTTATAGTATGGAGAATATGGGGACCACATGCCAAAAAATAGAAATTGTAGCAAGTATTTTGAACATCTATGTATGGAAAATGTAACGATCAAAACAAGACGGAGGCAGTAAGGATCAGCAAATAGCTAAAGAAAGTCCTGCCCAAGGAAGAACGTACATTTTAATCTTTTTAAGGTTGGCATGACGGATTTTGTGGTTTTTACTGTAAAAGAGTGATGTTAGTGCACAAAATTAGGGGGCATTTGGTTTATATGCATGGGAAGTAAAAGTATCTTGGCCTATGGTGAGGTTGTGGCATACTCTACAGAGGTGAAGGATCTAAGGCTTTGGTGGGACGTGGAAGTGAAAGAGAATGGGCAGTGGCAGTTGTGGGCCTTAGTGGTAGCTAAAGAATTGGGCATCGGCAAGTGGTTACTGGTGGTGCTGACAGTGGTGTGGTCATGAAGCAAGGTTTTGGGTAGTGGGAGGTGGACCATGATCGGTGGTGGAAGGCGGAAATTTGGTTACCTGATTAAAATTTTTATTTCTTGGTGTCAGCGTGTAATCAGGATGCCCCAATTTGGGGTAAATCAGTAAGAAGAGTAATGGGGCCCATGTTAATTTAGTAAGTAGCAAGATAGGACATTCCCAGATCAGGCCACTTGTTTGTCTTCATGTGATGGAATCATTTATCAATCATCTTTTTGGTATATAGGCCTTTTAAGGGTGTCTCTTACCAGCTTGCCTCCGTCACTTAGTTTGTTTACTTAAATTTTAAGTTGATGCTTCTGGTTTCCTTTTGATGTGTCCCCGCTCATAACCTGACCTCTTTAGATCTGAAATAGCAAAAATTTCGCACTTAAGAGAATTTTGAAAAAGAATCAAAATGTTGGATATTTGGGCATGGAAGTTTCTGTTGATTGCTTAATGAATAGAGTAGGCTTATGATGTGTGTGTGTGTGCGTGCGTGCGTGTGTTTGTGTCAAGTTTGCTCTCGTTGTGTAGCTTCTTTTTTAATTGCCGCTGTTTGTGTGCCCTTCTACTTTAACATTCTATTGAGAACTGCCTGTTTATCTTCAGTAGAACAAAGAGGAAAAGGACAGCCTCAAATGTAGAGAACGTAGAGTCTGTTGCGGCAGGTACCGTGATCCTAAATTTTTGCCATGTGATTCGCAATCAACATGGGACACCTTACTCTTGCTAATCTACATTTTCAATGTAGGTCAAGGCTTAAGTGACGGGAAGAAGGCACTTTATCACTGTAACTATTGCAATAAAGATATTTCAGGAAAAATTCGCATTAAATGTGCAATGTGTCCAGATTTTGACCTCTGTATTGAGTGCTTTTCCGTGGGTGCCGAGGTCAATCCTCACAAAAGCAACCATCCATATAGGGTTATGGTAAATAACTAATCTTATTTGACTTTTTTGGTCTTGCATCGATGCTTTAAATTTGATCTCCTTTCACGGTTTAAGTTTTGTTAGCACCTTGATCATATCTTGTGGTTCTGACACTCCGAACTATTTCACTTTTACAGGATAATTTATCATTCCCTCTTATATGTCCTGATTGGAATGCAGATGAAGAGATATTGCTCCTAGAGGTACTCTCATACAGGCCTTTTTTCTAGTGCGGTTTTTGCATTGGGAGAGCTGTCATTTGATTAGCCTGTTTACTGAACATTGCTTTTCCATGTGTACAGGGAATTGAAATGTATGGACTGGGTAACTGGGCTGAAGTTGCAGAGCATGTAGGAACAAAAGGCAAATCAGAATGTATTGATCACTATAATACTATATACATGAACTCCCCTTGCTTTCCGCTTCCGGTAGTATAACTTGCTATAACTAAAATTCTTTCCCATGTTTTAACATTCTGACCACAATCGCTGTATCATAAAATTCCAGGACCTTTCTCATGTCGTCGGAAAGAATAAAGAGGAACTTCTTGCTATGGCTAAGGAACAAAATGACCTTAAAAAAGGTTTGTGTAAATGATCATTTGAGTTGTGCGTTTTTCGAAGTCATGATCTCAGGTTCGAGTGGTTGCTGAAGGTGACAGTAAGAGCATTAGTTTGAAACAAAAACTACGCTAATTAAATCCTTTCATTTTTGTTAGCATAATGGTGAAAGTTTTGTGGATTGGATCACTGATATCATGATTGAAAAGATTTTTGTCTTGATATCGTCTTCTTTCTTTCCTTTGTTTTTTGTGCCCCAGGCCCCCCAACTCCTGAGTTTCTCTTGTTAAATGGTTCTTTGGTATGCTGTATTTCTGATTGTTACTGTTCCAGGTCTGGCCGAAGATTCATCCAAAGAAGAGTCTGCATCTTCTACAAAAGTAAAGTAGGGCCTGTTTCCGCGAAGCTCTTTTGATCTCTTTTTGGATACTGTTTGTCTTCTTACTTTATCGTGTTTGTGAAGGATTGAAGAAATACATAGAGAAGCTTCAGTTAGTCAGTCCTCACAGGCCGGTATGTATTAGTAATTTCAAATATTTCTTCATTAGTAGTATGCAAATTATAATGCTCAGCTTTATATGAATACATGAGCTTACATTTGCTCATATAATGTTGCTTTTGTGTGGGTTCTGCAATACACTGCCAGTTAAGGAGCCAACAAATGCCACTTCAATCCAGGATGGGAGTGATGGCATCAAAGTTGAAGGTCTGAGTATAGAATTAGTAATTTATGATTGTTGTAGCTGACATTCCTAAGGAAGTAAGAATTGTTCTTTGATCTGATTTTGCAGATTCTCACCCGGACAGGAGTGTTGGAGAAAAAAAACCTAGAACATCTGCTGATGAGGGGCCTCCAGTAACAGATTTATGTGGTTACAATCCCAAGAGAGGGGAATTTGAGATAGAATATGACAATGACGCTGAACAGTTACTGGCAGATATGGAATTTAAAGAAACTGACACAGAAGCTGAACGTGAACTAAAGCTACGAGTTTTGCGAATCTACTGTCGGAGGTTTTCAGTTAGACTTTTATATGCCACTTTTTTTCTTCTTATGTGAATATGTTGGTGGTAGATATTCTTGTCTAGTATTTTTTGGATCATGCTGCCATTATTGAGACATTGCTATGTGTATTTTGCATTTTGTGACCTAAAATAAAGGTATTCTTATGAGTGTATGAGATGCTAGCAGAGTAGCAGGTTTTTGCGTTTATAGTGGTTATTTGGTGCGTTGGTTGGAACATCTTGATCTTTTTTGTATTAAGGCTGACAGATTTTATGAGAATGTGGTGTTTTTAGCATCTTTGAATGTGGCCTTTGGTGCTTTTCCTGCACATTTGCTTTTAGCTGTCCAGTGTGCTTGGCATGATTAGTGGCGGTTCTCGTCCTCTGATTTTATTGCAAGGTGGCTTAGTGTCATAGTCCGAGTGTCTTGGCACCAGATCGTATGGAGGACTCTTGCCTATTTGGAGGCAAGGGCGCAGACCTTGCGGAGAACTGGACCTTGGGGCACGTAGAAGCACAAGCAACATGTATCCGAAAAGGATGCACTTGCCTAGTGTCGACAAGCGCAAGGGACGAGGGTCAATCGGGGCGCTTGTGTGCACAAGACGGGAACAAGCGAGGCTTATGACAGGAGTTTACCTTTTTTGAGGGTTCTGAGGGATGCTTAAAAAAGAGTGGTGGCACAATCTTCAAGTTGCCCTAAAGCAACACATAACGCCTTAAATCAAGCAACAGGGGCAATGTTCTTGCTGTGATTATATTGTAAGGTGGCCTAGGAAATGAACCATTCTTGTGAAGTCATTCTTTATCTTACAAATTTGTGCTAGGAAATAAGTCAGGGAAGTCTCTTTATGTGCTGGTTATGTAAACAAAACTCAAATGGGATTGCCTTGTCGACCTTCCTAGAGCAATTAACCTCACCAAGGCATCCATTGCATACTTGTGTCTCCTGAAGATTCTTCTGTTGGTCAAGTTAGATTGCACATATATTTTAAAAATTATTTCTTGTAATAATCCGTATCAATCGTGTTGTCATTTTTTTTAATCTTGTGACATGGAGTCGATTATTGATGTCAGGCTTGACGAGAGGAAGCGCAGGAAGGATTTTGTACTGGAAAGGAATTTACTATACGCAGACCCTTATGCGAAAAACCTGACACCTGAAGAGAAGGAAATATGCCAGCGTTATAGAGTGTTTATGCGGTTCCACTCAAAAGAAGAGCATGAGGAGCTGCTGAGGGCTGTCATTGAAGAACATCGAATTCGGAAAAGAATACAGGATCTACAGGTCCACTTCAAATTTTATACTTGTATTCAAGATAGATGTTTCATTAGTAAACCAAGGTCATTAAGGCTCTGTTGGGTAGGGTGTAAAACATTTTCCCGAAAAACTGTTTTCCTCTATTTTTAAGTTTTACATTGTTTGGTTGGCAAAGGATTGTAAAACTATTTTCCCTTCTATTTTTAAGTTTTACATTGTTTGGTTGGCAAAGGATTGTAAAACCATTTTCCATTCAAAATGAAGGGATTTCCCTTCTTCCTTACTTCCCTTTTACACTCTTCCCACCACCTCCTTACTTTCCCTCTAATTTTCCTCTTTCCATCATCTTTCTCACATGGTACTAAACAATGGAAAACTAAGTTTGTAATTGCGTTTTGCACGCAACCAAACGGAGCCTAAGCGTGCATTTTCTTATTTCTGAAAGAGTTTCCAGGGTCAGTGGTTCAAAATTTTTCTTTTGGAGTACTTTCCTATATTATAGAATAATTTTTGCTTTTTCACTGGATTCCTGTACCCACACGGCCACACCAGACACTTCAACCTGCAAAAGATTTTGGAGTCCTGAAACTGAAGAATATTGCTGAATCAGTCCCTCATTGTATTCATGTGCTGAACTGATGAAAATTATTTCTCACAGGAAGCAAGGGCTGCTGGCTGTCGCACATCAGCTGAGGCAGAGAGATATGTTGGACGGAAGAGGAAGATTGAAGCAGAGGAAAACACTCGCAAATTAAGGGAGAGTGTTGAGGCTGGTCCAGGGGGTAAAGTGTTAGTTCGGACAACAAGTCATCATAATAGGGACTCAGTTTTGACAGCTACAGGAAAGCTTATGACAAACTCCCTTGATGAGTGGGATATTACTGGGTTCCCAGGGGCTGATTTGCTCTCAGAGACTGTAAGCTCTTTTTCCCCTCTCGGTTTTTATTCTGAAAATGACTTTTTGAATTTGAAAAGCAAGGCATTTTCTTATAGACCACCACAGAGAGAGACCATACAGAGCTGTAGGAAGTTGTCATCGTAATGTCAACTTTCTACAACCTGCTACAATTCAGAATTCCGCCAAAGGAAACTGAAACTTAGGGAGTGTTTGGCTGGAGGAAAACATTTTCTCCAAATAGAATTTCTCGTTTCCTTTGTTAATTCAGTTAAAGGTGGAAAAATAGTTTTCTCAAGAGCCAATGGAAGGACGTCAAATTTTCCTGCTTGTTCCTTGTCTTCCTCTTTGTCTTAAGTCTCTTAACCCATCTGTCCTCTTCCCCCATTTCCGTTGTCCTTTTGCCTCTAACTTTTCTTTCAAGGAATCAAATACTTCCTCCATATCAAATTAGATGCAACACTTTTTTTCACCGGACTCCAATGCATTTTTTGTTGTGAGAGAGATAGAGAGGAAAAAAAAGAGGGGGCTCATGTGGTAGGAGAAGATAGAGAGAAGGAAAAGCCAAATAAAAAAGTGTAGCATCTAATAAGAAATTTCCTTATTTGGAAAGTGTAGCAACTAAAAAAACCGGAGGAAGTATATAAAAATTATTCTGCAATTGCAGTTTCCATGAAAAACCATTTACTATTGAAAATGTATTCTGTTTGGTTGGACAAAATGTCGATAGGGAATGTTCAAGGAATCTGTTATTTTTATCTTTATCTTGGTTCTATTACTTCATTTGTGTTCGGTGGTAACATTTAACTCCCTTGTAGGAGAAAAGGCTTTGTGGGGAGATCAGAATACTACCTTCACATTACCTTAACATGCTCCAAACCCTATCTATGGAAGTAATGAAGGGGAATATTACCAAGAAAGCAGAAGCCCACAGCTTGTTTAAGGTCGAACCAAGCAAAGTCGATAGAGTATACGATATGCTTGTGAAGAAGGGAATCGCACAGCAATGAAGCTGTCTTGTACGTCCTTGTGTTCAAACCACAACTCCCCCTGTCTTCTACCCAGGCAGGACTAAATACTTAGGATACACAATGATGTTTGTCAGGCAAGTTATATTTGCAACCCTGGAGTATAGTTTCATGTTCCTCGCGTCTCGAGTGCAAGGGTTGTGCTTGTGCGGACATCATTTAAGCAAACACAATCTTATGTAAAACCACACATGAACCTCGGATGAATAAGATCTTATGTGAAAGTGAACTTCTTATTGTGTTATACAGAATGAAACCATTTTTGTTTCCAATATTTTTCAAATTGAGTTATGTTGAAATAGAGGTGGGATCTTATTTCACTCTCTTATCACATTTTATTTTGTTCCGAAATCGTTATACGTCATAGGAAAGAATTATTCAAGTTATTCGACTGATTTACTTCCTTAAATAAAAGAGCTCACAAGATGAGAAGTGAACCAAATGGAAAAACTTGTTACAATATGTTGATCTTATTTATATAGTGGCCTATCCTCTTAGGCAACATGCATTGCATAAGTCGGTAGCTCAAGATTACGGAGAGGGGCAACCACAAACGCACCAAGTGTTGAGGCATGTAACAAATTGGCAACGAGGGCAATTTGGTGCACAATCCATTGGTTTCCTACAACGTGGTGATATTAAACTACGAGAGCTTTCTGCAGTCCAAAAGGCACCTGAAAAGATAGAGAGGAAAAGGCAAAGAAAAAAATTAATCCTCCAAAATTAAAAAATATTCTAAAAACAAAATGTGTTTTGCTGTTGTTCCCATATTTGAAACTTTGATCTTTAGTATCTTACAAAATCGGATACTACCTTATATTATAATTTAGTTTTTGGTGTATAAGAAGTCACAAAGATAGGTTGATGATCTATCCAAGACTACTGAGTTATTTCTCACTCTCCTACATTATAATTTATAAAACTATTATTGATTTTAAAGATATTTTCTGGAAAGTAGTTTATGTTAGTTGAAATTGAACAAAATGTATTAGAAATTTATGGTCAAAGTTTATTCTTAAACAACGTGGACAACAAAGCGGAAAGAACAAAAAGGACACAAAGGAAATAATTTTAAAATGGGACATAGTTTAATTTGTTGATAAAAGTAGAAGTATGTAAAAAGACAATATAAGGAAGAAGGAAGAGAGAACCCGCTGCTATGAGGAGCCAGAGCGCAAGCAAGAGGCCTATCTTTGCATAAGAGGGTGACATTGTTGTAAGCAAATTTTTTGTTTTTGAAGAAAGAAAGAAGTCTAAACTAAAGCCAAGTTGTTGAAGGACCATGAATGCACTAAAGAGTATCACCATTATTTATAGCACCAAGAATATGCTCAAGAGGGAATGAGGTTGTAGTGGGAGTTAATTATAAGTGACAATAATATTATAAAGTCGACCTAGAAAATCTATACAAAAGTCTAAAATTATGTTATCTTAATGTTTTCGTAACGTTGCCTTTGAAAATATTACTTTTAACATTAGAAGGTTACCAAATTTACAAATTATATGTTCGAACTTCGAACAATCCTTTTAATATAAAACGTGAAACTTTTAAATTAACTTTAGTCTTATTAGTGCAAGACACTCTTACTCGCTCTAAACTAGATTAAAAAAATTATATATATTCTCACTCTACAACTAAACTTTGCCCCAATTTAAATTTTGATTTATCTCTAATAAATTTTCTTTAGGAACAATTGACAAAAACCACCTTAACTTTTCAAGATTTTTAATGTTACCACCTTTAATTTTTTTTTAAAAATTACCACCATAACGTTACAAATTCATTTAAAATTCCCACCACTTGACGGAATTTTCCAATTATCTCCGTTAGTGGGCCCCACTTTTTAACTAACCTTCTTCATTCCTTCCTATTCAACCACGAATTCCCAATTTCATTCCAAAAAAACTTTTTTAAAATTACCACCATAACGTTACAAATTCTTTTAAAATTCCCACCACTTGACGGAATTTTTCAATTATCTCCGTTAGTGGGCCTCACTTTTTAACTAACCTTCTTCATTCCTTCCTATTCAACCACGAATTCCCAATTTCATTCCAAAAAAAACTCTAGTTCTCAATTGCGGCCTAAATTTCTCAAATCTGGGCTGATTTAAGACTCAATTCACACATTAGCAACACGGACGACACTGAATCAAGTAATTTGAGTTGTTAATTTTATAAATTAGGGTTTATAGGGATATTTAAAACCAGGTTTACAGGCTGAAAATTTGGGGGAATTTGTTGTGTTAAACTGTAATTGAAAATTGATACAAGTTTTGACAATCCATCAAGTTTCGAATTGTAGATTTTACACAACAAATTACCCCAAATTCTTTTAAACCTCTCACTTCTTGCTTCAATTTTAAATTACACAACTAACAAATCATTCCCCCAATTTTTTGTTTCAGTAAACTCTAGATTGAAAAATCCACAGAAAAACCCTAATTTGTGAAATTATCACTTCAAATAGCATGGATTTAGGTCGTCTTGTGTTGCTAATATATTTTTTGGGGATTAATTATGTCCACATTCGACAAATTCGGGTGGAAATTGACGAACTAGGGTTTTTTTTGGTGAAATTGGGATTTCGGGTTTGAAAGGAGGGAAAGAAGAAGGGTAGTTAATATGTGGGGCCCACTAACGGGGATAATGTAAAATTCCGTTAAGTGGTGGTAACTTTAAAAATCCTGGAAAGTTAAGGTGGTTTTTGTCAATTTTTCCTTTTCTTTATGTTATTTTTAAAGAAACATGATTTGCAGTTTCCATTCACATAAATTTTTCACACTTTTATCTTGTTTTTATTTTAAGGAAAGAACAAGGATAAAACTACACAAAATAAACTGATTATGTTAAAATTATCATTATCATAATATAGTCTCGAATATTTTACAAAAGAACCGAACTTCAACAATTAATTTTCTAAAAAAGGAAAAAATATATATTTCTCTGTAAAACTGCAATTCAGTTTCTCTTTCTCCAAAACTTTCGACAGTTATACTATTCCAAAATTAAATTGTTCTACCCTTTCTATCCCAATTTTTTCTTTTTTGAAATTACACTACAAATATATTTTTATACACATTGGGTACATAAATACTAGTCTTGTATGTTATAAGCCTAAATTATCTACGCATTCAACACAACTTTAAGAAAATTAAAATAAGATAAAAGAGGCAAACAATAAAGACGGAGGGACTACATGCATACGCACGTATACATGCACTACTAAAAGGTCATTATTATTCAAGGACGTGGCTAATTTTTAGATGTTGAGCAAAAGAATTAGTAATTAAACTTCCACACTTGGAAAGAATTGATAGGCTATGACTCTATCACAATTAAAAATATATGAACTAAGCAAATAGCATGCGTCTATAATGGAAACAAGCAACATAACTAAAAGTAGTTCATGAGAACAAAAATCATAGATGTCCCAAATATAATGTATTAAGGCTATAAAAATATATATATAAGCGAAAGTTAGATGAGGCATTTTGGAATTATTGCCCCGGCCAATACAAGAACTATGTCGTCTTGACCTTTGAGAATAATATTAATTGAGAGTCTTGTGACCCACATCTTTTTGGTGCGTATGAACATTAAACATACATGATCAAAATCGGTTTCAAAATCTCCTGCAAATAGGAGATACTGTACCAATTGAGCTATCCGATATGCTTTATAATTGTTGGTTTGTCTTCCAAGATTAACTCAACACCACTCGTATTTCTCACAAACTTATATCCAAAACTGATATAGGAAAGAATTTGACTTTCTTATATTTTCCCGAGTTTTTTTGTTGTTAAAAAAGTTTTTATTTATCTTTCACAAATTAAACTATCGTAGTTAGTAGCTCATGATCTATCTACTTATCTATCTATGCATAGAGAGAGGAACTTTTAGTAAGAAACTACCTTTTAAAATATCAAAATTGCGAAGAACTATATTCTATAAAATTATTTTTGTGAAAAATTACTTTTAAGCACTAAAACCATTGCAAAACACTACCTATAGCTAGTCACTTTTACCTTTAAAAGGAATTTACTTTGTTGCTAACTTAATCAAAAATGTTGGAGGGCCTTTTTAAGGGGTTTGACCTTGTTTTACAGCATTGACCAATCATTAGACCATGTTTTCTAACATTGACCAACACTTTGACACACACAAGCATATTGATATATAATAAAAAGCATTTTTGACCTCATAAATGACTATTTTTAGGAAAATAGACTCCACTAATTGTCTTTATAAGACGAGAATTACAAGAAGTCGCTTAAAACGAGAACAAATATGTCAACTATGACACACATGCTAAGGCAGGATATGATGTGTTTCGACCTCAAGATTGAAAAAATGGACTTCGCCAACCGTCATTATGATGCATGGAGTACGAGAAACCGATTAAACAAATTCAAATATGTCAACTACTCAACTTTCACTGGCAAGCATCTTGTGACAAATAAAATGCGTGTTGACTTTGAAAACGATTTTTTTGAGAAACATAACTTGGCTAACTGCCCTTAAAATACCAAATAAATAGTGCATTGATCCAAGACGACCAAATATTCCTTACACAACACGCGTTCTTTGCCTCAGGATGTTGACATAGTAGTATTAATACTCTTTTCGATGGGATCCTTATATTCACGCCCTATAAGAGCAATTAGTTGAATCTGTTTTCCCCAAAACAAAAGTCTTTTTCGAGGCCAATTCCTCTTATTATCATCCCTCTATATGTGTGTTGTGTCACTTGTGTGAACATGTCTGTCAACGTCGAAAAACATGGTCAAACAGTGGGTCAATTTTGGAAAACATGGTCAAATGATTAGTCAACGCCATAAGACAAAGGTCGAATCCCCTAAATCAACCATAGGTTGTTTTGAAAGTTTTGATGTTTAAAGGTACCCCCTCCGTTTCATAAACCTTTATACACTTGATCATGTACGTAGGTTTAGATGATAAATTGTTGCTTGGTTATCAATTGTATTTTATTAAAAAAGTAGATGTGATAGAAGTTAGTGGGCTATTATTTTATTTGAATGTGAGAGAGTAGTGGGTCATGATTGAAAAGTTAAAAGAATAAAGTAGTAGTGGGTCATGTCCAAAAATAGAAGCGTATAGAGCTTTCTGGGACGGATGAAAAAGGAAAGTGTAAAGAGCTTTTTGGGACAAAGGGAATAATTTTTAATTAAAAAAAATAGAAAATTTGTGAAAACCACTACAAACTTTACCCTTTTTGGAAAAAACCACCATTTAGTTTTTCTTTTTTTAATTTACCGTTACTTTGCAACATTTTGTGAAGCACCACTCTAACGTTGCAAAAGTTTGTGAAACACAACTTTTTAACCAAAAATGTTAACTTTTCCGTTTGATGAGGCCCACTCACCATCTTTAATTTCATCTCCATTGCAACCACCATCCAAACTGCCACCACCAACCTCACTCTAAACCTTCACCACCACTCACCAATCACCACCCACCATCCACCACCTCTACCTTCACAATCCCTAACGCCTAAATTCACCACCCACCACATTTACCTTCAATAACCCTAACTCCTAAATTTACCACCAACCATCCACC
Organism: Patellifolia procumbens; assembly: GCA_947645195.1. Lineage (NCBI taxonomy): Eukaryota > Viridiplantae > Streptophyta > Magnoliopsida > Caryophyllales > Amaranthaceae > Patellifolia > Patellifolia procumbens. The sequence goes on along the minus strand of CANSGD010000172.1, from coordinate 612,603 downwards.
GCCACCACACTTTAATATTTTGCCACCAATACAAACTACCACCCACCTTCGCAATTTCACCACTAACCACCATCTACCCTCGAAACTTCAACCTCTTAAATCGTCAGCAACTAACTACCTCCACCACCATTCGAAATTTCGCCACTAACCACTACAATCCACCTTCAAAAACCTTAATCTTTACAAACCAATTCGAAAAATGTAACCCTAAATTAAAAAATACCAATTTTGGTACCATAAACCCTATATTGTGTGGAGGTGGAGTTTATTTAACTGTTGAAGGTAGTGGTGACTTGGTGAGGAAGGAATGAAGTGATGTTTGACTGTATAGAAGAGTAAAATAAGAAAAATGAGTAAGTGGGCCCAGAAAACAGAAAACATTGGCGTTTCACAAAATTTTGCAAAGTTAGAGTGGTGCTTCACAAAATTTTGCAAATCTATAGGAGTTATGTTAAAAAAAAAACTAAATGGTGACTTTTTTTTCAAAAAGTGTAATGTTTCTAGTGGTTGTTGACAAATTTTCCTTACAAAAATTGTAAAAGATAGCTTTCCCATTTGTCATTTTCATAGTTTCGACAAAATTTCTCTCTCTTTTTGCCAAAAACTGCCTATTGAAATATCCATTTTATTAATTATAGTCATCATCTTTTTTCTTGTGAATTACTGTCATGGAACACTAATCTCTAAGTAACTTGTTACCATTTTCACTAATTACACTACTAATCTATAGTTTGACCGGTCAAATCATGTTTAACATTTTATAAAACTTTTCTTATTCAATTTTATAATAATTTAAAAATATATGTTTTTGATATATGACATGGTAATGAGCAAGTATTATGAGACGACATTTAATAGCGAATTTCAGACTGAAGACGACGTTTTTCGAAAAACGGATACCCCCGTGCACTCTTTTTGGGCACAAATTTCGAGAATTCCTATGAAATGAGTACCAACAAACCAGGTTTTTCGGCACATACTCCAAGACGATTTTTCGGACCATTTTTAAGAAGAACGGACACCGTTATGCACCCTTTATGGGCACGAATTTCAAGAATCCATGCGAAACAAGTTCCAACAAGCCGGATTTTCGGCCACGTACATCGAGATGGATTTTCCAGACTGAAGACGACGTTTTTCTGAAAAACGGATACCGTCGTGCACCTTATATGGTCACGAATTTCGATAATCTCTACGAAACAAGTACCAATGATAGGCTAAAGTCGTATCACCTAATCAAAGATAAATCCTAAAGTCCTCTAACAATAATAGTCAAGGGAAGTAGGGTCGAGTCCACAGAGAGACAAAGTTTCTATGTTAATATTCAATCAAATAACTAATTCCAATGAAATCAGGGAAGAAAGACTGAACTACTAATTAAACTAAGGAAAACAGGATTAAACTGAAGATTTATCTATGAATTTAAAATCTAGGGCAATAGTTCGGTCCACCATGCTTATACCATTCAAGAGGTTCAAATAACTAACATCACCTAGGTTTAGAGTCGAACGATTAGAGAAAGTGTTAAGCTTATGGTCAAGTCTCAATGCCCATAATTCAACATGTGCAGTACGATCACAAACATAATCAGAATCATTAATGTGTTCTAAGCCTCTAAAAGTAAGACTGATCTGTACGAACTATTATTAGCTAGACATAGCTCATGAAATTGGCTACTAACATAAATTATGGATTCATCACGAACAAATCACATTATAATCGCTCTAATCATAACCTAGGAACTATAGCAATTCAAATAGCAATCATGGCATAAACATGGTTTTCCTCCCTAAAACCCTATAAAAAGAAACTACTCACTCATGGCTACGAAAAACAAAAACAATTCTATGGAAAGATTCATAATTGAGAATGAAAGCAATAGTCACTCACAAACAATCTAAGTATAAGTAAATAAGAACGAGACGAAAGTAAAGAGATTACCGAAATCGAGTCTGAAATATGAACTATATTGAAAACCAAATCAAAGATCCAAACTTCAACAATGGAGAGAAAACTAGAATTCTAAGACTAGGGCTTAATGAAATTAAGTATTAACAATGAAAACAATAATATGTCTATGAAAATAAACTAAGTGTTGTATTTATACTAAATGTAAAAAGGATAGAAAAAGGATTAAAAACGGGCGACAAAATGCACGTCATTAACTAAAAATAACAGTCGCCCGATTGGGCGAAACTGCCCGATAAGATCAGGCGATATTTCCTTCTTCAAATATTGGCCTGGCAGCATTTAACAAACCGCCCGATGGGTCCGGGTATATCCGCCCGATCGAGAAGGTCTTACATCCTTTCAATACTCAAGCAGCAAACACAGCAGGGGCAACTGGGCATGGTAGAAATCCGTCTGATGGGGTCGGGCTAGGTCGTCCAATCGGGCAAGAGTACCCGGTGGAATCGGGCATACTGCAGATTCAATTCCTTGGCTCTTAGAGCTAAAACTTCGAACCAAGGATGCCTCTAAGCATATGGAGTGTGGCCTTAGAGCTCCGCAACTCAGCATATATGCCCCATAACTCCTCCTATCATATGTTGTTGCTCAAATAGCAGAAAATAGGGAGAAACTCCCTAAAACCTGTAATTCAACATAAAACACGCAAACCACAACTAGATAGAGGAGTAAACATAAAATAGCTCCTAAGAGCATAATTCGACGCACATTTCACCTCAAAGTAGGGGGAAAACTATACAAAATGACATGATATCAACCAACAAGCCGGATTTTCGGGCACGTACTTCAAGACGGGTTTTCGAACTGAAGACAACGTTTTTTTCCGAAAAACGAACACTTTCGTACTCCCTTTATAGGCACGAATTTTGAGAATCCCTACGAAACGAGTACCAACAAGCCGGGTTTTTGGGCATATACTTTGAGATGGGTTGTTCGGACTGAAGACAATGTTTTTTCGAAAAACGGACACTGTCATACGCCGTTTATTGGCACGAAAATTTCGTTGAGTTAAATACAAGTTAATAAAATTCGAATAAAATCAATTCGACAGCCAAAAAATTTTCAAAATCTTTATTCATCAAAGCAAAATGTTACCTTATACTACCGCCGTTTTTTTAATATGTATGTTTGCTGACCAATGAAAAAGTGCAAAAGTAGGAGAGAAGATTAGTAAAAGTAATGAAAAAGTGAAAAAGGTAGAGAGAAGAAAAGAAAAAGTAGGAGAGAAGTGTAATAATTAGGTGGGTCAACCTTCCATTTATGGAAAAAAAGTAGAAAGATACCAATTAAAAAAACACCCCAAAATAAAAAAAGTGCATATTAAAAAAAACGGAGGGAGTAATACTTTAAGAGTAAAAAAGAATGATAGAAGAACTAGCATTAATTTGAATAATATTTTTATTATGAACCTCAAAAGTTTGAATAACACCTCATACATGTATATGTGTTAATAATCTTGAAATCAGATCAAGTGCAAGGAACAGTTTGAGCGAGCTTAAAACTGGTCATATATTTACGTAAACCATTTAGGATTACAATAGTATCAAAAGTACATTCATTCACATGACGTTTTGCTATAATAGTGAGAGACTATTCGCTAATTATAGGCACCTTTGTGTATCCAGCCTTGGTAACTCTTATCAACTTTAAAGCATCTAGCTTATTAGCACGTCGAGATTCGATCCTATTTTGGGATTCCACAGCCAAATCAGCTAATGATAATATAAAAGGATCATTAGGGTCTTCTCGATGACGATGATAAACAAAAGAAGGGAGATTTTGGTCATGTCCAATGCTGGTTGAGAACATGGAACTTGCAAGTGTTAAAGGGAGATGAATACAGAAGAAGAGGACTAAGCTTGGAGTTTTCACAAACATCATTTATTCTACTTTTTGAAAGATTTTACTGTAGAGTTAATTTACTTTATTATAGGTTAATTGAATGATGTACATATTTATAGCCTATGGCTTTCAATTAGAAGAATTAGCTATGGTGTGAACTCAATTATGATAAAGTTGTGAACTCAATCAATGTCAAGGTGTGAACTCAATCAGTTTCATAATGGTAAAAATATCTATCCGATAACGATCTTTTTCATATTTTAAAATTTTGGTACTTTTAGATGAACAATTTGGCGAATAATGAATTAAAATTGTGCAACGTGTATTGATATAATGGTTTTATAAAGAGTTATTTTTCCTTGTTTCTGAGCTAAAATGTGTGTCATTATGCTCTTAGGATTCATTTTGTGCTAAGTATTTCCATCTAGTTTTTTGATGATTTGCAAGTTTTAGGAATTATTTCCCTAATTTATGATGTTTATGACTCCCACAACAAATTAGGGAGGTTAAGAGGCACCTATGAACAGTCAAGGGTCCGAGGACATTTCCCAAGGCCCTGAGGATAAAAAGAGTTGAAGACTTGGCGTCTGAAGGCAAGGATTGAAGAATTTGGCTTGACACGATTGCATCGACCAGATTTGCCCTGATCCGACGACCTTCTTTTGGTAAATTATGTTTTATTACGAGGCCGATCTAGTGGTTGAAGCCATGTCGTAAATCGCTAAGTCCGCCTGATCGGACGGGTTGGCCAGATGTGATCGAGTACTGCTATTATTGTTTCTGGCTAGATTTGTGAAGAAACAAGATCTCCGCCCCCCTGTTGGGATCGGGCGCCTGATGAGGCCTGGTCAGGTGGATGAATCGAAGACCTTATCCGGATAGAATTCCGTCATATGTCTATTGCTTTTTAGATATAAATAGGTAATTTAGTTTATTTTAAAGATACTTTATTATTCATATGTTTCATTAGCCTTCATTATTATCGAACACTCTTATTTTTCTCTAGATCTAGACTTGAAGATTCGTTTAGATTCGATAAAAGTTCCAGTTTTTCCCTTTTAATTGGTATAGTTCTCTATTCATTGCTTTCTTAGGCTATGTTACTTCTCAACTTATTTAAATACTGTATTGCCTATTTCAGAATTAATCACATTAGAAAGAATATTCAGACCAGATCAGAAAAGAAGTTCAGATCAGATCGGAAAAATTCATATCAGATCAGACGAAAATAACGAACCTTTATTTTTTTTAGATTGAAATCGACAGACGGTGTTGTCTTTAAACAGCAGATTAACAACCCTAAAGACTATCATATCCTAAATGCTAGCTTACTATGCTTATATTATTCTCTAATTTGATGGTCGTTGATGATGGTAATGAGTGTTGCTTTGAACCCAAAACAATCTTGATCAATGGCGGAACCAGAAATTTTCGGATGAGGGGGCGAGAATTAACAATTTGAAAAATAAAATTGTATACAAGGTTTAAAAAAAGGTGGTATGGAGATTTGAACATGGGTTCATGAGTTGTTTACTCTATAGTGATTAAAAACCAAGCCAAATCTATATAGTGATATTACACTACATAAAACACTATATATACATTAAAAAAATTAACGTTGATGGGGCGGCTGCCCCCACCAGTCCCCCCTATATCTGCCATTGATCTTGATACACATAAGGACTCATATCATCTAAGTCCATTTCCTCAGTTGTGTTGTCTTTAATATTATACCACACTAAGGCCCTGTTCTCGTCAACTGAATTTTGCTGAACTGAACTTATTTTTACTGAACTGAACTTATTAGTACTGAACTGAACTTACTTTTTTGAACCGAACTTATTGGAACTGAACTGAACTTATTTTTACTGATTCATGTAGTTTTTTCTTCTTTGTACAACTTATTAGTATTGAACTGAACTTATTTTTACTGAACTGAATTTATTATTACCGAATTGAACTTATTTTTACTAAACTAAATTTATTTTTCTTGAAACTTATTAAAATAAATTGAGGAGAACAGGTCCTAAATCATAGTATGGATAGGGCTTGCACTTTGTTAAGAAGATTTCTGATCTTGATCCACTACTATAATCAATCGGAGCAGCATTTAAAAATGGAGCAACATTTGAATGCGAGATGTTGAAAAAATTTCAACCCAACTCTCTTTAATCCTATATTCCTTCATCACCCATACATTAACAAAATATAATCCCTCCTTTCTCACAATCATTGACGAACACAAACAATCATCGAAAACCCCTATATCGATCAAACCATTATTGAGAATCGTTTGATTATAATAAGTTGGGCTGCCATATCCATTGAAGTCCGGAATTGGTATATTATCTTCCCATTTTTCACTGCAAAGATTAAAACAAACAATCCCATCCTCTTCCTCACGCGAATTCCAAAACATCCGGTGTATCAAATGGTTATAAGAATACCATAAAGTTTACGTGGAGACATAATACTTCCTCTGTTTTTAAATGAGTGACACACTTCATGTTTTCATATTTGCCGGTGCAGTATTTTAAACATTAATATCTACAATTATCAATAAATAAAAATTATAAAAAGTTGATATTGAAAAAATTCACATTGAGACGAATCTAACAAGATCTCACATGAATATGTTTTTCCTAAAATGTAAATTACCAAAGCTAATTAAAATATAAACTGTAAATAGTAAACATTATGCAAATATGTCACTTATTTAAAAATGGAGAAAGTATATGTTTTCTCAATGCCCTTTGTATCCTCATTTCCTCATCCTGCTACATGAACACTCACCTTTTCCCCTTCTCCATTTTCCCGCTCAACACATTTCCTTCCTCCATTTTACCTCTCCTCTACTCAATTTTCACCCATTTTCTCCTAATTTTGCTTCAATTTTGCACAAAAACTCCAGAAACTAGATTAGGGTTCGCATTTTGGGCGAAAATTCACAGCTACTATATGAAATTTGACTAGGGTGAAGCAATTGTGCAATTTTCGGCTTTAGGGTTGAAAGCAATTCTGCAAATTTTGATTAAATTTCGACAAATTCGTTCAAGTTCGACAATGAGATGACTTAATTTATGATTTTCGACAAATTTTCGATGCATTTGTGAAATTTCCGACTAGATTTCGACTGAAATTCGAAGCAAACCTGTTCAAGTTCGAAATCCTGGATACTATTTCGTGCAATTCGAATAAAACAATAATTTTTGTTTCATTCAATCTGCACGAAACAGATATACATATTTCATAGGCATTGCACGAAGTAGGGTTTATGGTTCCATAGAAGTTGAACGAAACAGATAGATATATTTCGCACCAGCTACACGAAATAGGCAAAAAAAAAATCGAAAAAAAATCAACACTCACATCCAATTCGAGATCGCACGGGTCAAAATTATCATCCATTGAAGTTTTTATTCAATTGATTTCTATGATTTCGTCACGAATTCAGAAGTTTTTTTTTTCCTCTCTAGAGGTGGGAGTAGATGAGAGAGAACCTTCTTTTTTATAATGAGAGTAAAATAAGGGATTGGGGGGTTGCGTTAAGTAAAGTGAGGTTGCATTTAGCAATCCCCTAGATTAATAGTAATAGAAAATGTGGTTTGTGGAGAGTAGTTATACGGAATGTTTAACGTTATCTCAAAATTATAAAGTTAGGGCCCTTTCGGTTTCGGTATTATAGTTTTCTGTTTTTTAGTTTTTTGATTTTCAAATCATATAATATATGTCCTATAATGAATAAAAAATTAGTCAAACTTATTGAGAATATGATGATTTTGAAAACTGACAACTAAAATTGAAAACTACTTTTTCTGGTTTCATGTTTTTGGTTTTAGTTTTAGAAAAAACTAAAAACTAAAAACAAAAATGATAACAAACAGGCCCTTATATTTATATTTTACATGCTGGGGATTAATTGAGACAAATGTGCAAACACAAAGATCATTTTGGAAAAGGGCGTAAAACACATGTCTACCTCATGTAATTTTCCTATTTTTTGTATTAGAGGGTTACTTCATAAAATCAAAGTTCTTTTTCCACCAATTAGACTTTGCAAATTACAAGACCATCAAGTAGAATTTTCCTATCATTTTTATATTGACTTCACTCCAAAACTTCGGATTTTGGATCGACGAAGACTTTCTGATAAAGTACAAAACTATTCGTAAGCCTTCAACCATTAGCTTAAATTTTTGGTTGAGATGGTTCTTTAACAAAGTATCAAGAGCTAGTGTGGCCAGAAGGTCACGTGTTCAAATCTCATCCACCCCTCCATAATATTTAGCGCCATGTATGTGAATTGAAGGCCTGGGTTGCATCGACACTTCAAGCCCAACAGGTTCTTGTGGGAGGGGGCGTGATAGAGTATAAAACTATTCTTGGGCTTTCGACCATTAGTTTAAACTTTTGGTTGAGATGGTTGATTAACACTTTCACATCTTGCTCCACAACGATAAGGACCATGACCAAATCTCAACTAGCTCAGTTTCTTGATTTGATATTTGCAGGCCAGACATTTGGGAGTAGAGGAAAGGTAAGGGGAATCCCCCACCGCAAATGCCCCTAGTGGAATTTGATCCCATGAACTTCATGTTATGAGGCCAAATCTTTAACCATTAGGCCAAACCTTGCTTGGTACAAAAACAAACTACTCAAATGCTGCATTTGTGGGGCCCACATAATTAGACGAACATTTGTCTTTCTGTTTTCATTTTACAACAAAGAAACAAACTTATGCCAACGACTTTTTTTTTGCTATTAAAGATATAAACCTAAACGTTACATAGATCAACAAAATTATTGTTTTGCTTCTATTAAGAATTCTCTAAGGCCGTACTTTCTTTTAAAGCAAACTAGATTGAAGACGACAAGCATGAGACAACCAGTGAAGTTCACCTTAACGTGTTACACGCTCAAGTTGATTATTTTCTTCTAATGTGCATGGTGACTGATTGACTATGCAAATATAAAAAATGATGCTAAAAAATTTCAATTTTCAGAGAGTTGATATTAAGTTAATATTCTAGAGTTATTTCATTACCAATTCTATTGGATAGTCTTTGTTGACTCATAGTAAAAATGTATCTTATGAGTTATACAATTTTATCTTAAGGATTTGAGCGGGCCTAATCAATTCAATGCAAAATAAAAGTTGAAAGTTTTTATTAAATATTTTTCTAGAAAATATAATCTCATTTATAAGTATGAGATTATATTAAGATAAAAAGAATAATCCATTAGATTGCCCTCACAGAGGACAATCATCCAGAGGCCCGTTACAAGTCATACATCCCAACCAACCCCCCAAATCTCAAGCAAATGCTGAATGAGGAAGAACTAGCATGAAATTATTAAATTTGAGTACTTTTTATTATGAACCTCAGAGGTTTTCAATAACATCACATGCATGTGTTAATAACATTGAAAATTGGATCAAGTGCAAGGAGTAGTTTGAGCAAGCTCAAAACTGAGCATAAGCTTATGTAAACCATTCTGTACAACAACAGTGTCAAAAGTGCACTCATTCACATGACGTTTTGCTAAAATAGTGAGAGAATATTCTCTGATTAACATCTTAGTGTATCCAGCTTTGGTAACTCTTATCAACTTTAAAGGATCTAATTTACTACCATGTCGAGATTCGATCTTGTTTTGAGATGCCACAGCAAAAACAGCTAATGATAATATAAACGAATCATTAGGGTCTTCTCGATGATAAACAGAAGATGGGTGTTCTTTTTCATGTTTGATGTTGGTTGATAACAAGGAACTTGCAAATGTTAAAGGAAGATATAGAACGAAGAAGAGAACTAAGCTTGGATTTTTCACAAACATCATTTAATCTATTTTTTTTTTGAAAGGACTTATTGTAGATATCTTTTACTTCTATAGTTATTGAATCATGGGAATATTTATAGCCTATAAATTTCATTTGGAGAGTTAGCTAAGGTGTGAACACAATTAATACGAAGATATGGACTCAATTAATACGAAGATATGAACTCAATTAATACGAAAATATGAAGTCAATCACTTTCATAACGGTAAAAATATTTATTTTTCTCATATCTACATTCCTTTTTGGTACTTCTATGTACATAATTCTCAACTAAATATTTAAATCTTCAAAATATCCTCATATTGCCATAAAACCCTGATCCCCAATTGAATGCATATTTAAAATATTTTACTTATGTATTTTTTTTTACGTTAAGTTAATGGTAAAATGTGAACTGACTTAATGAATTCATTGCTTTACTACTAAAGCCTACGTTTTTTTTGACTCATTCATTGCTCTCTCTCTCCCATTCTCTGTTGTACACTCCACATCCTTTAAACCCAAAACTTCATTATATCTACTCAGGTCAATTAGAAGGTGCACCAGGATGTACCTTAGTGTGTCTAAACTATGTAGTTTTGCTATAAAAAAGAAAAGAAAAAATTCGAAGGAAAAAAAGTTATCACGTGAGTTTGAGTAGGAGAGAGGGAAAAAATTACTACCTAATCTAGGAGAAAAAATAGGAAGGCAAATATTTTCTAAATAATTCATCAATTTTAAAAACAAAAATATTCTAATATTACATGATAAGAATCATTCATTGATTTTTTTAGTGAAGAGCTATTCGGCGCCCTAAAATATCCACACAACGCCCTAACTTTTTATTTTTTTCCTTCTTTACCCCCTCATCCATTACTCCTAACTCACTCTTCATTCCCACTCTCTTTGCACTCTCCTTACCTCAACCATTCCCACCTTTTCCCCCTTAACCATAAACAACCTTCACCCCTGACACCACCACCATTAACTTCACCTACCGGAGGAAAATGAAGAGGAGGGAAGGAAAACAACCGGCGAAAAATTCTGGCGAAAGAGATTGATTTTTTAACTTTTAAAAAAAAAAATTACACGGAAACATGTGGAAAACACATTTTTGCCGTGGCTAAAATATATTTGAGGATACTTAAATCTTTCATATGAAAACATAAATAAAAAATATTGTTTTCCTTTCTAGTATTACTTTACAATATGTACATACATAAGAGATTGATTTCGAGTTTAATTCAAGTTCAAGTTTTCCTTTTTGAATCGGTAATTCTTTGTTCGATAACAATACTTTTTAAAATTGAAAAGTGAAAGCTGCACATTTGAGGTCAAAGATCCAATCGTGTAAAATTTATTGAAAGGGATTTTCACGAGGTACTCCTAAACTCTTAAAGATTGCACGAGATATTCTGGCATTTTAAAAAATGCATTGCATATCTTTGAAGTTTATAATAAATTTTGTGTATACCCTTAACGACTACTAGACGTCAAAATTTATAACCTTCAAAATAGTTAACCAGAATACCAAAATTCCTCGAGATTGGTAAAACTATGGAAGGGATAATGTGACGGGAAAATTAACAGGAATAATTCGAACTATTGTCCGTCTTCCATAATTAATCCCACATTTAGTAATTCCCAGAATAATCTCAAGTATTTAGGGTATCTTCCCATATTAGTCCTAGGTGAAATGATAACCTCATAGAGAGGTAAAAAAATAACATGTGGCACAATTCTATTGGTTTAACAAATAAAAGAAATTTTTTTAAAGAAAATCCCCCACCCCACCCAGCTCTTCCCTTGCAAACACCACTTTCCCCCTCCCACCCTAGCCAACCCTCTCCCAGCCCTAAAATCCACCACAACCTTAAATCCACCGCCCAAAAAGCCACCATCCCACCGCCTAAATTGCACCACCAAAGCCTAAAATCCACCGCCTAATTCGACCCACCCCCACCGCCTAAAGTGCACCACCACAACCGTGAACCACCACCACCCCACCTAGCAAAAAAACGAGCCTCCACCACAACAAAAAATCGAACCACCACCACCCCCTAGAGAAAAACGAGCCGCCACCATCACCCTAGCAAAAAACCGAGCCACCACCACCACCCCAGCAAAAATCGAGCCACCCCATCGAAAATCGAGCCATCACCAGCAAAAAGCGAGCCACAAACCGTCGATAACGAGCCACCAACCGCCTTTTCGAGCCACCAACGTACCATATCGAGCCACCAACCGCTTATTCGAGCCATCCCTCCCCCCCGAAATTGACACTAAAGATGTCGAAGGTGGTAGTGGTGGTGGATATGGGGCGAGAATTGATGGAGGTGGTGCAAATGGGTGGAGGTGGTGCAATTTGGTGGAGGGGAAGGCTAGAGAGGGGGATGGGGAGTGGTGGTCAGTGGTGAAGAGGAGGGGAAAGGGGGTGGGAGGGTTTTTTAGTTTTTTTTTTAATTTTAATTTTATTTATATTTATATTTTTGGCCAATAGATGTGTGACACGTGGCCGCCTAGACTGGTTTAATAGGTTGCAGGTTAAGTGGGACTATTTTGGGAAGAGTGAACAAAAATTGAGATTATTTTTAGATTAACATGGGTGGGATTAATGGAAGATGACCAATAGTTTAGATTATTTTTGTTAAATTTTCTTAAAGAGAGTAGTTGACTTTGAGATTCCTTTAAAGGGGTTAATTGACCATTATTTTTAGATTAAGGGTCCGTTCTTTTTAACTTATTTTTGCTTATCTAAACTTATCTGAAGTTATCTTAACTTATCTTAACTTTTCTGAACTTATCTGAACTTGTTAGGCCTTATTAGACCTTATTAGACCTTATTAGACCTTATTCGACCTTATTAGACTTTATTCGATCTTATTAGACCTTATTCGACCTTATTAGACCTTATTTGATCTTATTAGACCTTATTAGACCTTATTCGACCTTATTTAACCTTTTATTATTAT